>OY821518.1:66917489-67517489 GCA_963682025.1 Cordilura impudica | reverse complement strand
TTTCTGGCATTTCAGCCTTCATCAGCGATTTATTGAACATTGTGACATTCAATAGCATAAGTACTGTTACTAATTGTATGTGGTTCAAAGGTATTTTGTAAGTGTAAAGCAAATGCGTCTGCTTTATCTTTGTCTGTTTTGCACCAAGAACCGTTAGCATCTTTTATTGGTATATTTCGTTTGGTGGGTCGTTTTAAATACCTCGTTGCTTTCCATAGTGCATATTCATCATTTTTTGCAGCGCCAAGATTTCTGAGAAAATTTTCAAGTTGTTCATTTTTCAGGTCAAATAGTCGAATTTTTAGGTCCTTAGTTGCTTTATTAAAATTTTGCTTATCAACAGGATTCCTACTATTCTGCCATATTTTTCTTAATCTTCTTTTATTTCGTATCATCTCCCTGATTTCAGAAGATACAGCAATTTGGTTGGCATGGTTATGTACAATTGGTGTAGATAAAGATCCAGCTTCGTGTATTAGGTGGTTGAATGTTTCAACAACATCATCCAGTTCTTTTGGTGATTTTAATGAGATGTTTGAATTAACGTTTCTGTCAATCCACAGACTGAAGGATTGTAAATCAGTCTTTGAGCTAATTATTTTGTATTTTTGAGAGTGACATTGGAGATATGTATTAAAGTTAACCAAAAGTGGAGAGTGGTCAGAACTAAGTTCATCACTATCTGTTATGTGAAGAAATTGACTCGAAATTCCAGAGTAAACAACAAAATCCATTAAATCGGGTACCTTACGTGGATCTGTGGGCCAATATGTTGGTCTTCCTGTTGATAAGACAGAGTAGTTGTTGTTAATAATGCATTTATATAGCTCTTTTCCCTTAGGATTACTTAATCTGGATCCCCACCATTGATGCTTTGCATTGAAGTCACCACCAACCAGAAACCTAGGCCCTAGTCTACTGAAAAACTCTTTAAATTTATCGCATTTTACTGCAAATCGAGGAGGAAAATAGATAGCGCAGATTGACACTTTACTTAAGTCACTTTTAACTTTTATACAAGCAGCCTGAAGATAAGGTTGATTAATTATATCAGAAATTTCATATTTTATTGAAGATTTGATTAGTATAGCAGATCCAGCGCGTGCTTTATCATGAGGGTGGTCGGCTCTTATTATATCATAACCTTTTATTTTAAAAAATGTTCGAGTTGTAAAATGAGTCTCGGACACTAAGAGGATATCAATAAAATTTAGTTTAAGATATAATTCAATTTCTTGAGTATGGTTAGAAAGCCCATTGGCATTCCATATTGAAATACGATGATTTAATTGCATAACTTTGTTATTAACGCAGTCATCATGGTTAATAGTTTGTTGGTTAGTTCTATTTGATTTTGTAACAAACCTTCAATTTTCTCAAAAGGGTTATGAGTTGTATATTGTTGATTGTTTCTTAAAACATCAGCGTATGAAAAGTTATTGTTATTTGTATGTGTGTTGTTATTGTCTGATGTGAGGTAATACTCATTATTGTGTGCATATGTTCTAGGCCTACGAATGAAGTTGTTATTTTGCAACTTTTTCCTTAATATCTGTCTGTAGATTTGACAACCCTTATAATTCGCTGGATGGCTTTCTAAGCAGTTAACACAACGTGCTGGAGTATCGTTCGTTTTTGTACATTCAACAGTAAGGTGACCTAATCCACATTTAACACAATTTACTCGTTTTTTACAGTATGTTTTTGTATGTCCAAAATCCTGACAACGGTGGCATTGAACTATATCATTAGTCTTTTTTGGCGGTACAACATTCACAATAGCATTATTAATATGTTTAATGTCGTAGATATTTTTATTGTTAGTATTTGGTTCGAGATCAATATAAAACATGGGAAGATTTGCACCTGTAATTCTACTACGAATGTTCATAATATTCCTAACGTGGTGACCCAGATTTTCTATGGCTAATTTAATGTCTTCAATAGGTGTTGAGTGATGAAGGTTTTTAACAACAACTCTATATGCTCTTTCCTGTTTCAATTGATACGTATGAAAATTCAGTTTTTTATCATTTAAATGAGTTACTAACATTCTGTAGTGTTTGATATTTTTTACCATTACCCTAACTTGACAATCTTTTAAAGTTTTGTAGTTAAATTCCGAAGATGGGATTATTTTTAAAAAGCTTTTAATCATAGCGCTTATATTAGCAACATCTGGTATTATTATAGGTGGAGGTTTTGGTAAATTATTTTCTGCTTGTTGTTCATCGTCATCTGTGTCAGAATCCTCAGCATCATCATCAGTGAGAGCAGAAAACCGGTTTTCACTTGAATTGTTGTTTTCAGTTGTTGACGAATTAGAATTTTTTGTTGTTGTCTTGTAAGTATTTTTTACATGCATAGAAGTACTAGCTTCAGTATTATTGTTTTTGAAATTGCTTGTTTTTACTATGTTAGCACTAACATTATTTAATAACGAACCATTTGAATTATTATTATTGATATTTTGTTTTTTATGTTTAAAAATTTTTGGCGATTCATTTAAACGCCGTTTTCGTGCTCTAGGCGAAGCAACTATCTGCCAGCTCTCGTTGTTTTCTTCACTTTCATTGTCATCATCCATGAAGATAAACAATGTAAATAGTTTTTATTTTCAAATATTATTGTTCTTGTAACAAGACAATTGATTTTAAATTTACACACTTTTCACTTCAGAGAACACAATTATTTTTGGTACGTGCGTACGCGATCACAGTCAAATGCAGACTAAAATTCAGCCATGAAAAGAATATTGTTCCAACAATTTTTTTTAATGGTCCTTGGCAAATTTCTCTTTTTTTAGACAAACAAATTATTTTGAACGCAGTCTGTTTTTAATTGTGCTTATGGATAAAGTAATGTAAAGTCTTTCTTGAGTCTGGTTTCTAATTCTGGATGCAGTCAAAAAGGTATCCGGTTCTCTCGATCGCCTTTCTTCGCCTTTTTTAAATAATGTTGTATGTGTTGTCATAGTGTTTGAGAGCATAATATGATTTCTTTTTGAACGTTTCATTTTATGGACTATTTCGGTATACGTCAGCTTTTGTTTGAGATACTCAAGGACAAATCTTTCAATTTTAGAATAATAGTGCTTTCGCGTCGTCCTATCTTTGAAAAAAATATACAAATTATATTGACTCCTTAATTAATTTGCATACCTTCTTAAATAAAAAGTTTTAAATAATAAAATATTTTCTTTTTGATTTTTTTTATTTTTATTAGTAAAATTGATTTAACTTTAAAATAAAAAATTAAAATAATCTCTCTTTTTCTATTTAAAACTATTTAAAAATAACAACAACACTTAAAAAACGAAAAAAAAAAATAAATGTGACCCGGTCTATGAAAAGGTGGCTTAGACTCGAAAACAAAATTTCGAGAAATCAGCTGTTAGAGATAAACAATGCATTTCGTCAGTTTTTTTCGTTATCTCGTTGGTGTAATTATTTCTGTTGGTCTTTTCCGTTATGAACTAGTGAATAATGTTTGTCGATAAAGAATACAGCGAGGTTTTTCAAAAATATTTTGCTGAAAATGAAGAGAATGATGATGATTCTTTCGATGATGTGGTATCAATTACGATGAGGAACTACAATCATTATTTCAAGCTGAAGACCAAATGGAAGTGGAACAAAGTTTTTTTACAATCGACTTGTCTACTATAGATAACAAAGAAAAGGAATTGGTAAATAAATTTATTTCGGAAGATTGCTGTAATAAGAAATGCCAAAATAAATGATACCGCGAAAGATAATAGAAAATGCAAGAAACAACTATCTAGAATAATCAAAACATGAACTTGATTTGGGTATGCTGAGCCATATCGAATCAGCAATAATGTGCACAGACAAACTTGGAGATGCCTACACAAAAACGACGAAATGGAGGGAGCATGCAGTGCGTCGTACAATCATCACCAGGTGGCCATATTACAGCTGTATCGTCGAAAAATGTCTTTTGTTATGAATGGGATAGTTATTTTAAACTATTCTACAAGCCACTTGTTGTTGTAGCATTTTATAATAAACAAAAACTCTTTAAAAACCAAAAAATTTGCGGACAGCGAGGATGTTGAATGATTTCAACTGTCATTAATCCCAGTTGATGACAACATGCCCGAAATCCAACCAGTTGGTTTTTCTCTGCAGCGTCAGTGGTACATTTATCACAATCTCAGAAGCTTGGTTTCAGATCCCATGAATGCGGATATTTTGGCTCCATTACCATCGGAAAAAAATGCCATCAAAAAAATCTGATGATGCTTTACCAGCCACAAAAGTGGCATCGAAGGAACCCAAGGCTTCATCCTCAAAACCTGTAGCTTCATCGTCGAAAGAGAAACCGAAACCTATAGCTGCATCGTCAAATCACGATCAAAAAATAAAAAACTGAAGAGACCTGCGAATTCAACTCCAATAAAAAATCAAGAAAACGTAAGGCCTCATCTCCAGAAGAAGATTAAAAAAAACGAGCTACTGCAAAAGTTGCAACAAGGATGGCGGCGAAGAAAACTACTACATATTGCTAAATAAATATTTTTTGTGCAAAATAGCTTGTTTTCTTGGTAAAATCATTTTTGTAGCGTTCAATCCTTTTTTTTTTCATTTCCAATTCCATGTATTATCTTGATTCTCGATTTTCAATAAAATTCTGTTATTCTTTCATTTGTGCTCTTCTTTCTCTACATTTTTAGTACACTTCTAAGCAAGTTAGGACTTTCTGATTTTCACCATGTGAAAGAGCATCTCAAAAACTATTCGAACCAAAATAAAAGTTAAAAATAATTTTTTGAGTCATAAGCCACCTTTTCATAGACCGGGTCACAAATAAATAAAATAAAAAGAATTACATGATATAAACCAAATAAGAACTTTTGCATAATTTAATATTTGTTACTAAACAAGCTAAATAAAATGTCGCCACTGTATAAACTCTGCCTGTGTTGATTTGGCGTTAGCCGTTCGTTCCTCCATCTGTTGGTGTGTCCATGTTAGCTTTGAATGAAAAGCATTTGTTTCAGAAATTGATCTAACTTCGGAATGACTGGTTATACAGCTATTTCGGGTCGAGTCAGCAACCCTAATCAGTAACCAAAAGCAGTAGATAGTTCGTTTGATAAAATGAACACCTTTGTTGTGAAGCCAATGCAATGAGAATCAAAGCAAAGAGTTGTACTCTTAAACCTTCTCCAATATAACAAACTAAAGTATAAAACAACTTTGAAACAAATGTATTTGTATACCGCAATATATTTGTATTTATAAAAAATAATAAAATTAAAACAGAATCCCAGAATAACTTCTCCCCAAATTAGTGCTAAAATAAAATAAGATTTTTTATTTTTATAAAAAATAATAAAATTAAAACAGAATCCCAGAATAACTGCTTCCTAAATTAGTGCTAAAATTAAAAAAAAAAACTCCTTTGACAAACACATCCATGAAGATACCGTTCACAAAATATTAACAGAACCTGCCTATTATGCTCGCGTAGCACATAGAAGGCCATTCAGTTTTGAAGTTAATAGTTTATAATGGATCCAATTGGATATAGTATAAACATTTTAAAACAAAATTTAAAATAAATTGCGTAACAACTGGGCTTTGGGTTCTAATAGGATAACGATCCAAAACATACAGCGCCCATTGTCGCGGTGTTGTTATTCCACAATATTAAAAATCAATTGAAATCATCAGCCCCATCACCCAATCTTAGTCCAATAGAGCACGTCTGGGATTTACTGAAGTACAGAATCCATAAGCATAAAATAACTTCAAAGGAAATGTCAAAAAGCATAATTTTGTTTGAGTGGGGTAAAATGTGTATACAGGATACTTTAAAGTTGACGAAGTGAATGCCAAATCGGATAATAGCGATTTTGAAGCGCAAAGGACATCCTACAAGTTACTAACTTAGTTAATATTTAATGTAAAATTACTTTTTCTGTATTGATATTTCAAATATACGAATAAATTTTCTTGTGAATTTGTTCCTTTTTACCTTCTTTATTTATTTATTTATTTTTTTATTTATTTATTTTGATTTCCTATACAACAAGACTTATAGTCTTATGATTAGAGTAAAGGAGGAGTAATAGTAATAAGCAATGATGTTAAAATATTTACAAGTAAGTTTTAAAATTTTTATCAATATACAAGAAAAATAATAAAATAGGTTCAAATGAAATCAAAATTGAATCATAGTTATACAACAATTAAAAATGGGGAAAAAATTAAATTAACAAATCAAAAATTAAATTAATTAAATTAAATTAAAACAAGTAAGAAAATTAGAGTCGGTCTAGACCGACTATACGATACCCTGTATCATACGTTTAGAGACCCTATCTCTCAGGCCCAACTAACTGGATATAGAGAATAAGCATAAACCAAATTTGAGTGGAATTTTTATTAATTTTTTTGGCTGCAGATATAAAAAAGTTCATATCGGATTCTATATCTATAGGGGAACTAGGCCCAAAAATGGACCGATCCTGACCATGTTTGGTAAAGTCTCTTGTATTTTGCATAAATATATACAAACAAAATTTGAGAAGAATCAGTGCAATATTTTTGTTTTTTGATAGATTTAAGTGAAGATCGGGAAACAACTCTATATGGGGCCTATGACTAAGAGTTGTCCAATAGGGATCATTTTTGGACTACTGATTAATGGATGTAATATATACATACAAACCCAATTTGACTAAGATTTGTATGATAATTTGGATCTTATGGCAATATATGTTGATTTCATAGGGGTCATTTATATGGGGGCTAGGTCCGAACATGGACCGATTCTCACCAATTTCAATAGCGTTGATCCCATGGCCGATAAAAGATTAAATACTAAATTTCATCAAAATATATTCATATTTGCGACCTGCAGTTTGATTAAAAGCTTTACATGGACACACAGACGGACGGACGGACAGACGGACGGACGGACATCGTTATATCGAATCAGATGGTGATTCTGATTCGATCGGTATAATTAAAGATGGGTGTAGGTCAAATATTTTTGATTGTTACAAACAGCAGCACAAAGCCATTATACCCAAACCACATAGTGGTATAGGGTATAACAACAAAAAACACAAGTAAGAAAATTATAGTCGGTCTAGACCGACTATACGATACCCTATACGATGCGTTTAAAAACCCTATCTCTAGGCCCAACCAACTGGACATAGAAAATAAGCAAAAACCAAATTTGAGTGGGATTTTTATTAATTTTTTTTGGCTGCAGATATGAAAAAGTTCATATCGGATGCTATATCTATATGGGAACTAGGTCCAAAAATGGACCGATCCTGATCATGTTTGGTAAAGTCTCTTGTATTTTGCAAAAATATATACAAACAAAATTTGAGAAGAATCAGTGCAATATTTTTGTTTTTTAATAGATTTAAGTGAAAATCGGGAAGCAGCTCTATATGGGGCCACAGGAATAATTTTTGGACTACTCATTAATGGATGTAATGAATGCATATAAATCCAATTTGAGTAAGATCTATATGACAATTTGGATCTTATGACAATTTATGTCGATTTCATAGGGGTAATTTGTATGGGGGCTAGGTCTGAACATGGACCGATTCTCACCAATTTCAATAGCGTTCATCCCATGGCCGATAAAAGCTTATATACCAAATTTCATCAAAATATATTCATATTTGGGACCTGCAGTTTGATTACAAGGTTCACATGGACACACAGACGGACGGACGGACGGACGGACGGACGGACGGACATTGTTAAATCAACTCAGAAAGTGATTCTGATTCGATCGGTATAATTAAAGATGGGTCTAGGTCAAATATTTTTGGTTGTTACAAACAGCAGCACAAAGTCATTATACCCAAACCACATAGTGGTATAGGGTATAATTACATGTTTATGCACGACTATAAAGATCAAAAATGAACCTTTTGAAATGTTTATAAATTTGTATGTTCGGATGTAGAGAGTTCCAAAGACGTATAGAATGGATATAAAAATGCCATTCAGACTTTGAAGTTCGATGCATAATTGGAGTCAAATCATTATTCGTATGTGACAGCGAAAACGTTATTCTGTTATAGAGATAGGAAGGTTCATATATACAATTTTGTCGAGCAAAATTAAAGTTCGTATTTGTAACAAGTCAGTAAACATAACACCATACAAGTTTTTTGCAACTAATGACACACGGTCATATTTACCCATACCATAAACATATTTTACAACAGCATTGTATGCAACATTTACCTTATTATTATAGCTTATAGTATCAGTTTTTGCAAAAATTTCGCATCCATATAAAAGAGTGGGCATTAAATACGTTTTTGCTAGTAGTAAGCGAATTTTAAGTGGCGTGAAATATTGTGTTTTCCATAAGGTTTGCAACATAGAGTAAACTTTTCCCGCAGTAGCATTTATATGGTCTGACCAGGTAAGAGTATTATTAAATATTTTACCAAGATTTTTGGCTGTTTTTACGATTTCAATTCTTTCATTGTTGAGAATAATTGCTGGTTCCGAAAGCAGTTTCATAGATTTCTTGGTTATAATTAAGCATTTTGGTTTTAATTAGGGATTTAGACAGAGACCATTTGCATTTGCACATATGTGAATTCGGTTAAGATCTTCATTAAGTTTATACACACAATCATCAATTTGCTTTGCATCGCTACTAATGTAGACTTGAACGTCATCAGCATAGATATGTATATTACAGTATGATAATTGGTTAGTTAAATTATTTACATAGATGGTAAATAGGAGGGTACCAAGAATTGAGCATTGTGGTACACCTTTTGCTACAGATAATGGGCGCGATCTCATATTATTAACAAATACGGATTGATGACGATTCGGTAAGTATGAAGATATTAAGCGTGTTGGTGACAGTGAGAAATTGAACATTTTTCTCAATTTCATAGTAAGAACATTATGGTTGACCGTATCAAACTATAAACGAAATTTCACCTTTATCCAAATTGTCACGCAATACTTCAGATACGTCAATAAGAGCAGTTATGCAGCTATGTTTTGGACGAAAGCCTACCTGGCTACTAGTAAGGAAACCATTGTCATGAATGTACCTATATAATTGGTGATGTAATATCTTCTCAAAAACTTTTGATAAGTATGGCAGTATAGTGATTGGCCGATATTCACTATTTGTTTTCGGCATAGGTATTATTTTTGCATATTTACAGTTACCAGGAAATATACTTTCTGTTAATATTGTGCAGTGTTGCCATTTTAGCATTTTAGTTGCTAGATTTAGCAACGTTTTTTGTCGTTTAGCATCCAAAATTTATGAAAAGATGCTAGATGTTAACTCAGCATCTTTTATTAATAAAAAGTTGCTTTTAGCAACTTTTTTTTTTTTGATTTTTTCCATTATCTTTGAATATAAAATTTTAATGGTGTTGGTATGTTTTAATTTCTCAAAGTGTAATACGAGAATTTTGTGTACTACTCTTTTCACCACTCTGCTCGTTTCTTTCAACAAATACAACAAAACATTTTGAAATAGAAGAATGTAAACACCAACTACAGGTTTTGATGAATTCAAAAGTCGATTGCCAAAAAATATTATTGTGTTAAAAAAATGCCAAAATTTTTAATACAAATCACATTAAACCGGGTAAAAGAACCGATAACCAATATATTAGAAGAGTTTAAATTTAGATCATCTGAAACAGAAAAAATTCAAACTTAATGGAGTTATATCACAGAACGATATTGGGATACAACACTGAATACAACCTCTTTATGGATTGAAGATAACAAAATTTCTATTGGCGAAAATCCATTTAAAGAGTTATCAATATTTGTATTGCCTTTATTAGTTTTGTCTTTCTCAAAAGCCGAAGTTGAGCATTTGTTTAGTTTGATGGCTTTAGTTAAAAGCAAACTTTGAACAGAATAAAATCCGACTTGTTATGTTCTGTAATACGTATAAAAGGTTTGAAATTTAAAAATGGGTGCTGTTACACTTACAATATACCGAGCGATGTCTTTGGTAAAAGTCGATCGTCAGAAAAATATCAGAGCCAAGAAGAACTTGAAGATGAAGACATCACAGAAATATTAGATTCCCATAAACCAATTATTGTAATATAATCGTATCTTTTGATAATGTAAATTCTGTTATATTTGAAATTAAAAAAAATCCCTCTAAAATTAAAAATATTTAATTTAAAATTAAAAAAAAAAACTCAATTTGATGTTAAAAAAAAATTACAGATTAAATCTAAAATAATTTTAATTAAAATTTAAAAAATAAAAATCGAAACTTATGTTGTATATTAATTTTTCGATTTAAAAACCAAAGAATTTATTAATAAGTATTTAATTTTTCAATATAAAGGTAATGAAATTTGAGAAAAAATTTAGCATCATTTTTTTTGACTCCAGTACGTTTTAGCATTTTTTTTTTTGCGCAATTTAGCATCTTTACAATTTCAAACTATGGCAACACTGATATTGTGTTGAAAATGAACGTTATATATGGTAGCATTATAGGGAGGACTGCTTTCGAAAATTTTGGCTGAATATTATCAAGCCTACAGCATTTGATTTAACGGCAATATAGCTGGATAGTACATCTGAAAGTGCAAACACTAATACATATAAAGAAAACAATTTTTTATCATATTTTTATTTTCATGTATATGTACGCTGAGAAAAAAACATTTTGTCTGAAATGAAATGTCTTAAAATAATATTCAATATGATATTTTGTGTTAGTCTGAATAATTTAAAAGCATATCAAACATTCTGCTTCAGCCTTAAAGGTATAAGTGAAAAAAACACTTTCCCACTTCTGCTCTGAATAAATGTAGCTCATTTTGTAAAGTAATAATTTGAATTTTAAACTTAAGACTTACACTGAGTTTTCCAAGTGCTTTTTAATTCATAGCTGCAAACTATTTTTTAAACGGAATCATACGATAGACAAAAACAAAACCTACATTGAATATCACGGTCCTTAATGTGTGCCAACAAAGCATACGAAAGTGTTGTTGCTTTGCGCTCTAGCGTAACATAAAAAAAAAACGACGAATTAAACTGTTCGTGTATTTTGTATTGAGGATTCCCGGAAAAGGTCTATAAGTTCATAAGTAGTGTTTGGAGCTATAAAAATTATATTTTTTGTAAATTCTATAAAATGAGAACTCTAGGTTTAGTGATTTATTATTATTACATTTAATGTAAGTTAAAATTTTTTCGATCTCATCCTTGAGTGAATTTTAAGTCATAGTCCCCATAAAATATTGCTTCCTGGTATTCCATTAAGTCCATCTGAAAACATTCAAGCAACATATAGGACCCATCTCAAAATGTACTTTCCAAAGAAATATAGCTTAAATTAAGTTCATACAAACAAGTTTGTCTTCTTCTAAAACAAAATGGATGCAACAGACCCATACGTGATCATATAATTTGTGGGATTCCCCTAATTTTTAATCTATCTATATATATAAAATTCATTTTCTGTTTGTTTGTTTGTTTGTTTGTTTGTTTGTTTGACCGCTATACAAATTTTTATTTTTCAACGGATTTTCCTGAAATTTTGTACGCACGATCTCTATACCCCAGGAAAGGTCGCCATATACCTTTTACCGGCCACGCCTACTTTTACGCCCACTTTTTATGTAAAATTCATTTTCTGTTTTATTCATATTTGTTCACTATACAAATTTTTATTTGTTAACAGATTTCTCTGAAATTCGGTACACACGATTCCTGTACTTCAGCTAAGGTCGCCATATACTTTTTAATGACCACGCCTACTTTTACGCCCACTTTTTATATACAATTCATTTTCTGCTTTTTGGTATATTTGTTCGCTATACAAATTTTTATTTTTCAATGCATTTCTCTGAAATTTGGTACACACGATCTTTGTACCTCAAGCCAGGTCACCGGGTGATTCTTGCGGCCACACCTACTTTTACGCCCACTTTTTGTATATAATTCGTTTTCTGTTTTTTGGTATATTTGTTTGCTATACAAATTTTTGTTTTTCAACGGAATTCTCTGAAATTTGGTACATATGACCTCTGTACTCCACCTAAGGTCTCCATATGCTTCGTACCGGCCACGCCTACTTTAGCGCCCACTTTTTGTATATAATTCGTTTTCTGTTTTTTGGTATATTTGTTTGCTATACAAATTTTTGTTTTTCAACGGAATTCTCTGAAATTTGGTACACACGACATTTGTACTCCATCTAAGGTCTCCATATGCTTCGTACCGGCCACGCCTACTTTAGCGCCCACTTTTTGTATACAATTCATTTTGTTTTTTGGTACATTTGTTCGCTACACAATTTTTTTTAACGGATTTCTCTGAAATTTGCTACACACGATCTCTGTACTCCAGAGAGGTCGCCATATGATTATCGCCGGTCACGCCTACTTCTACGCCCGCTTTTTATACAAAATTAATTTTCTGTTTTGTATATTTGTTCACTATAGAAATTTTTATTTTTCAAGGGATGTCTAGAATTTGGTCACACGATCTCTATACTACAGGGAAGGTCACCATATGCTTCTTATAGGCCACGCCTACTTTGCGCCAACTTCTATGTATATAAAACTTATTTTTTCCTTTTATTTGTTTCTTTATTTGATTGGTATTAAAACTTTTATTTTTCAATGGCTTTCTCCGAAATTTAGTACATATTCCAGGGAAGGTCGCCATATGATTTTTACCGACCACGCCTACTTTTACGCCCAATTTTCTTATAAAATTCATATTTTGTTGTGTGGTATATTTCTTCCCTATAGAAATTTGTACTTTTAAATGGATTTCTCTGAAATTTGGGTTACACGGAAATAACTACACGGTGAGCAAATTCCCCAAACTTATAAAAAGGTACCCAAAAGAAATGAACAAATTCCCTATTTATTTTTAATCGAAATAAAAAATGAACTTACTCCCCAAATTCATTCTTAAATTTTTACATATTTTTATTTAATAAATTTTGTTAAATATTTATTTTAGTAAACATTTGCATACTGCTCTCAATATATGTCCAACAATAAATGCATTTAAAATGAGTACTCTTTTCAATAGCATCATTGCGCGGAAACTACGCGCACGGGGAATACAGGTTAGCTAGAATATCGGAATGATCTGAAAAATATGTATATTTTGACAATTAAAATAAGTTGGCAACAGCTGCGCGGCAGCACAGTTGTGGTTGCCAAAAGCGCGGAAGCGGCGCGCGGCGTGCGACCGCGGACTCGGATGCGACGGGTGCGGACGCGACGCGCTCTCGGAACACAGCTCACCTAAAATATCGCAATGCTCTAAAAAATATGTTTTAGGAATTAAAATAAGTTAATGAGAACTAAGCGGAGGCACGGGTAGTAGCTGCGAGGAAGCGGCGCGAGGCGCGCGGACGCGGATGCAACAGATGCGGACGCGACGCGCTCGCGGAACACAGCTTACCAAAAATGTCGCTATGATCTGAAAAATATATTTTGGCGATTAAAATAAGTTGACAACAACTGCGCAGCAACACGGGTCTGGCTGCCAAACGCGCGGAAGCGGACGCGACTCGCTCGCGGAACACAGCTTAGTGAAATGTCGTATGATAAATTTTATCTACGTATGTGAAATAATTACCTGTTGATAAAAATAGACCACACATATACTATAAGCAGTTGCTTAAAGAAACCTTGTGACACAATATTAAACGTCGCATAAGTCTTTCATATCTGAAACTTGAATTTGACGTCTCTGCTCAATGATGATCACTTATTGAATGAATTAATTCAATTTTTAAAAGTTTTGATTCCTTTAATTTGCGGCCCATTCCGTTATATTTGATGTTTATAAATAAACTGAAAAAAAAAACTTAAAGCGGTTTCGCACCTTATTTTTGAAGCATTTTTGCTGCAGCATCTTATACAAAACTTATAAATTAAAAAACCAAAAACTTTTTAATTGAAATAAAAAATGAATTTACTGCACATACAAATTTTTGGGGAGAAAGTTCATTTTATTGGGGAATTTGTTAATTGGGGACTAAGTACTCAGTGATTGGTAAGCATAGTGTACCATTTTTCAAGTCAAAGGCCTTTTTATCCCGGGCAAGACCGGGTAAAAACAGCTAGTATATATATAAAATTGTAAATTTTTTTGTTTGTGGTCTTGTTTGACATTAATGGCTGTCTAAGCCATAGGACCGATCTTCTTAAAATTTTCACAGTATGTAAGTTTGTATCGGAAAAGTAAAGTAGGCTATATTTTTTTAAATATATGAAGTGGGCGTGGCATCTCGCATACATAAAAATTTTTTAACATCACATATCTGGAGCTCTATGATAGCAAGAGTCCTGAAACTTTGTGGCAGTACATAAATTAGTAATGTGAGATGTGAGAGGGCATGATAAAACCAGTGAGCGTGGCACCTCCATAGAAGGTTAATACATATCATCATATATCTAAAGTAAATGGGCGAGATTGTGTTAGTGGACGTGGCACCTCCCACAAAAAAAATTTTATCCGGAGTACTGTAAACTCGACTGTCTTGAAACCAGGTGTGAGTTCACGAATGATTAGTATAAGAAGTTGTGTGAAAAATAGGCGAGATGAAACCAGTGGGCGTGGCACCTCCCATACATGGTAAATACATATCATCATATACCCGCAGTACTATGGTGGCCAGAATCTTGAAAATTTCTGCACGTCACGCGGTTGTTAAAGTGAGTAGTCGTTGCAAAAATAATCAGGATTGGGTTAGTGTGGCGTGGCACCTACCATACAAAAAAAATTATCTGTAGTACTACAAACCCGACAGTCTTGAAACTACGCGTGAGTTCACGAAAGATGAGCGTGAAAAGTTATGTGAAAAATGGGCGAGATAAAACCTGTGGGCATGGCACCGCCCATGCAGAGATGCATAGAAATAAGTTATATGGCAAAACAACGTTTGCCGGGTCAACTAGTATATGAATACTTTCAAGTAGAAACGTTCCGTAAGTTTATAGAAAAACAAATAAAATTCCCACTCTTTAAATACTAGAAAGTTCGTAATTCAAAATATTTTATCAATATTTTTTATCTATATTTCAAATTTTCATCTTCAAGTGTACGGATACATTTTCTATCAAGCGTATTTAAATATAGTCGGCTGAGGGAATTTATGGCATTTTATGCGATGAAAACCGTTCACAAATTTTTCTAAGATCAACAACAAGAAAATTTTTTTTTTTATACCACAATAACTTGAAGCCATTGTGAATTTTGTTATTCCCTGTTATTTCCTGTTAAAGAAATACAAATAATTGGACTAACAAAAACACGAAAAATATTTTTTTTTAAGCTCATAAAAAAAAACATTAACTTAAGCAGTTTAAATACATAAAAAGCAAATTATATAACCACAGTTTATGTTTTAAGCCAATTTTTCTTTTAGCCAAACTAAAATTGGAAACATCGCTGCACCCCACTTTATAAGTATTTATGTATAACAACATAATTATTATAATATTAATTTATTTAAAACTTTTTTAATTTTTTTAAAACCAATTAAATTTAACACCCACTTTTTGAGTCATAAGCTTACAATTTTTTATTTCGAACCATATAATTGCACAATAATTATTTGACTCAGATATTAAATAAAAGAGCAATTCCGTTTTTAAAGGCAAACAAAATAAATATAGTCAAATGTTACACACAGACAAGATATAATCTCAATAACTAACTATAAACATAAATGGTCATACTTAATTTGTATTAAAATAAAACCAACAAAAACAGTAAAAAAAAAGCTTAAACTAGCACAAGAAAAATACCAACCTACACCACCTTTTCGTTGGATAAAAGCTTGGCTTGCAATGCAAGTCATAAGAACATAACGATATCGGATAACTTGAATCTATGAGGAAAATTCATACAAACCTATTTAAAATCATGACTAATAAAAAAAGTTTTAAGCTGGTAAGTTTGTAGGGTTGAACAAAAAACAAATCGAAACATACTTAACAAAAACATAATAGTCGTTTTACATGACTGTTATGTTTTTGTGTGCTTAATTTTTTTCTTGCGATTATTACAATATTCATATCTTTTTCTGGAAAGACTAAGAGCTAGAAGTATACTGAAATATATTTCATATATTTAGTTAAGTCCCAAGAGCACTCTAGAACACTAGAGTAGTTCAGTTCGAAATTCATTGTAACCTTATGAAATTTTAAGTTAAATTTTGTAAATCACTTTAATTGAGTTAATAATTAAATCCAGTGAAAAATCAACTAAAGAATGAAAATGGATGCTATTATAGATCATTTATCATCAACAATAAATATAACATGGGTTTGTTTGTCATATTGAGCCGTGACCGCAAAAATAGTTTAAGCGACAAAAAGAAAATTTTACAGGAGAAGGTTTTTTTTTTAATTATCTTCGCTTTAAGTTGAAGTATTGCCTTGAAATTCGGTATATAAACATTGTTTTGTCAGACATATGTGGTACAAGTGGTTTTATTTGCATATCTACAAGATAACGGAGGTTTATGTCGCTTAAGCTATTTTCGCTGTCATGCTGGTAACCTAGTACTTGTAGTTCTGTCGGTTAAGATAAAATAACATTTTAAAAATAACTATTTTTTGTTTTAATTTTTTATTTTTTCAGTTATTTTTGTTTACAAAAATTAAAATTAATATTTTAAAACATAATATAATGGTTTGATGAAATGTGAGATAAAATAAAAATAACTTAAAACAAGTAAGAAAATTATAGTTCGTCTAGACCGACTATACAATACCCTATACCATGCGTTTAGAGACCCTATCTCTTAGGCCGAACTAATTGGATATAGAAAATAAGCATAAACCAAATTTGAGTGACATTTTTATCAATTTTTTGGCTGCATATATGAAAAAATTCATATCGGATAATATGTCTATATGGGGACTAGGTCCTGACCATGGTTGGTAAAGTCTCTTGTATTTTGCAAAAATATATACAAACAAAATTTGAGATGAATCAGTGCAATATTTTTGTTTTTTGATAGATTTAAGTGAAGATCGGGAAGCAGCTCCATATGGGGCCTATGACCAAGAGTAGTCCCATAGGAACGGTTTTTGGACTATTCATTAATGGATGTAATATACACATACAAACCCAATTTGACTAAGATCTATACGACAATTTGAATCTTATGGCAATTTATGTCGATTTTATAGGGGTCATTTGTATGGGGCTAGGTCTGAAAATGGACCGATTCTCACCAATTTCAATAGCGTTCATCACATGGCCGATGGAAGCTCATATACCAAATTTCATCGAAACATATTCATATTTGCGACCTGCAGTTTGATTAAAATGTTTACATGGACACACAGACGGACGGACGGACATAGTTAAATCGATTCAAAAAGCGATTCTGATTTGATCGGTATAATAAAAGATGGGTCTAGGTCAAATATTTTTGGTTGTTACAAACAGCAGCACAAAGTCATTGTACCCAAACCACATAGTGGTATAGGGTATAAAAATCGATTTCAATGTAAAAGCAGGGTTTTAATGCTAATATTAATAAAACTTATACTTGTTTACTTTAAAATAAATGATTTTGGTATAAAATATGATCTTACATATATTAAGAAATATCTTTAAAAAAGATTATAGTATAAAATTAGTCTTCTTGGTCAGTTTCAGGTGGCGAATCTTTGACAGATTGATCATATTTCAAATTTAAAGATTTGTGGTGGAGTTTTCCGGGTATATTGTTTTTATCGCAGAGTGTCTTTAAGTCTCTATATTTGGCTGCATAAATTTTTAAAATATTATCATATATTGGAACAGGTCCATTGCCGAGAATATTAGAGTTCCATCTAGATCATGCAATCGAGTTGAGATCGTATTCCTTTATTTCAGAATTATCACAATAGCCATATTTTAGTACCATAATAGGGTTATTTTTTTCAAAATAAGCGGAATGTAAATTTGGAAACGATATTTTCATCGAGTTGGGAAAAATCGCCTGCGAATATGTCTTCCAATCTTTAAAATCAACGTGTTGAATGGAGTCAACAGGCATAATTGTGTGCCCGGGTAATAAATATGTTATTTTTATCAAGAAAATACGTTAAGGTGGCAAGCATAGCTTTATTTCGATTTTGGCCTGCGCAACTGTCGCAATAACGACTCATCAAAGATTGAGTTTTTCTTTCATCTACAAGTTTTAAATATTAAAAGACAATGGTAGATATTTCATTGCATCCCCGTTAGTCATATAACTTTTGGCATTTTTTGCAAACATCAAATTTTATCAGGCAAGGCTGAATAGTTCATGGAAAAATATGAATAATTGCTTTTTTACTTTTTCGCGATCGTTAAAAAAGGTTCCGCACCAAATGCGATGAAGTTTGGAATTAGGATTTTTTTCAGTGCAAACTGTTGAATTGCAGGGTTCGCAACTGTCACATAATACATAGATTTTTCGCAAGATATTACAATTTTCATAAATGAAACATACTTGGTAACCCTTAAAATGCCCATTCTACGTCATCTAACGGGAATATTTAATTTTTATTGTTATTGATTATTTCCCATATGTATTTTTAAAACTAAAATGAAATTTAAAAAAAGTAAAATCGCTGTTGAAAAAAATTCCAAAGTCTGGAGCAAGAGTTTGGTGAAATGTCGAGAAATACAAAACGTTGAAATATCATTATCATACTTTAAACAAATGCCAAAGCAGAGAGATGTTATTGGAAGGTTTTACGCCTTAGCAAAAGAAGGAAAGAGTAAAAATAAAAGGTATGCTAAAATATCTGAAGAAATTTTTAATTTGTGGATAAAACTTAAAACAAAACAAATTAGTGTGGGAGGTATTAAAAAAAAAGTTAAAAAGATGATATTATCTTACCAAAACCATTTAAAACGTCCAAATGATAGCAATTTTAATGAAATATTTGATGTATCCAGTGAAATAGAATCTTTTTCTGAACAAGAACCTGTCCAAAATATAAATTCTGATGATTCTGATTTATCATCAATATCTGAAGATTATATTGATGAAAATCTAGATGACGATAACTACAAACCCAGCTGTAACGTTGGTCAACAATGTGAACGTGAGCACCAAAAAAGCAGCTAAGATTTGCAAACAATTGGCTGGGTCTGGAATAACCCTTGCCATCCCAACACAACCAGGCATATACAAAGCTGTGATAAGATCCGCTAAACAAAAAGAAGAAGAACTGGCTAAAACATTGAAAAACGAAGATTGGTGTCTTCACTTCGATGGAAAGAAGATGGGAAAGAAAGAAGTGCAGGTTATAGTTATCAAAAACGAATATAAGGAAGTAAAGTTAGGTGTTGTTGTGCTTGAAAGTGGAAAAATGCTTGATATATTTAACGATATCAAAGATACGTTGGATAGGTTTGATTTATGGAATTCCATCAAAATGATAGTTTGTGACACGACCAGTGTAAATACCGGAAACAAAAATGGCGTTGTAAGGTTACTCAAAAAATACTTCGAGTCAATATTTTTACAATTTTTACAACCACCGCAATATGTTGGTTGTCAGCACCATATCCTGGATTCGGTACTAAGATACGTCATGGATGAAATTTTAGGTGCGAAAACATCATCTCCTAACATTCATTATGATTTTGTTGTTGAGCTACAAAATAACTACGTACATCTCAAAAATACCTTTCAAAACAATGTAGTTATTAAATGTATAGACATTAAATGGCGTGGTGATATGCAATTTTTGTTTGAGCTCGGCAAAGCATTCAGATATTATAATGAAAATGGAAGTTTTCCATTCATTAACTTTAAATCATTACCACCAATGAGTAATACCCGATGGAACTCCAGAGCAATATTTGCCATCTTGGCATTTATTCTTATTCTTATCGGGAAAAGCTTCTCTCTATCTGTAAGTTCATATGTGGTCCATGGTATGATGTATGGTTTTCGGATCACTGTTTCCGTACAAATAACTTTTGGTCCTTAAAAAACTCTCTTACACCATTTAAGAAGGTTCAAGAATGTTTTTTACGGCACTGGGTGCAAGAACCGTCTGCAAATAATAGACAGCAGCACAGCAACATATGTGCCGAACGAGCTGTGAAAATAGTGCAAACTTATTTCCGCTATGCAAATCAGCGCGAACTCTAAACTTAAAATATATTTCTTGTAACACCTAGTTTGTACTTTTCTTTTATTAATATTGTTATGTTGTTTTAAAATTGTTTAAAAAAAAATACAAAAAAAACTTGGAAGGTTTTAGAAATCGCATTCGGTGCGGAAGGTTTTTGTTTCTAACTGACCTAAGATAACGTTTTTTATTATCACTACAATATTCCCCATAGCGTAGTGCCTGGCTAATTTTTCCATTACTTTCACCCCACAAGAAGCAATAACTATTTCTAGTAACACTTTCATAAATGCTCTCATTATAATACGAATATTTTCGTGAATAGAATAATGTAACACTTTTCCCGTGAGGTGTATTTAAAATCTTTTGGATATCAAAGCTAGCACATAAAAATGAAAAATTCTCTTTGCTTTGTTTCAGCTCTTCAAAAAAAATCCTTAGATTTATCTTTATTTCTAATATGCATTTGATACTCTTCTGTTGAATCCATTGCTTTTTTTGACTCAATATCTAAATTGTTATAATTTTCACATATAGCACATTTGTCCTTTTTTGGCAGGTGGAATCCTATATGAAAGTTATTTTTAAAAATGCTTCGAAAAACTCTTAAAGACAATTGTTAATTAAGGTTGTTTTTTTATAGTTTTCAGTAATGAGAGGGAACAGCTGGTAATTGTTCAATAGAAGATTTTATAAGAGATATACTGGCTTCGTGAGACCTATTGTGTGGATCATATTTTCATTTACTTTCATTAACGGTGTTTAAATACTGATTTTTACTTCTTGTATATTTTATCAGCATTTGAGAAACGTCCAGCGTTTTCAGCAAAAATTGCTGACATACATTGATGCTAGTATTATTAAAATTAAGAACGTACTTATAGCTGTATTGCTTTTTGTTACCAGCTCCCCTTTTTCTTTTAACGCTGACTCTTGTCTTGTTGTATAATTTTGTTACCAATGCCCCAAAAATGTTCATTTATTTGTACTCGATCAGATTCGCTTAACCTATCACCACACGAGTTTCCACATTTTTTATTTTTGCATGGATTAGGTTGAACACTAGTATCCCTGTTTTTCAATTTTTGCAGCCTTTTAGATAATTGTTTTTGCTTCTTATTCTCTTTTTCCCACACACGTCTCCTCTTCAATGTCAGTCATAAATTCTGCAGTATTTTTATGATCATTGGATTCAGAGGAATTATCAGAATCGCTGTATTAAATGAGTCTATTTTGAACTTTGTACTAAAACAAAAATTTTTTATAAAATCAAAAACAATACTGTGGTTTTCAATACAACAATAAACACTTACCTCCATATTATTGCTTGAACATATAACAAACACTATTTAATTTAATATAATATTTGAATATTATTGTAATATTTTTACAATAAAACTGTTTTATATTTTGATATTATTTTAATTTGTCACTGTTTTTCATTAATTTTTTAAAGAGAATTTTAGCTAAAGCGACACTTCATGAAAAATGTAAACAACAAGCAATGTGCACTAAAGCTAAAATTGTTTACGGTATTTCATACACCGATGAATTTTTGACGATTTTCATCAAAAAACGAATATCGATTTTTACGTCGGTTAAGATATTCTGGCGGTTGTGACTCGATATGATAGAACTTGTCTAGGACATGTCTAGACCGACTATAATTGAACCACACGCTGAAAGTTTCATTAAACAATTTCGAACTCAATTAAATAGTGGCAGACTGCGGGTTAAAAATAGTTTTATTTAAGTAACAACATCATAATCTTTCTTTTACTTTCAAAATTTTGTGTACTTTTCAAGCTGAGTGTATGCCCATTTTATTTTCCAATTAATTTTCTTACTAACTCTTTAAGCATAACTACTAATTTGCACTTAAGTTTTACTACCAATTACTTCAGTTTGCGGCCTTTTAAAAGCTTCTTTCAACTAAAATTTTTTTTTTAATATAATTAATTTGGCTTGTTTTTTATGGATCTATTTATTTTATTAGTTTGGACCACTTTTAATTAACTGTTTAGACATGTTAAAAATTTGTAATTTATAAGTAAAGCTGCAATTAAAGCACGTACAAGTTTTAATTTGTAGGAACAACATTCAATACGCATCAGTCATGCATTGTGCATGTAAATTAAATACATTATTAATTGTTTCACATTAATGACGAGGAAAATATGTTAATTTGCTTCCACATTTAAATACAAATGCTCGAATATAAATTAATTCCGATTGTAAGTAAATTTTATAACGAAAAACCCACCCACCCATTAATGGGTTTCAGAAGACATTCAGTTAGCTAAGGGAAGAGGTAGAACAATTAAAAAAATTTAAAAATATCAGCTTAGGCCGACAATATGACATCATATATGAAGTCAGACCAATAAATTCGTAACTTTTTAAATGCAACAAAAACATTTTTTTTTTAACAATGCATTTCTCAACCTCATACAATGCAAATTTCCGATATTCACTTAAGTTTGTCTCAAGATTTAAGATTTAAGATTTATTTAAATATGATTTGAATATGTATTAAGAGATATTTAATCATAACCTCACTTAATATGGTCATGATAAGACCTTTTATGGACTTAGTCCATATATAAATTATCGTATCGGATGTGATATTTAAATTTTCCCACAAAAATGTGTTATTGCTTATATTCGGAATTTAAGGTTGGGAACTGACTTGCTTTTGATATGAGAACCATCACTAAACCCCATCGCTTTTGGTGTCTTGTAAGCGGCCTAGGCCAACTAAACTTTCTGACTGCATCTAATCGGAAAATCCCGTTCTAAGCTATTACAGACTTTTTTTTAATAATCTCAACATTTTCAGGTTTAAGTCCAGTTAATTAATATTATTGCACCTTGTTTTTAAGGGCTTTGTAGTTTATTTGAGTTTAATGGAATAATTTTTTTAAATTATGATATACTTTAAGAAAAAAGCATCTTATTTAAAAAAAATGTATATTTAATTAAGTAAAGTGATAAACATTGATTTAATCTCAATTAAGGAAACGCATTGAAAATTCAACATAAGTATGTCCAAAACAACTTTCCAAAATACTGATTATTTCTACTGATATTGGCACTGATAATGGAATTGATAAAAAAAAAAAAAACAAAAACAAAACACTATTACGCTGTGCATGAGCCATGTTGTAATATCAAGTAATTCTTATACTCAGATGCCACTGCTGATAACACAGCTAAAGCTCGTTTCCCCCCCAAAAAAAATCTATTGAAATTGTGCAATTTTAAGTTTTGCAAAACTTTATAATTTTTATCTTAGAAACATTTTTTAATCAAACAATTCTTGAACAAAAACAATATTAAATGTGTTAGCAAATTCATGTTTTCGTTAAAATTTGTATAGTTTATTTTATGCAAACAATGCAATGTTGCAATAATTTCTTTTGTGCACCAAAAACAACACTTCATAGCAACTATATGCTACTTTGTCATAAATTAACACATTTCTTTGGTTTTACAGATTCAGCCATTACTCTTTCGAAAAATTACTTGTCTGGGCGAGCTCAGAAGCTTATAGTGGGTGATAGGGAATCTTGTATGAAGATGGTTACATCTGGGGTCCCACAGATGATGATGATGTTTTGCAAATATGTCCGAGTTCATGCATATGCTGATGATTTACAGCTTAACATCTTGAATCGAGCTGATAGGAAGTGGACAGATGTGAATAATCTATTGCTTTATCCAAATAAATCAACTGTTTTACCAATTAGTAGATACAAACTTAATTTTGATTTACTTCCAGGAATTTTCCTGAGAAGTTTCAAAAGCTCTGATGAATATTATTATTCTTTATAAAATGTACAATTCCCCTTTTAAATGCATTAGTATTATTTTCAGATTTGATATTACTGGGAAGCATGTTGTAAAGGTGTAACCCCTTATAAAAAAGAAGTCTGAAGTTGTCAACATTTCTAAGATGATATGGTTGTATTCCTCCAACATAGTTTAGTTGCTCTATTAGATATTCTGGTGTGTTTCCAGTTTTCATTTTTTGTATAAAGTGAAGTGTGTTCATTTCAAGTCTTTGTTTTATATTAAGCCATTTTAGCGCATTAAGCATATTTTCTATAGGTATATAAATGTTACATTTTAAAATTGATCGCATTGCTTTATTCTGTAATTTTTGAAGTCTTTCTATTTGTGTTACTGAGCAGCATGTATACAGAATTGTTGAACCAAATTCAAAGTGTGGTTTTATCATGGTATTGTAAATATTTATAGCCGTTATTATAGATATTTTATTCGTAGTCTTTTAAAAAACCCGATTTTTTTACCAATTTTTTTGCATATATGTATATTCTATATGTTCTTTAAATTTTAATTGTTTGTCTGTTATAAAGCCAAGATATTTAATTTGATTTACTTTTTCTATTACCTCATTATTAATTTTAAATACCGATTCATTGTTCATATTTATTTCCATTTGTTTTGTTTTCATTTAATTTTAGTTTATTCATTTTTAACCATTTATTCACATTATTAATATCATGCATCATATTGTCCTGACAATGTTTATCTGTGTATCCTTCTGCTATGCTCTTAAGTATGTGAAAAAGGCAAAATACTTGGGTTTTTATATTAACTCCACCCTTCCATGTACTGATCATATTAATAATATAGTACGTAATGTGTATCTTACCCTTCGTAACCTTAGATTGTCCTCCAACTTTAATTAAGCAAAAACTCATAACTCAGTTGATAGTCCCACTAATTTCATATTCTGCTGAAGTTTATAGCAAACTTGACTCCCGCTCTTTGCATAAACTGCAGGATTATTTCACGATACAGCCACCTAAACACCAGCAGATTCTTTTTCTTTAATGGCATTAAACTTTGGAACACATTACCTACAAACTTAAAACTAATTGCAAGGAAAAATTGCTTTAAGCAATCACTTTTCGAATACATTACTAGAAACAATTAAATATTTCCCTTTCTAACTACTTATTTTCTTAACTTCAACTTTCTAAATTGTTGTCTTATTTACTTATATTTCATTTAAGTCCTTGACTTTGATAATCAACTCCCCATTTGTATTGCTAAATATGTAATATTAAATTATATTGCTAAATTTGTGTTTATGTTTTAATTTTTATTTTTTATTATTTTTTAAAAATGTACTAAGTATGACTTTCAGTATGTAATAACTTTTGAACTGTAAAAGAATTATACTCTTATTGTTCTAATAATTCAACTAAATAAATAAAATAAATAAATAAAATTAATAAATAAAATAAATAAATAAAATAAATAAATAAAATAAATAAAATAAATAAAATAAATAAAATAAATAAAATAAATAAAATAAATAAAATAAATAAAATAAATAAAATAAATAAAATAAATAAAATAAATAAAATAAATTAAATAAATTAAGTAAATAAAATAAATAAAATAAATAAAATAAATAAAATAAATAAAATAAATAAAATAAATAAAATAAATAAAATAAATAAAATAAATAAAATAAATAAAATAAATAAAATAAATAAAATAAATAAAATTAATAAATAAAATAAATAAAATAAATAAAATAAATAAAATAAATAAAATAAATAAAATAAATAAATAAAATAAATAAATAAATAAATAAAATAAATAAAATAAATAAAATAAATAAATAAAATAAATAAATAAAATAAATAATAAACAATGTAATTTATTTAAGAAATCGTATATCTGAAATCGATAAATATTTAAAATTAAAAACGGAGTTAAAAAGCCGACAATTTTTGTTATTAGAATTTTAAGGGAACACAGCATACCCCCTATAAAGGAATTTAAAAGTAACTTGTATAAAAGTTTGATGGGTAAAAAAAATATTCACTTTGTTCACTTCGGGTAAAAAAAAAATATTCACTTTACGAAACAATAATATATGAACAGAATAAATTTTGAGCAGTTATTTTCTGTAATCATGAACGTATATTTTCTTCCAAATTGCACCGACTTAACGGATCTCAAACTTGACTTGATTTTCTTTAAACTTATTAGTTTTTCAAAGTCTAAATAATGTTCTTGAAAACTTTCTAAAACAAAATATATCTCAAAAACTAATAAAGTATATACATTTAATAGCGCCATATGGGTCCTTTTGGAACTCAATTTGATAAGGATGTAGTGATGCCTTTGTAAATTTCTAGCTTTTATGAATTTTTGTCAAATAAGTCTAAGGCCTGATTTCCAAATTCATGACTAGTTTACGTAAAAAACTTCGTTAAAAATATGTAAGAAAGTCTAGACCAACTGTACGATGCCCTATATAAGTTTAGAGAAAGAGTCGTAGGTTCAATAATAAAAATAATCATAAACCAAATTTTAGTGGCATTGTTAAAAATTTGTTGCCAATCGATATAAAAGAGCTCATATTGGAAGCTTTTTTATATATGGAATAAGTCAAAAAATGGGCCAATATTGGTAAAGTCAATTATTTCTTGCAAAAATGTGCTTATACCAAATTGAGAAAAATCTGTTTTTTGATAAGTTTAAGCGAAGATCAGGAGGTAGCTTCATATTGGGACTAAAACTAAAAATGGGTGTACTAAACACACACATTAGCGCGTCCCGATTTCGTTTTTTTTTTCGAATTTGAAAATGCTTGTCTCTCCCAAATGATGGGGATTTAGGAGCCTTTCACGGGAAAAATAGCAAAAAAAAATTTTGACAAAAAACCAGATGGCTGCCGGATGCTAAAGATTGCAATCCTAGTTCGTTTTGAAAAAAAAATATTTTTTTTAAATGGTGCGTGGTAAAGAAGAAGAAAGCATATATTTCAAAAATGCATAACTACACTGAATTCTTAATTGGACGGGTTTCTGACATTTCAGGCTTCATCAGCAATTTATTGAACATTGTGATAATTGTTAAGTTATGATTGAATAGATTGTTTCTATAAGAAATCTGGGCGGCCGTGAGGTTTGGATCTGCGTCTATCTCACATACACTCGTACTTGCACTTTTTGGTCAGCGCTTTAACACACTCATCTAAAGTCAGGCCTACGAGCAGTGTGGTTAAGAATCAGTTTTCATATCATACAGATTTTACTTCGTATTAATTTCAGAAGATACAACTCTGTCCAAACAAACAATCATTATTTTTGAATTTTTTAATATTTTTGCATTTATACATCTAATTTCCATTACTCTCAGTTTCGTAAGAGTTGCCATTTTTAATGTATGGCTTGGACATTCCACATATTGAACTTTTTACATATATCTGAAATGATGCTCTGAAGTGAAATTTTTCAATAGTTTGTTAGATTTGACGTAATTTTTTAGACATTTGAAATTAATGCTGTAATTAATATGGAAAATTTTAATTTTGTTTCTTAAATACGAATATAAATATTTTGACGAAGTATGCTTTGAAACCTTTTTTCGACTATAGGACGAACGCTATTGAAATTGGTAAAAATTGGTGTATTTTTTGACCTAGTCCTCATGTAAATATAGCATCCGATATGAACTTTTTCATATCTGCAGATAAATTAATAAAAGTGCCACTCAAATTTGATTTGTGCTTATTTTCTGTATCCAATTAATTGAACGCATGGTATAGTTGATCTAGATCTATAATTTTCTTACTTGTTAGTTATAGTTTTTTTTTTTATAAATTATCGTTGTTTTCTATTCGACCTTTCCAAATATAATTGTAAAAATAAAATATTCGAGCTCGAGGTCTGGGTTTTTCTTTAATTAAAATTCTTCTTTATTTCCCAATATTTCGATATTCATCGAATATCATCTTCAGGGAGTATCATTAAATCAAATGTAAGAACAATACAAAAAATAAGTATAAGTAAATAGGTATACCATACACATACATATAAATTTATACTTATTTTTTGTATTGTTCTTACATTTGATTTAAGGATACTCCCTGAAGATAATATTCGATGAATATCGAAATATTGGAGAATAAAGAAGAATTTTAATTAAAGAAAAAACCCAGACCTCGAGCTCGAATATTTTGTTTTTACAATTTTTTTAATAACTTAATATTGGCATCATTAGAAGTCTTTTAAAGCCACATCTAAATAAGTTAATCATTTTTTTTTTTAATTACGCTTTTCTCGCTAATTTGCCATTTAAAAATAACGTTTTCCTTTTCTAATTTTAATCGCGTTTTTTAGAAGTAGCACTGATTACTAATTTAGACGTAGGACTTCAAAATCTATCAGGATAATCTTTTATTTTGCCGAAGATAATTTTGACGCTGTCTAGTATTAATATTAATACAGGGAAGAAAAAGGCTGTATTATTACATGTTTAAATATACTTTGGCGATTCGTGATGCCACTAGTATATATTAGTCCTTTAAAAATCCTAGTTGGAATGTCGAGCCTTGTATGGAAGGAAACAACGCTTGTATGGTTTAGAATTTTCTAGAAATTCCTTGCATATGTGGTTATATTCTAATTATGAAAAGAAATCAAAATTAGCTTCGGTTAGGTTAGGTTAAATGGGTTGCCCGTCCGAAGGCGAGTACACTCGGAGGCCATATGGCCATTGTGATACCCTATAGAAAGTGTCGCAAGGTAGAGATAGAAAAAGAGATTATAAGAGTACGTATAGATAATAAGGAGTATGGAAAGGAAGAAAAGTGCAAAAGAGTTTTTGGTCCGCTACTCGTCTCCCCTGAATTAGCCAGATTCCCTCAGGAAGTCCGCAAGGTCGCCGAGTGGAAAATCTACTATGCAGCCCAGATTATCGAATACCCTTTGTCCTAGATATCTAAGGCGCTGCTCTTTCAGGTCTGAAAATTTACCCAGCAAATATTGCACTGACCCCTCCTCGTCCACATCCATACAGCTCCTACAGAAGTCGGCCCACGGGACACCTATGCGTTAGGCCATCCGCCCTACTACACAGTGTCCAGTGAGTTCTCCTATAAGTAGGCTGATAGTCCCTTTACCAAAACCAAGGAGTGCTTTCGTTCTCCTTGTATTAGGCAAGGGCCATAAGATCTGGGATATTCTGAAAGAGATCAGTTGTGTCCACCTTGTCCTTAATTCAAGATCAGATTCCCTTGCACGCACACTCGTCAGCCAATTCGTTTCCTTTGACCCCACTATGTCCTGAAACCCATATCATATCATAATGGTGTGTTGCCGGATTTAACGAGGCACCTGATACATTCCCTCACATACTTCGATCTAACGATCCTCGATTTCATAGCTTTGACAGCAGCATATCACGGTCCAGAATTATTTTCGTTGCTATGAGAATTGCGTCTATATCGTCCTGAAAAATGCTACATTTGTCAGGGATGCTCCGAGGTACCTGAATGTCAAGTTGCTCAGAGCAGCACCGTCTATGAAAGAGTCTGCGGCCCAGTCTTCCCTAGTCGGCATTTAGATCGTAAAATTACCCACAAAGTTCATCATCGGTGACATATAATCGGTTTCCCGATCAATTTCTGTCCCGCGCATTACCCAAGAGTTTTTTTCCAGATTATATAACTCCCTTAAGCGGAGAGCCAATTTCGCTGCCGTGCTCTTGATGAAAATGTCTATAGGCATGCTGTTTCATATTAGTTAATATTCTGAAATATAAGAAACTCTCCTAGGTTTAGGGTTGGAACATTATATAGTTATTTAAATATTTAAAAAAAAGGAAGTTTGGTGGCTGCAGTTAATAACTTCGTATAAAATTTAGTCAGAATATTGATCTAGCGTCAACTCTGTAGAGAGTAGTTGAAAAATTCAAGCAGATCGTCCAAAAACAAGCCTTTTCAATGCTGCATCAAAGAAATTCAGCCATAATTATGTAAAATCCTCGCGGAAAATTTCTACAAGAGTATGTATGTGCCAGCTAAGCCATGAAGGCCATTTGCTCTATTTGTTGTTCCATTTATATCCCTATTTTAGGTACTTTATGATCTTCTTTTTTTAAAATATTTATTTTGACCTAAATAACTTTAATGCATCTAAATGTAAGTTAAAACATTTGTTTTTTTATAAGTGTATAATTTGACAAAGCTCGAATGTTTTGGTAGCTGCTTTTTTTTCAAATATGTCAACTACTTGTTGTGTGCATATAGCATTGTAAGTTGCCACAATAACATGCAACAACAATTCTCTGTTACTTCGTTTGGGAACAATGACTTATAGGACAAAAAAAAAAGTTCAACGAAAACTGGTAAGCAAAAAAAAAATTGTATCATGTCTTGTAATCCACACAAGCATAAAACAACAAAAGATTTCATGGAATAAAAAAAAATGCTCTCATTTTCATTGGAGTATTTGATTCGAAAAATAATACAAAACAATAATGAAATACTATAATACGAGTACTCCACATGTGGCACTTTTGTTCAGTTGTTGAGTTGTAAGTTGAACCCGTCATGTGAATGTTTTGTTTTGTTTATTATTTTTTCTTTTTTTTTGTTTTGTTTTTCTTTTTGTTTTAACAATAATACACTTTACTTTTTTGTTTAACGGTTTCGTTTTTCTTTTACATTCGGTGTAATGATGTATGGAATGTCTGAGTTGGTTTCTTTCAATATTTTTCTATGCTACACAGGGATTAACAAACAAAAATTTATTCCATGTGATTATTTGGCAATCGATTTGAATATTAAATGAAACTGTCTAACATTTTTTTGTTTTTGTCATTAGTGGTTACGCCTTTTATACGTTTGTTTGTTCAAATTTTCCATTGTGCGAGTTATAAAGTCAGGGAATATTTTCATGCGTTTTTTATGTAAATTTGTGTGTGAATTATTTGAAATGATTATGGATTTTCATTTATGAATTGTTATTTGAAATTGCTGAAAGAGAACAGCATGTAATTGAATAAGGGATGCCATACAACATTTATCGCTAGGTTAGAAAAGATTTTCTTTTATTTCAGTATTGCCGTCGTGGATTTCGTGGGGTAGTTTACTCTGTTCCTCTGTCTATCCTTGCCACTAGAAACAGGCATAACTAAAAACATGTTAATTATATAAATTCTAAGGTATCAGTACTGTAATAAATTTCAAACTGAACTAAATGAAGCTAAAAATTGTCACAGGATCTCTTTACGTATATATTAACCTACTTTTAAGCTCTAATAAGCTACTTAAAGCTTGTCCATAAATATTCCATTAAACAAAAAAAAACAGTATTCGGTTTCAGCTGACATGTTATGCTAGCCACACTAATAGCAAGGAATTTCTTGATGGAAATAAATCTTACACAGCAATTTCATAGAACTCAATCGAATCAATGTCACGTTAATTGCCAAATCATTAAAGCACAAAAGTGTAAATCACCAAAATTATTGCAGAGGTTCCAGCAATCAAATTTCCTATTTCGCACACATCACTAAAATATGTCATTCATATTTCATTGATGATGGGCACCACATTGTAGAGGTTGCGGTCTTAAGTTGAAAAAAGTAATGAAGCACTCAACCAAGACCTTTCAGTAATATGTAAATTTGGCACATCGATTTTAATGTCAAATGTTGTTTGTTTGGCGGTAATATTGCTGTGCAATTATCTATGGCTGGTGTTGATTGATAAATCAGTCACAATCGGCGTTGTTGGCCAACACTTTATGATACTTGTTGATATATTTTGTTTACAAATTTTATGAAGGTTTTGATTAATGAATATTTAATCCTCGAAATGCATTCAACTTCCTTCTAATATTTCTTTTAGGAAAACCAAGATGACCAACAAAATGGCAGCAATATGATTAAAATTATCGTCGAGAAAATTTGTCATGAATTTTGTTATAAAAATACAAAAAAAAAAATTTGCTCAGTGGAATAACTTTTCGTTTCATTTATAAAACGAATGTTGAAAAACGAACAGGAACTTTTTTAAGAAAAGGCAACTTTTAAGAAAATGCACTTTTTTAAAAAAACATAGAGAAGATATTTGTTTAAAAAAGGAACACTATGAAATAAGAAAATATACTTTTCTAAAATAAGAAAAGATGCTTTTTTGGCAAATCTACTTTTCTTAAAAAATTTACTTTTTTAAAAAGAAATGTTATTGAAGAAAAAGTAATTTTTTTAAACTAATTTTTTTTGATAACTTTTACTTCTATAAGAAAATTTACTTTATAAGAAATGTACTTTTTTAAGAAAAGTTACTTTTTTAAGAAAATATGCTTTTTTGGATTATTCACTTTTTTTTTTATAAAAAAAGGTCTTTTTATAAGAAAAAGTGATTTTGAAGAAGTATGTTTTTTAAGCACCTTCTCTTAAAAAAGTACCATTTCCTGTAGAAATAAAATATCTTAAATGCACATAAAAAAGAACTTTATTTAAGAAAAGGTACTTTGTTAAGAAAAAGTGCTTTTTAAAAAAAGGGATTTTTAAGAAAAAGTGTTTTTAAAAAAGGGATTTTTAAGAAAAAGTAAAAAAAAAATACTTTTAAAGATATTTTACTTTTTTAAGAAAATTAATTTTTTAAGAGAATGTAATTTTTTAAGAACAGGTACTTTTTTTTAAATGTTATTTTTTAAGAAAAGAATAAGTACACTTCTAAGAAAATGTACTTTTTAAGAAAATGTACTTTTCAAGAAAATGTACTTTTCAAGAAAAGGTGATTTTCAAGAAAGTTTTTAAGAAAAGGTACTTTTTAAGAAAATTTACCTTTTATATACTTCTTTAAGAAAAGGTGCTTTAAAGGAAGGCACTTATTTAAGAAAACTTACTTTTTGAGACAATTTATTTTTCTTAGAAACGCCACCTTTTTGGGGAAAGGTTGTTTTTGTGAAAAAGTACTCTTTTAACATACGTTTTAAAGATACTTTTTGAGAAGACGTATTTTTTTAAGAAACAATTTTTGTAAAGAAAATGTACTGCTTTCTAAAAAGGTTACTTTTACCAGAAAGTGTATTAAAAAAAGTATATTTCGAAGAGAAGGCTTTTCTTTTTTTTCAGGAACTGTACTTTTTTTAGAATAGGCACTTTTTTGAGATAAGTTGCATTGTAAAGGCAAGGTACTTTTTTAAGAATAGGCTTTTTTAAATAGATGGTACTTATTTAAGAAAATTATATTTCTGATGAAAAGTTACTTTTTGAAGAAAATATACTTTTTTAAGAAATGTTACTTTTAAGAAAATGTACTTTTTAAGAAAAGGTAATATTTTAAGAAATGGTACTTTTTTAAGAAAATTTACTTTTTGAATAAAAATACAGTTTTAAGAGAGAGTGCTTTTTTAAGAAAAATAACCTTTAAAGTCAAGCTCATTTTTTAATAAAGCGTAAATTTTAAGATATTGTACTTTTTAAAAAAAAATTAGCTTTTTTAAGAAAATTTACTTTTTTAACACATTTACTTTCTGAAGAAAAGACAGTCTTTTAAGACATATTACTCTAATAGGAAAAGGTATTTTTTTAAAAGAAGTATTTTTTTTTTTAGAAAATTTACTACTTTTAAGAAAATTTACTTTTTAAGAAAAATACTTATAAAAAATTTGTCTTTTTTAAGAGAAAGCATTTTTGTAAGAGGAATTGAATTCAATTATATTTCTTCTGGAAGCTATGTTTTAAAATGAGTCCCAAAATTAAAGATATCAGTACTGACGAGAGAAATTTTTCATTAAGTCTAGATATTTTCGTGAAATAACTTGGATGTAGGCAGAAACCGCTCCTCTTTGCAGTACGTCGCACTATGAAATGAATGGCAACTGTTCCGTTCAAATTATTCTACACCTCACATAGTTCAACTATTTGAGCTGGGATTTTCTATGAAATGTTTGCCTTGAATTTGGCCATCGATGCCTGTTTTGGGATTTTTGCGATAAATACTAAACCGTTGGCGTGAAACTGCGGAAAAATTATTTTATATTTCATGTTTTTCAGAATTTTTGCATACATTTAAAAAGTTTTTTTTTTTGCAATGTCAAAAAAAGTGTCTAAAAATTCTGAATTCTACGAACGGTTCTGGACACTTTTCATTCAATAAATTTTCATCAGAAAGTGAATAATTTTCCATTAAACTATTGCTTCTCCACGAAAAGTTTTGAAACCGTATGGCCGTTTTTGGGAAAACTTAAAAACGTAAAATTTCCCCCGCAGTTTCACGCAGGCAATTCTTGTGCTCCATAAGGTCACATTTGCGTCAAAATACTTTTTTTCGTCAAAACAAATTTTTATCTTATAAAGCATCGGTTCTTAAAATGGGATCCGTATATGTCATTGGCATACAAATGGCACCTATAAAATCGACTTAAATTGCCATATGATCCACATTATCATATATATCTCGGTCAAATTGGGTTTTTCTATATTTATTACTTCTATTAATCAATAGTCCAAAAATAATCCCTATAGGACAATTAGTCGTAGCCTCCATATGAAGCTGATTCCCTATCTTCACCTAAATCAATCAAGACACAAAAATATTGCAAAGATTTTTCTCAAATTTGGTTTTTATGTTTTTTGCTGAACTTTTTTGACTGAGCTTTTTCATATTCGAAGTCAAAAAAAAAATAAATAATAACAGTGCCACTCAAATTTGGTTTCTGCTTATTTTTTAGACCGACTATAATTCTCTTACTTATTTTAATTTTGATTTCTCAAGCGAATCGTTGAGACCAGTAAACCTTTGTCGATACTTAGAATCACCACAAGGATTATGTGAACTACAAACAAGCCAAACAGTGTTTAAAAAAACCGCCACACGTAGTAATAATAAACAAGACGCACATGCATCATTTCAATTATCTCTTCTGGTAGCAAAATCTGGAAAACTCCACGCTATCGTAGAAAATATTAGTTTTCCAGCTACAAAAGCTCTATTTTTTTTTAGCAATTATCAGCAAAAAAGCTGCCCAAGATCTTAATTCAATCTCGCTTTCAAACGACATAGTTGAATATAGAATTAGTGAGATTTTCAAATACGTTAAGAACCAATTGATGTAACTAGTTTTGAGGATTCAATTTTTTTCATTGTAATTGTATGAGATCACAGATATTTCCAAAAACGCAAATCTGTTCTCATTCATTTGATATGAACTTAGTTGTAAGTCTATGTAGATTTTTTTTGTAAGTTACTTCGAAGACAACCAGGAAGGAAATATTTAACTGCTTTAACAACTTTATAAAAAATAATAGATTTAAAGGATCAACACGTACGGTACTCGAGCTACGAATGAAACAATTAAAGGCCTTATGAATATTATTAAAGTTTTAGCTCAAAATGAAACATATCGGCATATATCGAGAAGCACTTGCTGTAAAGAAAATGTCGTATATTTTAAAAACTGCTTTAAACAAAATTGTAGCCGTGTTAAATTTTATTAAGGTACTTCCATTTAACTCTCGCCTTTTTCAAGTTTTTTGGCAAGATATAGAAAGTCGGCATAAACATCTTCTTCTTCTTCATGCTACGACTATATTTAATGGAGAAGGAAAATTATTGTTTACAAGATCATTTTCTTGATATTTCTTGGCTAATTTGGCTGATTTTTATGCTTATCCGAATAAATTAAATTTAAGTTTACGAGGCACTTTTTTAAGAAAATGTACTTTCTAAAGAAAATGTACTTTTTTTAAGAAAATATGCTTTTTTAAAAAAACGTGGTTTTTAAGAAAATGTACTTTTATGAGACAATTGACTTTTCTAAGAAATAACACTTTTTTGGGTAAAGATTGTTTTTATTAAAAAGTAATCTGTTACTGTACTTTTTAAATAAATGTGTTTTTAAGAAAATGTATTTTTTTAACAAAACTTTGTTAAGAAAATATAATGTTTTGTGAAAAGGATATTTTACAAGAAAATGTATTTTAAGAAGTACTTTCCGTATAAAATGTATTTTTTGCAGAAAATTTACTTTTTTATACAAGTACTTTTTGAGAGAAAGTGCTTTTTTAAGAAAATGTACTTTTTAAGTTAAGTTCCTTTTTTAAGAAAACGTACTTGTAATTTCTTAAAAAGTTTACTTTCTGAAGAAAAGGTACTCTATTAAGGAAAAGTGTTTTTAAGAAAACTTACTTGTTTAAGAAAAGTAACTTTTTTAAGAAAATGGTACTTTTTTAGGAAAGGGAATTTTTTAGTACAATTAATTTTTTTTAAAAATTTACTTTTTTTAAGAAAATTTACTTTTTAGGAAGAGGTACTATCATAAAAAATTTTTCTTTTTTAAAAGAAAGTGTTTTTTTAAGAAAAGGAACTTTTTTAACAAAATTTTGGGCAAACTTTCAAACATCTTGCTCTACAATATTTAGTTTTCAAGATATAGGCAATTTTATGTTCACTGCCAACATTTTACGGCTTTTGATCTAAGAACCTAATAAAAAAGTTCGCACAATTCGGAAGGTTGTTTTGAAAAAGTATGTAAAATTTCAGACATTTTGCTCTACCGTGCTTAGCTTTCGACCACCAAATTAATACACATATAATGCGTATGTAGTCCTACAAATCGTACTAATTATCAGATCAGTGAGTCAGTTATGAGCGGAACTAGTATTTTTGTACTGTTTTTACAAAATGGTGACAAAACTTTCTGCTACATTAACTCCATAAATTTCTCCAGTTCAAAAATCAGCCACCTAAGATCAATACTCTTATTTTTTCCAAAGTGTAATTTAACCCTATATTGAATATGACGAACACAATATTGTAGATAACCATTATCCTATCGGCACCAAAAATCTCTTTCGCTTACTTTGTCCTGTACAAAATTGTAATTACCAAAAAATGTGCTACACTACGTATAATTGTTATGTTTTTATACATTTATTACAATTTTAATGTGTGCTAATGTTTCGTGTAAACGATAACAATAAGTTTTAATGGGAATGCCTGAATTTATTTATTTGTTATTTGCTTCAACTTTAAACAACATAACTGCTAACACATAGACATTATCTAAATCATCAACATCATTTCTTTGGAACACTAAAATATTTACATTAACATACGCATTATATTCCATAACACATCACCCCCCCCTCCGCCGATCATCACTATAGAGAAGAAGACAATAAATAGAGTAACATCTTCCGCATTCAGATAAATGAATGTAAGAAAACACTTGATTTGCACAAATTGCAAATGTGTTTTTTTTTTTTTTTTTATAAATATTTGAACAAAATCATAACAAATCAACCTACAATCACCGTGTATACAAATACAATGCGAATACAATTGAAATGATGGCCAAAAAACGCTAAATTTCATATGGAAAATAAACTAGTTTTGTTAATACTTTTCTTTGCATTGTGTGTAAATTGTTGCAAAATGCGTTTGACAATTGAAAGTCGTAAAATGAAATGTTGTAAGTTTGAATTAACAAAAAAATAGATGCAGAAAAACGTGACTGTTGATTTAATGTTGGTGATGAGCATTTGCAGCAATTTAATAAATTTGAAGGAAAAACGCAATAAATTACTTCCTTGAAGTAAATGAATTTTATAACTAATTTTGAAATATGTTAAATTGAAATTATTTATATTGTACACTTTCCACTAAAATTAAGACAAATGCGCTAAATGTCATTAAAACGATTTATAAGTTTTTTGGCTTTCCTCTTACTAATTCAAAGAAGTAATAAACTTGCAGATGGTTTCATCGACCAGGAGTTGGAGTTTTGGAGTTTTCAATATATTTTTCTTCATAACATAGTAAAGAAATATTAATTTGCTTTCGGTTTGTAACACCTATATCCACTTATACATTATGCTAGTCTGTGGTCAAATTATAATGAGTTGGTTTTGAATTTGTTCAGAACGAGGCAGCAACGTTGTATGAATTTTCTTTTTTTTGTAAATCCCTATCCACCACTTTATACCTAGGCCCAAAAAATATATATAAGTTTTTTATTCAGTTATATATATTATCTGGACCCTTATAGCAAGCAATAAGAATATAAGATGTCTGTCTGTGTTTTGGTGACAATGATTGATTAATATTTGGAGCTAGTTGGTATATAAAATCATCAAAATCGCTCCAGATTTTTACGAGATCTCGATGAGAATGTAAAAAAGCTCCTGCCAAATAAAAAATTTTTATGTTTTCGTAATTTAAAACATTTGTTTTTATGTCACTGCAATTGCTATTATTGTGGTTTTTGCTCTTGCATTTTGTATTTTTCATGAAAATAAATAAAGAGATGACGAAAATTGTACAATTGTACTTTTTGATAACATACAAAGTATATTTTCATAAAAAAATATATTTTTTGTGAAAAAATTACATTTAATTAAAAGAGGAAAGTCTATTTAAAAAAATAGCTATTCTTAAGAAAGAACCTGTCCTTAAAAAGAGTAATTTTTCCTAAATAAGTACCCTTTTTAATATTTTATTTAAAAAAGTGCTTTTTTCTTTAAAAAAAAAATTTTTTTTAAACTAATGTTTTCTTTCAAAATTAATATTTTTTGAAAAAGTGCCTTTCACAAGGATGCACTTTTCGCCAATAAGTCTCTTTTTCAAAAAAGTATATTTTTAAGAAAATGTAATTTCTTTTATAGGAACTTTCTTATATATAAGCCTCTTACAAAAATGTACTTTTTCTTTAAAAATTCCATTCCTTAAAAAATTACTTTTTTTAAGAGTGCCTTTTCTTAAAGAAAGTACTTCCCTAAAAAGTCATGTTTTTTTAAAGAATACTTTTCCTAACAAAGTGTTTTCTTAAGAGCCTTTCACAAAAAAGAACTTTTCTTAAAAAAGTACCTTCCATAAAAAAGTATCTTTTCTTCAGAAATATCTTTTCTTAAAAAAAGTAAATTTTTTAAAATACGTATCTTTTCTAAAGAAAGTACCTTTCTTGCAAAAAGTACTTTTTTAAAAGAAATTAAATAAAAAAAAAAAAATAAAGAAATTACTTTAAAATAAGTAAAAAATGATACTCGGTCTGGACCGACCATACGATACCCTATGCCATGGTTTAGAAACCCTGTCTCTTCGGTCCAACTAACTGGATATAGAAAATAAGCAAAACCAAATTTGAGTGGCATTGTTATTAATTTTTCTGGCTGCAGATATGAAAAAGTTCATATCGGGTGCTATATTTATATGTGGACTTGGTCAAAAAATGGACCGATCCTGACCATATTTGGTAAGGGGACTTATATTTTGAAAAAATATAAGCAAACCAAATTTGAGAAAAATCTGTTCAATATTTTTGTTTTTTTGATAGATTTAAGTGAAGATCGGGAAGCAGCTCTATATGGGGCCTATGACTAAGAATTGTCCAATAGGGATTATTTTTGGACTACTGATTAATGGATACAATAAACACATACAAACCAAATTTTACAAAGATCTATATGATAATTTGGTTCTTATGGCAATTTATGTCGATTTCATAGGGGTCCTTTGTATGGGGACTAGGTCTGAACATGGACGGATTATCACCAATTTCAACAGCGTTCTTCCTATTTCCTATGGCTTATATACCAAATCTCATCAAAATATATTCATATTTGCGACCTGTAGTTTGATTACAAGGTTTACATGGACACACAGACGGACGGACGGACGGACGGACATAGCTAAAATGACTTAGAAAAAGATTCTAAGCCAATCGGTATAATAAAAGATGGGTCTAGGTCAAATATTTTTGGTAGTTACAAACAGCAGCACAAAGTCATTATACCCGAACCACATAGTGGTGTAGGGTATAAAAAGTAACAAAGTACCTTTCTAAAAAAAATACCTTTTTAAAGAAATTACCTTTTATACGAATAGTACCTTTTCTTAAAAAAATAACTTTTTATAAAACTAAAATTGCTTAAAAAGTACATTTTCTTAAAAAAGCATAGTCTCTTTAAACAAGTACCTTTCTTAAAAACTACCTTTTATTAATAAAGTGCCGTTTCTTCAATGATTACCTTTTCTTAAAAAGGTATATTTAAAAAAAAAATATTTTTTTTTATAAAAAGGTACCTTTTTTCAAAAGTAAAAGTACCTTTTTTTCAAAAAGTACCTTTTCTTAAAAAAGTGCCATCTTATAAAAGTACTTTTCCTTAAAAAAGTACCTTTTCTTCAAAAAATATATTTTCCTAAAAAAAGTAAATTTTCTTCAAAAGATCACCCTTTCTTAAAGAAGTACCTTTCTTGCAATAAGTCCTTTTTTAAAAGAAAGTCAATTTTTCTCAAAAAGCAATTTACTTAAACAAAATATCTTTACTAAAAAATTACCTTTCCTTCAAGAGTGCGTTTTCCTAACAAACTAATATTTTTTAGCTCATCTTCTTAAAAAAAAACCTTTAAAAAAGTACATTTCCTTAAAAAAAGGTAAATTTGTTTAAAAAAGTTCATTTTCTTTAAAAAAAAAAACTACCTTACTTAAAAAAGTAACTTTCCTTAATAAAGTACCTTTACTTAAAACAGTATCTCTTCTAAATAAATAAGACGGTATTCTAAATAAGAATACCTTTTCTTAAAAAGGTACCTTTCTTTAAAAAAAAAAAAATTTTTAAAAAAGCAACTTTTTTGCAAAAAGTTTTCTATTACAAAAATTACCTTTTCCTAAAAAAAATACATTTTCTTAGAAAAGGTACATTTTCTTTAAAAAAAAGTACCTTTTCTTAAAAGGAGTACCTTTTCTTATATTATATATATTATATTTTCTTATATATATATATTATATATATATATATGTATATATATAATATTTTCTTATATATATTATATTTTTTAAGAACTTCTTACAAAAAAGTACCTCCTCTTAAAAAGTATTTTATCTTAGAAATATTTTTTTTTTTATAAAAAAGTGCCTTATCTTAAAAATTTACGTCTTTATATATAGAGAGTTTTCTTTAAAATGTACCTTAAAAAAGTAAATGGTATTTAAAAGTACATTTTTGAAAGTACTCTTAATTAAAAAACTATGAAAATTTTTTTTTAAAAAAAATATTGGTTTGAAATATTAATTAAACACATGTGGGATTTTTGTAAGTTCTAAGCGATGCTCCCTGAAAATGAACCCGGATCAGCCACTTATATAATATCTTTTCATATTTTTGCACAGATCTAATTTAGAACCCGGTGTCCCATAAACTGTGTTTTTTTCTAATCTGCGTATTGAAGAGGAAAATTTAAAAAAAAAATAATGTATCGTAGAATAAAATAAATTGCTTTTTTTGAAAAATTGGGATAAAAAAATTCGTAATATGTATAGCGATTTTTAAGTGAAAAATATATCTAAAATTTTGGTAGAGTAATTTTGGTCCACTACACTAGTTTTAAACATTGAACAAGAAAAATTTTGACCAATAATTTTTGTCGGATTGTAAGGCACATATTTTCAAATTAAAAAAGTTCGAATTGAAAACTGTATTTTCTATGTCTTGTTTTCACCGTATGCAGCTTATCAATAACACTATTTGAGGGACTTAACCACAAGAGTTTTTCCGCCGTGCCAGTCTAATGCACACATACCCTAGAGTGGTAAATGGAATTACTATAATAACGTGAGACTATCGCAGTAGAATATATACATATCTGTTTTCAGATCTTAATTTTGCTAACGTTCTTTGTAATATATTGAAGTTTCACCACCAGCAGCTTGCCTATCATGAGAATCCTTATGTATATATTTTTAACAAATATTACTTTAGTTAAGAGCTTTAGTACTAGGTATGATTAACAGCTGACTTTTAACTATAGCATCTGTTATAACATTGACTTTAGGACATTACTTTTTAAGTGGGATAGTTTGACTCATCGATGTTTCAAAAATTTTAAAGGAGACAGAAGGTTTTCCATTTTTTATTTTATTTTTTTTTTTTTTTGCAATAAAGTATCATTTTTATAAAGATAATTACTTAAACATATGTGGGATAATTTTTTTTTTAATATTTCATTTGTGTATGTCGTGCAAAATATTGCTTTAATTATTACATTTTATTAACTATTAAATAAAAACAACGTTCATAAAAACTTATTACAAATTTAAAACTGATTTCATTGCCTTGTTGTTTTTTTTGTTTTTTTGAGCTGAGTTTAATTATTATTGTGTTCAATACGCCTACAGTTCAGAAAAGCGTAACAGCAGCCAACGAAACCTGGCTCTAAGCTCTCTGTTATGTACGTAGACAACAATAAGTTGACAACCTTAACTAAAAGTTTTTTTATAAAAATAAAATTTAGTTATTAGTTAAAGAATAAATGTCGAATAATGTATAAAAATTATTATATGGTTTGATGTAAATAAAGGTGTGCATAGAGACGGATGTTAAACACTTGTAAATATTTTATCTTTTAATTATTAAATATTCTTACCCAGCTAACAATTTTTAAGGCACTTTGTTTCAAATATATTGGTGACTTATAAACTCAAAATAGATGTTGCATAAAAAAATATGATACCTATTTGCACCCGAAATAAGAGAAAAAAATTATGCACAAATTTTAGATTATGAATTCTGTTTTTAAGTTTCAAAAATTAATTACTGCCATCTTCAAGAATTTCCATATAATATTTTTATATTAAATCTACATTAAGATTGTGAGAAAGTTTGTGTCTTTCTGAGACATTTTAGCATATTTTAACACCAACTTAACACGACGACGCACAGTGGGATGGCTTCATATATTTCTTGGCAAAAAGTATAATGAGAGCTTGTGGAGCATTGAAATTTGGCCCGAAGCCTTTTATCAACTCAATTAAGAAAAAAATTTCATCAAAATTGACCACAGTCATCGCCTCCCGCCCATATAACCCGAAAAAATTTTTTCCTTAATTTTTATTTCCTCACCAAAAGTCATGAGACTTGGCACAAGTCATCAGTGTTATGAAGTAAATATATCTGACCACGCCCATTGAGATAATGGGCTACGCCCACTGCCAATAGCTACAGCCCATGGACCCGAATTTTTGTTTCTTCATTAAAAGTCTTGTAACTTTAATGAAGCTGTAAGCAATATGAAATAAAGATGTTTGCAAAGTTTTACAGAAATATGTCGAAAAAAGTTTTTATTTACAAATTTTGGTTTTGAAACAAACTAAAAAAATTTTGTAATTCAGCTTTAAAGCTATAAGGAACAATATTTTTCCATGAAGAAAACCAGCTGAAACAAGATAAACGATATAATGACTAATAAATATTTTTACTTTTGTTCATCTTCTTATTTTTCTTTAACGATATAATCTGGTTCCAAAACATGTTTATGAGGTTGACGTCTTATGCTAGTAATGTAAGGATCTGATGATACAAGAAGGCAATGGAAAACATTAGTATTTGTTGCGACTCTTTTGAACATTCTCGAGAACATTAGCATATACCCTCTGTAGTTCTTGTTTCGAGCTCCTTCAGCTTCTTGAAACACATGGGCTTAAAAGTATTCACCATTTTATATCTCGATTCTTTAAATTACTGAAATGAAGTTTCCTGCGACTTTTTCTTATAAAATTTATAATCTTGTTCAACAGTACGCAATATTATCCGTATTTTATTTATTAAATTAAAGGAGTACACTTCCACTTCAAATTTGTTTTGCAACCAGAACACAAAGATCGGTAAAGCTAACCTTTGTTTGTCCAAGAAAAACTAAAAACACTGAATTTTTGAGAGTCATCATAAAAACCAGAATATTGTTTAAACAATTATTGTTGTCCAATATTTTTTTTTTGCAGAACTAATGCTGAGATATAATATTTTTCAAATAAATGTATACAAAATTGATACGACAAAAAGAAATTAACGACCGGGCTATTGAAATGCACGAAAATTGAAGGCAGTTGCTGCAGAGTTTCGTTTAGGTAACTTTGTTGCCTTATTTTAGAGAAAAAAAGAATTTCTGGAAAAAAGTTTATATTGCATTTCTCGTAGCTAAAGAATTCTTTAATTAAATAACTGTTAGATTTTTGATATATTAAACTCGAAATACGGACTTGTTTACCAGCAAAATACACAATAAAATCGAAACCATATAAAATAGAACTTAAATAGAAAGAGCTAACGTAAAATCATTAAATTTTGTACATATTTATAAGAACTTTATTTTGCTAAAGTAATCAGATTTATCACTTTCCAATAGTTTGTCGGAAAAGGGATATAAAAAAAACCATTATTTTATATATATATTCTTTTTCGAAATTATAATAAATAATAATATAATATAATTATAATATAATAAATTTTTTAGATAGAAATTAAATTTTTATATAAAAACCCATCATTGTTTTTATAAAAACACAATAAATAAGAAATAATAATAAATGCTGGCCAAAAAAGGAAAGCAAAGTTTCAATTTAAATGATATTGGAATTTAAAGGCAAGACACGGTGCAATCTTTTATAGATATCAGTATATTTGTCTACCAGTTTTTGTATGAAGAATCTTTCTATTAGCTAAACTTACGCGGGCCAAAAAATACAAGAAGTTCGGCAAACAGGTCATTGCCTCATTTTCACAACTTAATAACAGTTACATTTCGAACAAGATTTTCAAAAAAAAATCATCATTCAAACTTTCAAACACGTGATAAAAAACCGTGGAGTCCATATATTTATAAATGACTAAAGTTGACTTGTATTTCCAAACGAAATCCTTGATTTACATATATATTTTTTATGAAAATAATAAAAAATCATTTTCAACATGTTTATTGTTGACCTGAGAATAGAGAAGTGGAGCGTTTTGTGTTATATATCCTGTAGAAAATGTTCCAACAAACAACATATTTTAAAATATTTTGAAACAAACCACAAATATACGTAATTATTTTACCGTAATAAGATATCTTATAAAATAATTTTTTAGTAAAACAGATACAATTTTTAATCGAATAGTGTTAAAATAATAAAATAAAGAGTTAATGGAATTTTGAGTTTTTTTCTTTTTAAAACAGTTTTTTTAAGATATGAGATATAAATTTTTTCATTGAAAAAGTAGACTTTAACGTGACATAACTTCTTTAAAGCTTTTTTACATTAACCTTTACACACAGAGAATGGATTTGTTGTGGCAACCGTATTTATTGCCAACCGAATTTTGATAGTCACATGTACTATCACATTATATAATCGTGATTACTGAATTATATTTTCAAAACTAACATATTAATTACTGAGGAGATTGAACTTCGAAATAAATTCGATTGTACTTAATGCAAAATATAGTTTGTGAAGTGGAATTTAGATTTATTTTATTGGTTGTAACAACCATTTATCAGATAACCCATTTTAAAAGTGAATTATCCCCTGAAATATAAAAGAACATGAATTTTTAATGTTCTTATTTTTCATTAGTTTATTTCTAAATATGAAATTAAAACTAATAATAACCTAATCCTGTGTGGTTGTGTGACTATGCGTGACTGTGCGTGACTAAGTCAAAGTTAATCTTTTTTCGCAGCACGTGTATGGACCAAGTTTCAGATCGATCGGATGAGAGGAAATGACATTTAGATCACTCCGTGACTGTGCGTGACTATGCGTGAGTGTGCGTGCCTACCCCAAAATTAATCTGTAGTCACAAAAAGACTATGGGCCAAGTTTAAGGTCAATATTATAACCAAATTTCTCATAATACGAATTTGACTTTCGATAGTCGATTTTCGATAGCCAGCGAAGATCGAAGATCGAAGGCCTTAATATTCCCATTTTTCTTATGCTAATTTTTGCCGCTTGATAATTGTCTGTAGCTGCATGTTGTATCCTCGCATTATATTCTTCTGATATTTCTTGAAAATGTCATAAATAAAGTAGAACTTGTGCAACCGTTTTACTGTTGACAAATACGATTAGAATGGACGGTCCTGTCCCCGTCACCAAAAGACACTTATCTTGTCTGATTTATTCTGCTTGCAAAACGTTTGCAATGTGTACGAAGGTAATCGCCATTATTCAGTGAGGTAGTAGCAGAGATAGTTGTACAAGGCTCCCACTAATTCCGATCAATTTGCCAATGCTAAACAATATGGCCAGACAATTTGTTGTTTGATAATGGCATCAATTTTATTATCAAGGTTATATCACATTTTGCTTTGTTTTCCCCCAAATAACAGCATAGTGGCCTATGATGGTTTCATAGAAATGGGTAGAAAGCAATCGGAATTGCATGTTAAAAAAAAACTGCAGTATGTCTATGCATTGTCGCAAATTTTCCTCAAATAGTAAGATTTCTTATAGAATAAAGTTAGTACCATTATTGTTGTTTTTTTAATTGATTTTTTATAAAAACTATTCATTAATAATGTTATTCTAAGAGAATGCAACAAAATTGCAGAAGCTTATTTGGAATTTAAACTGCATAAAATAATTTTTACAAAAAATAAAAACAAAAAAAAAATAACGACCACTAACCCATTCGATTAATGTCATTTATTGTGCTAAAATTCATTCCTATGTATGTACGTACTAAAATTAACAAAAACAAATTGTTTTTTAATTTAATTTAAAATTTTTTTCATTTTTTTTTTCGAAAATTCGGTTGGGCTTAACTTTTTTTTATATTTTTTGATAATTATAACATAATTTGATACCCTTTCGGTTGTAGATACCAAATCATTACAAATTTCGTTTCTATTCTTAATTTTAATGGCAAACTATTTTTATGGCAACCTAATTCCAAAAAATTTATTTCTGTGTGCAAAAAAAATATTTAATTAAATGGTCTAGGACTTTCCCCTTGAAGGAATCTTGTTTTTCTTAACTTTAATTTAACTTAGTTTGGCGTTATTTGCTTGGGGGTATTCGGTAATTTTTAACATGAAAATTAAAGTGACAGAGAAAGTCATTCTCTATGGATGGTGAAATAAAAAGAATTTATGAAAGATATAAACATCAGCATAAAGTCTGTTAAGTTTATTCAATGTTCTTTCATTATTATAGAATAAAAATCGATACTTCATTAAAAGACTAAAAATATTTATTCCTCGAAATGACTTTATCGCCTTAAAAGTAATCTCCCGCGAAAGGCTTACAAATTTTTTTTTGTCAATCTTCGAAACAGTTTTTAAAGCCTAATTCCGAAATGGCCTTCAAAGCGCGCAGCGATTCGGGTTCTATCTCCTCAATCAACTCAGAATGTAGTTCTTTATGGATATCTATCGAGTTTATATAATAGCCAGAAGGCACAAGGTGCTAACACAGGTGAATGCGGTAGTTGTGATAAATGATTATCACCCCATAATTCTATTTTTCTTTTTGCAATGGCTTTACACAAATGTCAACGCAAGTAATATTTTCCCTATTTTTCCTAGTATTATATTGCACAACTCCACGATAAACTAAGACATATGTTTTTATGACCTTGATGCTTGAACGGCTTGACCTGATCTTTTCCGCCTAACTTCATCTTTCGCATGACGTTCATGTGAATGGTAAGCTATTTCGGAGTTTGAAGGCATACATCATAATATGCATTTTTGGCCCACCATCTATTTTACAATGATGCTAATTGATTCTTTTTAAATGTTAACAAATGTGTCAGCAAGATCTATAAATAGCAATCGACGAATTTTCGACATCAAATCTTTGATTTCCTTAACGTGTTTTCCGCAGTTCATGTCTTTTTTCCTCCGCGCTCTCCTTTTGTTTAATGTTCCCTCTGTTTTCTTGCGACTGTTTGTAATACCTGTAAACATTTTTTTTTTGTCGAGATAACCTGCTCACCGAAGGCCTTCTGGAAAATTCTTACCATTTTGGCAACGGAAATTTCATTCTTTCCAAAGAACGATATGGAACTTCTTTGTTTAATAAAATCACACATTATTGAAGCCAAATTCACCTTAAGTTGTTAAAAAAACAAACAAGCATCACAACCAATGAAGATATTAATATGAAATTTGGCATAAATATACCTGCGAAGTTGAAATTCGAAGTTTTCCTTTTAATTTAAAAAGTATAATTGGAAAACATTTAAGGTTCTTAACTGGAATTTTCATCAATTATTACATTTAATTGAATCATTTCATAAAATTATTGAATTAAATTTTTTTATTTTAAAGAAAAATATTTATTAAATATTCTACTAAAGAATCTAGAAGTTTTGAAAAAATATAATGTTCTTATTAGCAAAAATATTATTAAGAATTCTTTGATACAGTTTCTAAGATTTTTTTTTTATCAAATTAAAAAAAAAATATTTTTAAAACTTTATTTGTACAAAACTTGCTGTAGAGAACTAAAATTACCCAACGAAAGTGTTAAAACTATTTTTTTTATAAACCTCTACAAATTTTGACAAAATATGATCGCAAACTAAAATACTTGGATGCAATTCTCTTTCCCCTTATTCTCCATTTCAGGGATATTACTGGCTAATGTTGTTTGATAATGTACTTTATTTATAGTTTTTATTGAAAGGAAATGTCAATGACTCTCAAAATAAATTATCTTAAAATTTTGTCATTTACTTTCATATATCATTAATTTTCCATAAATATGAAATTATTAACAATCATACGCACCAAAACAACCCCAACTAACCACATGGAATCAATCATGTCTAAAATTTTACGTTTTATTTCAAAATTATTTGTTTTTTCCAGCAAGTTCATCAACTTTAAATCATTAACCATTCATAAAGTGACACTCAACACACCAACAAAAACATAAATATCTTAAAACATAAACACGGTAATAAAAAATAAATAAATTTTTAACTAAATTATAAACAATAAAATTAAAAATTTTCTCACGTTTTTTTTTTTCCATTTTTTAACTTTTTCCTATGCCTATTACGGCATAATAATTTGAGTTGTGGGTTCCTATTGTTAATGTTTGTTGGTAGTTTTATGGTGAAACTTCAATTGCAATAAGTAGCATAGTTTAAATATATTTTATGCAGTTTGAAGATCAGCCAAAAGTCAATACATGCCAATTTCCAAAAAAAAAAAAAAAAATTGGAAGTAAATAATATAATTTGATACACCACCATAGAAATTATTAAAAAGGAAAAAAGGTTTTAAGTGTAAAAAAAGCACAACAATACGTTTTAGACAACCATATGACGTTTGGTGTAAAATGTAAAATGTCTTTATCTTATTCACACTTATGACTTTTAACTACCATAACAATGGTTTCGATGATGGTGGCAATGTTCGAGATAGTGATGACAGGCTAACGTATACAGTGATTTGTCTAAACAGTTAAAAGTCATAAACTCATGACCACTTTAGTGTGCGGTACTTTGAGTAGAAGTAACAAGTTGTTTTTTCAATAAAAGTCAACACCAACACCTAATGACATCTTAATGTTTTGGCGGAAAACTATTTAAAAAAAAAAAACAATATAATAATATTGAATTATCATCTAACTGGTGGATACGTCAATTATCTTTATGGGCTGTTATAATTTGTACTTTCTAATAAGTGGTTTAGATGATGGAGGTATATAACATATGACATCATATGTAACATATGACATCAAATATCTGATATTGCTCATAGATGACCTAAAGATATCCTTCTTCTTACTTAAAATATAGGGTGGCGCAGCAATTGGGATACAGCAAGAAATGTAACAATGTATTTCATTTTTTTTTTTTTATTGTATAGAAAATTCAATTTAATTTATAATTTATGGCGGCCTGAAGGGTTGAAGTCGGGATCGCCTCAATTATTATTTTAATGGTCTGCTTCAATTCAGTCAAATTCGTTTTTTACACCTTTTGCTTGGCATAATCCCATAAAAAAGTATGGTGCAGTCAGGTTTCTAGGTATCTATCACTAGTTTTTCTGACTTTTTCTCTAATTGGAAGCATCGAAAGATCTCTTTGAATGGAATCCAAAAATGTAAAAGAAGAAATTACTTCACACAATTTAAAAGAAAAATGCTTAGTTAATCAATTAATGTAAAAAAATATTATAATTATGCAATTTTCTTTGAAAATATATTCAATTATTGCAAATTTTGTTTTATGAGTCCTTTTCGTCCTCATCTTGAATGGTGTTAACAGTAACCTTAAAATAAAAATGTTAATATTTTTACACAAAGTTGAAAACAATCTCTTAAAAAAAATGTTTTAATGAAAATTAATATTTTTGATATATTATATATTAGCCCAGCTTTCAATATATTTTCTATATATTTTTCCTGAAGATATGCAATAAAAAATGTGCAAATTTTGAAAAAAAAAAAAATAATAATAACAAGTAAGAAAATTATAGTCGGTCTAGACCGACTATACGATACCCTATACCATGCGTTTAGAGACCCTATCTCATAGGCCCAACTGAATGGACATAGAAAATAAGCATAAACCAAATTTGAGTGGGATTTTTGTTAATTTTTTTGCTGCAGATATGAAAAAGTTCATATCGAATGCTATATCTATATGGGGACTAGGCCCAAAAATGGACCGATCCTGACCATGTTTGTTAAAGTCTCTTGTATTTTGCAAAAATATATACAAACAAAATTTGAGAAGAATCAGTGCAATATTTTTGTTTTTTGGTAGATTTAAGTGAAGATCGGGAAGCAGCTCTATATGGGCCCTATGACTAAGAGTTGTCCCATAGGGACCATTTTTGGACTACTGATTAATGGATGTAATAAACACATACAAACCCAATTTGCCTAAGCTTTATATGATAATTTGGATCTTATGGCAATTTATGTTGATTTCATAGGGGTCATTTGTATGGGGGCTAGGTGTGAACATGGACCGATTCTCACCAATTTCAATAGCGTTCATCCCATGGCCGATAAAACCTTATAGACAAAATTTCATCAAAACATATTCATATTTGCGACCTGCAGTTTGATTACAAACTTTACAGGGACACACAGACGGACGGACGGACGGACATCGTTAAATCGAATCAGAAAGTGATTCTGGTTCGATCGGTATAATAAAAGATGGGTCTAGGTCAAATATTTTTGGTAGTTACAAACAGCAGCACAAAGTCATTATACCCAAACCACATAGTGGTATAGGGTATAATAATAATGAAAAACTTTGAGAAACTAAAATCAAAATAGTGGCCTAATAACAAAGAGGGATTTTTTGCGTCAAATAATAGAAAAATCATCAATACTAAGAAAAAATTTTTTAGTTTTTATGTGGCATTATACAGGCTAAATCATTTTGGGCCCAATAACCAGAAGGAAACCTTTCCAAAAATAATAATATATTTAAAAAGTTACATATAATAATAGTTTTTTTTGCATAATATGGTCTAAAGCTTTTCTGAGCTGACACAATCCACGACAGTACGGAGAGTAATTTTTTTAAAACCTTCTGCCAAAATTTTTGTGTCTGCATATTTTTTTTTTAATAAAAAATACTTTTTTAACAAAAACTACTTTTTAGTAAACATACATTTTTATAAAGTATTTTGCTAACAAGAATTGTTTTTTAAAATAGTCCTTTTTATAGAAACGTATCTTTTATAAAAAAGTACATTATATAAAAAAAGTCCCTTTAATAAAATAGTAGCTTTTATAAAATAGTACCTCATCTAAAAAAGTTCATTTTATTAAAAATTGCATTTTATTCAAAAAGTACTTTTTATAAAAAAAGTACCTTTTTTAAAAAAATACCTGTTATAAAAAGTACCTTTTATAAGTACCTTTTATAAGAAAGTACCTTTCATAAGAAAGTACCTTTTATAAAAAAGTACCTTTTATAAAAAAGTACCTTTTATAAAAAAGTACCTTTTATAAAAAAGTACCTTTTATAAAAAAGTACCTTTTATAAAAAAGTACCTTTTATAAAAAAGTACCTTTTATAAAAAAGTACCTTTTATAAAAAAGTACCTTTTATAAGAAAGTACCTTTTATAAAAAAGTACCTTTTATAAAAAAGTACCTTTTATAAAAAAGTACCTTTTATAAAAAATTACCTTTTATAAAAAAGTACCTTTTATAAAAAAGTACCTTTTATAAAAAATTTATTAAAAGTTGAAAAAAAGTTTGTTTTCATTGATTTTACCTCTGAAGATAATTTTTAATAAATCATTAAGGGTGGGTTATTTTATTCAAATATGGAAATATACAACGATATTTCCAATATTGAAGTCTGGGAATAAAAATAATGTTGAGAATTACAGGCCTATTTCTAAATTGACTAATATTGCAAAAGTTTTTGAGCATATTGTGTACAGAAAAGTTTTTTATCATTTAAAGCGTTATATTTGCGTATCTCAGCATGGATTTATGGCTGAGAGATCAACTACCACTAACCTAGCTGTTTTCACAAATTTTTGTATATCTTGTTTTGAAAAAGGTGTTCAAGTTGATTCAGTTTATACGGATTTTGCGAAAGCATTTGATCGTGTTCCACATGAACTTCTTTTACTAAAGCTTTCAAAGATTGGTTTCCATTCGGAAATGCTTAGTTGGTTTCGTTATTATTTAACTGGCCGTCTTTCTACGGTTTCAATAGATGGAATCTATTCTAGATCTTTTATTTTGACCCCTGGTATACCGCAAGGTAGTATCCTGGATCCCTTACTTTTTAATATTTTTGTAAATGATATTTATCACTGTTTTAAAAATTCGCAATATCTTTTGTATGCTGATGATCTTAAAGTTTTCAAACCAATATCAACAGTCAGAGATATTTCTGAGCTTCAGGATGACTTAAATAGGCTTATTTTATGGTCTGATTGTAATGGCCTTCCTTCTATCATCTTTTATCATCTGTGGATGAAATTTTAGACTTAGTTGTAATTTTTGATCCTAAGCTATCATTTGGTAGTCACTTAAATTATGTGATACCAAAATCATATTCAATGTTTGGTTTTATTCGTCGAAACTCAGATAATGTCTTTGATCATTCTACTAAGAAAGAATTATTTACTTCTTTTGTAAGATCAAAGTTAGAATACGCTTCATTTATTTGGAGTCCTAATGCAACTATTCATATAAATCGTATTGAGAAAATTCAAGTTAAATTTATAAAATATGCGCTCTCATTTTTAAATTTTCAGTCTGCATCATCTTCAAGTCCTTCGCTTTCTGTGCCTTATGAGAGTAAGTGTGCTCTACTTTCAATGAAAACTTTGAAAGTTATAAGAAAGATATTTTCTCTAAATATTTTTCACGGTATTATTTGTGGTGAAATTGATTGCTCTGAATTGTTACACTTAATTAAAATTTATGTTCCTCCAAGGAGAATTGATAAATTCTTTTATGTTGATATGCACAAAACAGATTATGCATTAAATGAACCGCTTACAAAGGCTTGTAGATTATTTAATAATTATTGCAATATTTTGGATATTACTATTCCCCATACCCAATTTAGACTTATTTTAAATAATGTTAACTTCTCTTAATTAATATATTTTTACGCTTTCTTGCTAGTCTGTAAGGATAATATCGTATCCATAGACCGAAAATAAATAAATAAATAAATAAATAAATAAATAAAAGTAAATAAAAAAGGACCTTTTGTTAAAAAGTACCTTTTATAAAAAGTACCATTTATAAAAAAGTACCTTTTATCAAAACGTACCTTTTATAAAAAAGTACCTTTTTTATCAAAACGTACCTATTATACAAAAGTACCTTTTCAAAAAAATACCCTTTAAAAAACACCCTTAATAAAATAGTAATTTTTGTACCTCATATAAAAAAGTTTCTATTATTAAAAAATTACATTTTTTTTCAAAAAGTACTTATTATTTAAAACAATTACATTTTATTAAAAAAAAGTACCTTTTATTAAAACAAAGTACCTCTTATTAAAAAGTACATTTTATAAACAACTACCTTATATAAAAAATACCCTTCATAAAAAATTACTTATTTTAAAAAGTACTTTTTATAAGGAATACCTATTATAAAAAAGTATCTTTTTAAAAAGTACCTTATATAAAAAGTACCTTTTACAAAAAAGTGCCTTATATAAAAAGTACCTTTTACAAAAAGTACCTTAAAAAGTACATTTTATAAAACAGTACATTTTTTAAATCAAAGTACCTTTTATAAAAAGTAGCTTTTATAAACAGTACCTTCTATAAAAAGTGCCTTCTACAAAAAAGCACCTTTTATAGAAAAGTACCTTCTATGAAAATATACCTTCTATACAAGAAATTTTCTTTTGATGAAAAAGTACTTTTTGTCAAAAATTACCATTTATAAAAAGTACTTTTCATAAAAATACCATTTATAAAAAAAAAAACCCATTTATAAAAATAATTTTTTAAGAAAATGGTCAATTTTTTAATGTACATTTTGGAATAAGCTGAACTATTAATACAATTTGTTGAATCTTTTCTTAATATAATTTAAGTGTGCAGTCGAACTCAGATACCTGTAAAAATAGTAGTGCATAGCCATCTTTCAATTTATTTCCTTAATTCCAATTCATTGCTCTCTTTGAAGCAAATTGAGAAGCTTAAAACACAAATAGCACACATTCTCAGTAAAAACTTCTGTCAAACTTTAGGATCATTTTCAGAATTTTTTTTATTTAGTCTTTTGTATTCCTAAAATTTTTAATTTTTTTGGTAAATGTTGTATACATTTGTTAACTTGTAGTTAATTTGTAGCTTTTTCTTTCAGCTATTTTCCCCAACTTCAGCATAACGAATGGAAAGTAATTCATAACAATTTCACTCAAATACAATTAACGGTTATTTCCTTTAACCACTTACAACTACTTGATTAAGAACTGGATATTTTTGAATAGACCTACTATGTAGGGTTAGCCTAGACCGACTATAATTTCCTTAATTTCAATTGATTGCATTGCAGTTTAAAATAAAAATAACATTTATATTAAAAATAAAAACTAATTGAATTCCAACTAAAAATTGTGATCTTTCAGGAAAACTAAATTTAAATTCATAATGAAAGGTGTAAGCTAATATTATTATCCAGTAAGTGTGTACTTATGTAACAGCTTTATCGTTTCCTGAAACAAGACACGTCAAATTAGTTTCTTAGACAATGTCAGTGTCAATTTTTTGTTATAAGTCAAAAGAAAAACAAAATAGCATAATGTAATTGTTGTTGAAAGATTTATGTAGTTTGCAGTATCGTATAACTGATCAATGACTTTCACATGTTTATGGTTATGGTGAAATACTTTTGTTTTATGTAAAACAAAAAACTTTAAATATTGTTAGTTGTTATATAAATAAGCTATTTTTTTGTAATACATTCTAAATTCGTTTCCTAATTTTGAGGCAGAGAAAATTATAAATTTAACAATATTTCAATCAATTTGTTTTAGTTAAATAGTGTAATTTTTATGTTTATTTATGTTTCTATACACTTTAAATTAGTTTCGTCAGTTTTGTAACCTAATTAACTATAATTGATTAGTGTTTTACTGCAGAATTTGTTGCAAGCAACATTTCCTTTCGTTCATTTGAAGCTCTTTGAAGGTTTGAAGTTTTAAATTCTAACCACATCTATATACAAATTTTAAAACAACTTTTCTATTTCACAGTTATTATTTTTTCAGCTTATTTTGTAATTCGTTTTAAATTAATTTGTCTTTTGTCTTATTTTCTTTGCAGGTTTGTAATTATAAAAATCTTGGAACACAACAAATTGATTTGTAAGTTTAATAAATTCAACAAACAAAAATTTAAAAAATTTCGTCAAGACATTTAGCAAATTCACATCTACACCAAGGAAAAATAAACATAGAAATAAATTTTTCAAATTTTCCATATTATAGTGTAGTATTTGTCACTTAAATTTCTTAGTAGCTCTCAGCTTAGACAAACAATAACTGGTAGAAAATCACCTGCAAAAAATTTTAGCACAGAAAACAAAAAATATTATATATATAAATATACATAAATACAACAAACCAACCAATAACATGACAGGTTAAACAACCTTTAAGACAACCGAAGCAGTAGATGAAACAAATATGAACAAACTAAAAATGACATTTAAGCTGTCATTTAGACAGCTATATCGAATAACTTAAGATTTAGATAGACACATAAACACATATATTCGCTCATATAGATTCTAGAAAATATCGTTTAACTTAGATCGTCGCTTTGATGATTTTTTTAAAAGTTTTTTATTAAAGAATTTTAAATTTTTGGCTGAAGATAAAGATAAAAAAAACCTGCTGCTTTTAATAATTTTTACTTAAAATTAAATTGTTATATTTCGATAGTTTTTGCTTGAAATGCTTGAACTGAACTAGTAATATAATTCAATGAATTTGAGAATGATTGATGTTTAAGAAAATTTTTTGTGCTTTTTGTTAGTTCGTTTTATTTTTTGATTAATTTATTCAATTAAATAAGTTGAAAAAATTCAGTAATAAAAAAAACATATTTTTAAATGTTTATTTGTTAAATTAATAAGTTTTTAAAGTTTATAAAAAAAAAAAAAAATATACAGCTTTTATTGAATAAAATAATTTTGAGCTTAAATATTTGTTAAACAAATAAATGTCTTAAGATACATGCTTTATTTCCGAAAAATTTCTTTAATAAAAGGTAATATCTTAAAAAGGTTCTTCTTTATGAAAGAAGCTTTTTTAGAAAGGTACTTTTTAAAAGGAGCTTTTCTAAATAAATGTACTTTTTTATCAAAGATACTTTTTTAAAAAGGTACTTTTTATAAATGGAACTTTTTTCAAAAGGAACTTTTTTAAAAAAATTTACTTTTTTATAAAAGGATCTTTACATAAAGAGATACTTTTATACAAAAGGTACTTTTTAATAAAAAGTACTTATTTATAAAAGGCACTTTTTTAATAAAAGGAACTTTTCTATAAAACACATTTTTTTGATAAAAAGGTACTGTCTAAAAAGGTACTTTTTTAGAAAAGTACTTTTCTAACTAAATAAAAGTTGCTTTTCTAATTAAATGTACTTTTTTACCAAATATACTTTTTAAAAAAAGGTACTTTTTATAAATGGTACTTTTTTGTAAAAGGAACTTTTTTAAAAAAATTTACTTTTCTACAAAGCGTTCTTTATACAACAAGGTACTTTTATATAAAGGACACTTATTTATAAAAGGCACTTTTTTAATAAAATGAACTTTTCTATAAAACACACTGTTTTTAACAAAAGGAACGTTCTGAAAAGGTACTTTTTATAAAAGGTACTTTTTTAAAGAGGTACTTTTTATAAATATTATTTCTATAAAAGGTGTTTTTTTAGTTAAATATGTACTGTTTTATAAAAATTCTTTTTATAAAAAGTACTTTTTGGAAATGATACTTTTTTTGCAAAATGAACTTTTTTATACAAATTTTTGAAGGTACTTTTTTAATAAAAGGCGCTCTTCTAATAAAAAGCATTATTTTAACAAAAAGGCCACTTTTTAATAAAAGGCACTTTTAAAATGGTACTTTTATATGAAATGTACTTTTTGTATTAAAGACAATTTCTTAATAAAGAAACTTTTTAATAAAAGATACATTTCTAATATAAGACACTTTTTTAATAAAGAGTACTTTTTTAATAAAAGCTACTTTTTTAATAAAAGCTACATCATTACTAAGACGTCATTTTTGTAAAAATGGTACTATGTTATTATAAAGTATTATATTAATGATAAGAACTAATTTAATGAAACGTACTTTTTTTTAACAGAAAGCACATTTTAAACTAAAGTTACTTTTCTATAAAAGGTACTTTGTTATGAAATATATTTTTTTAAAGAAAGTTACTTTTTTAAAAAAGGTCCTTTTTATAAGATTTACTCTTTTAATAAAAAACACTTTCTTAATATATGTTACTTTTTAATAATATTTTAATCAGGTGCTTTTTAAATAAAAGGTACTTTTTTAAAAAATTATAATTTTCTAAAAAAAATTGTTTTTTAAATGATACTATTCAAAATGACACTTTTATATAATATGTAACAAAGTACCTTTCAGTAAAAATGTACTTTTTATTAGAAATTTCCTTTTTTAATAAAAAAAGTACTTTTTTAATAAACAGTAAATTTTTAATAAAAGGTACTTAAAAAAAAAAAGATAAAGTACCTTAAATAAAAGTAACATTGCTAGTAAAAGGTTCTTTTTTAAAAAAATTTACTATTTTAATATAAAGTACTATTTTAAAGATAGCAATTTGTTTTTAATAGAAGGCACTTTTTTATTAAAAGGTACGTTTTAAATTAGAGTTACTTTTGAAAACATTTACTCTGTTATAAATGGTATATTTTTACACAAGGTACTATTTTAGTAAAAGGTCCTTTTTTATAAAATGTATTTTTTTATTAAAATTTAATTTTTTTAATAAAAGTAACTTAAAAAAAATGCTTTTTTTAAAGATATACTTGAAAAAAGTTACTTTTTAATAAAAGGTAATTTTTATATGGTTGTTACTTTTTTATAAATGGTACTTTTTTGACTAAAGTCACATTTTTAAAAAATTAATTTTTTATAAAAAGAATATTTTTTAATATTTATTTTTATATTTATATTAATTACAATACAAAGTAAATTTGTATTCTAATTTGGGTCCAGGGATAAGCCGGGTGACAAAGACCATTTGGCTGGTTTTTTACAAAGAGAGACCAAAGCCTCCAGTTGGAATCGAACACACGACCCCCTCATGATAGGCGAGCACGCTACCTACTCACCTACCGGTGCGCTTAACTCATAAAAAGAATATTTTAAAATATTTACTTTTGTCATAAAATTTAATTGTTGATAAAAAAAAAAATACTCAAAAATTGTTTTAAAATACAACATGTTGAATTTCTTCTTAACATAATTTAAGACAACAATCCAACACAGAGACCTTTACAGATTGTAGCGCATATGCCATTCCTCAATCTAACTGCCTTTTAATTTTATTTTTTAGTGTTAATTCATTAGCCTCTTTAAAGCAAATCGAAAGACTTAAGATACAAACACCACATTCTTATAAGGCCACAATATGTTTTTTGCGAAAATTTCCAACAATTTGGCATAATTTTTATACTTCACCACTTCTTTCAGTAACCACCCACATAGAAGCTTTGCATCATTTTTTAAACAATTTTATAAACCACAAAATTATTTTAAATTACCCAGATTAACATCTCGTCAGCGTAAAACAACAACAATAATTTAGTATTTCACATGTGTTTCATTTTATTAAATTTAATGTATACTGTTTAAATAGCATTAACAAACATTAGCAAAAACTAATTTTTTTGCTAAATTTTTATGATGGCAAACAAATATTAACCTTATAAAAAATGCTTCACAACCTACGCGTAGACTTGGAATATGTGTACTGAAAACAATAACGCGGGCAGGTGCATTAGCCAAAAGCTTCAACAAAATTAAAAGGAAGTTTGTTTTTTGTCTTAACTTGAAGAGCTACCACAGTAATAATTTGTCAGTTTCAGTTTAAAGACCATTACGGAAAATCAACAACACCAACATTAGGGCAGTCATATGAATGTTGTTCAGCACTGCTGCAAGTGAGTGCATAGCATGTGCCATGTTAATTTGCATATAATGAGACATTTTTCTGTTGATGTTACATCAAAGTTTGTTTTCAAATAAGAGTGGGTGGTATATGTTTTTAAATGTATTTAGTTAACCATACGAAGGAGCGTTTTGTTTACTTGTTTTTTGGCAATATAATGACCAATTAAATGATTTCAGTTAACCCAGTTTTATGGTTTAGATAAATTATATTGATAGTAAAAAGGAAAATGGGAAATTAAATTGGATATGGTCGTCCAGTTAAGATTGACGAAGTTTAAATTAGGTCGACTCAACGGTTAAAAGAAAAACATATGCTTAAATTGCACTGGGGTCGTTCAAAATAAAAATTCACCGATTTTATATTTATCAAGTCGTCAGAATTTACTACAAACATTTTAAAATCAATTTAATATAAGTCATCATTATTCCCTGTTAATACAACCAATATTTATATTTTCAACAGAAAAATTTTAATATTTTTTAAATATATTACAGATACAGCTATAATATTTTTTCTTAGCTATCTTTATGTTTTTTTAAATTTCTTTATTTTACTTTTAACCTCACGCATATTTTTGAATGACTTGCAATGAAAAAACCGAAAAAAAACCTAATGTATTTTCACAGATCATTTAATTGAGATATGAGCTTCATTTTGGCGTGGCTTTTCAAGCACTTTCACCTTTAATGGATTTCTTTGTAGTTAGTTTTTTATTCAAAGTTTCTTTCTCGTACAATTGGTAGCAAAAAAATTGTTGACAGTGTGACAAAAATGTGACTAAATTATTGTAGACAGTGTTAAATAAATTAATATAAATTATGGATCTTTAATTTGTTAAACGTGTTAAGAAAGTTAAAACTTAAATAAATCATGCTAAATAACGAGCAGAGTGAAGAGAAGAATTTAAATGTAATTTTTGCAATGTGCTGTACTAATGAATTTTTTTTTAAAGGTTGTTTTTACATAGTACGAATAAAAAGGAGCCCTCTCAGGTAGAAAAATATCAATTGCAACGCATTTTTCAGGTGGTACATTTGTTCACAAAATTTAAGACTTTTCTTTCTTTTTCAAACCCAAAAGAATAACATCAACAAAAGCATTGGCAATTCAAAATTTAAAGTGCTTCGACAATGGAAAAAGTAGTGCTTTGGCGAGCCCAAAATAATAACAAGACAACCTCTAAAGTACTTTTGTATTCAATATTCCTCGATAAATTTAGTTGTATGGGTACGACTATGTGATCAGGGTATAATAAGTTTGCGCTAATGTTTATAACTACCAAAAACTTCTGACCAAGTCGTTTTATACTAACTTTAATTTTAATACTTGTTATTTTTTTTTGTTTTTAAATATTAAAAGCTTTTTAAAGAAATTTTAATAAATTTTTTTTAAACAATACTAAAAATAGGAGCCAAATCACCGCATTCGTTGTCGAAATTTTTCGAACGAAATCACTTTTTTGTTTCCCAAAATAAAATGCTGAGAATAATAATTCTTTTTCACAGTTGAAGAATTATGACCTCTGATTAAGAAGAAAAGAGAATCGTGGTCAAGCGTTTGTCCGTCTTCTTCAAATAATAAACCAAAATATGGAATTTCGATTGATTTTACACGATATCGAATGCGGTGATTTGGCCCCAGGTTTTTTAGAAAAATAGTTTTTTTTTAAAGTCACCTCAAATAGTAATTTTTAGAAAAAACAAAATTATTTACTTCTTTAAGAAAATGTATTTTTTAAGAAAAATAACTATTTAAGGAAAGTTCCAGCAAGATAAGGTAATTATTTAAGAGGAGATACTACTCATACTATAAGAAATTGTAAATTTTTTAGTTTTTTTTAGAAAAGGTATTTTTATTATACAAGGCACTTTTGAAGAAATTATGCACTTTTAAGCGAAATGGACACAAAATTCCGTACAAAAGTACATCTTTTTAGAAAATATACTTTTAGAAAAAAAATTATTTTTTAAAAAAGGTAATTTTTAAAAAATTTTATTTCTATAAAACGGTAATTTTTACAAAATAATACTTTATTTGAAAGTTTATTATACCCTATACCACTATGTGGTTTGGGTACAATGACTTTGTGCTGCTGCTTATAACTACCAAAAATATTTGGCCTAGACCCTACTTTTATTATACCAATCAACTCAGAATAACTTTCTGAGTCGATTTAGCAATGTCCGTCCATCCGTCTGTCCTTCTGTCCGTCTGTCCATGTGTGTGTCCATGTAAACCTTGTAATCAAACTACAGGACGCAAATATGAATATATTTTAATGAAATTTGGAACATAAGCTTTTGTCGGCCATAGGATGAACGCTGTTGATTGGTAAAATTCGTCCCATGTTCAGACCTATTCCCCATACAAATGACCCCTATGAAATCGACTTACATTGCCAAATTATCACAAAGATCTCCGTCAGATATGGTTTGTGTGTGCTTATTATATCCATTTATCAGTTGTCCAAAAATTAACCACATATGGCAATTCTTTGTATAACGCCGATATAGAGCTGCTTCACGATTTTCAGTTAAATCTATCAAAAAACAAATATATTGCAAATATTTTTCTCAAATTTGGGTTGTATATATTTTTTCAAAATATAAGTGACTTTACCAAATATGGTCAGGATCGGTCCATTTTTCGACCTAGTCCCCGATATCAACTTTTTCATATCTGCAGCCAAAAAAATTAATAACAATGCCAATCAAATTTGGTTTATGCTTATTTTCTATATCCACTTAGTTGGACCTAAGATATAGGGTCTCTAAACCAAGGTATAGGGTGTCGTATATTCGGTCTAGACCGAATGTAATTTTCTTACTTGTTTTTTTTTTTTTAGAAAAGGTACTTTTAAGAAAAAGTACTTTTAACAAAAGAAAAGTACTTTTAAGAAAAACTACTTTTAAGAAAAAGTACTTTTAAGAACAAGTACTTTTAAGAAAAAGTACTTTTAAGAAAAAGTACTTTTAAGAAAAGTACTTTTAAATTCAATTTTCAACAAAAGGTACTTTTATTAAAAAAGGTACTTTTTTAAGAAAATTTACTTTTAATAAAAAGTACTTTTTAGGAGAAACTTATTTTACAAAAAAAGATACATTTTTGAGAAATTTCATTTAAAAAAAATTTTTTTGAAAAAATGTATTTCTTAAGGAAGTGTACTATTATTAAAAAAAGGTACTTTTTTAAGAAAATTTACTTTTAAGAAAAAGTACTTTTTAGGAGAAACTTATTTTATAAAAAAAGATACAGTTTTGCGAAATTTCATTTAAAAAAACAATTTTGGAAAAAATGTATTTCTTAAGGAAGTGTACTATTTAAAAAAAAAAAACTAAGTTTTTAAAAGAAGATACTTTTTAAAAGAAAGGTACTTTTCCAAAACAGACACTTTTTTAAAAAAATACTCTTTACGTGTAGTCTTTTTTTGAAAGGGTACTTTTTTTAGAAAAGATACATTAGAAAGAAAATTTACTTCTTCATAAAAGATATTTTTAAGAAGAGATATTTTCTTCAAGAAATAGTTTTTTTTTTAATAAAAGTTACTTTAATAATAAAGGGTACTTTTCTAACAAACGGTACTTTTTTAATAAAAGGAGCTTTTATAAAAAACACGTACTTGTATAATAAAAGGTACTTCTTTAGAAGAGGTGCTTTTTTTTAATAATAGATACTCTTTTAATAGAAGATTCTTTTTAATAAAAGGTACGTTTTAGTAAAATGTGTTTGTTTTTTATAAAAAGGTACATTTTTGTAAAAAGGTACTTTTTTGTAACAAGGTACTTTTTTGTTAAAAGGTACTTTTTTGTAAAAAGATGCTTTTTTTAAATATACTTTTTAATAAAATGTAGTTTTTAGCGAACGATATATTTTTAATAAAAATCACTATTTTAATAAAAGATATTTTTTGAACAAAATTTCGTTTTTTTTTTAATTTTAAGTTTAGTTTTCAATAAAAGGTAATTTTATTAAAAAAAAGGTACTTTTCTAAGAAAATTTACTTTTTAATAAAAGGCACTTTCTAATGAAACGTGCTTTTATATAAAAGGTACTTTGTTACAAAAGATAATTTTTTAATAAAATTTTTTTTATTAGAAAGTTCTTTTTTAATAAAACGTATTTTTTAACAAAAGGTGCTTTATAAATGAAAGGTACTTTTTTCAAGATTCAATTCTTTTATTTACTATATAATATTATATATCATGTTTAAATTTATCATAAGTACTAAAGAGTTTAGGTACGATCCTTTTTTACTTTATTATAAATAAGTTACTAATAATTTGAGCACAAAAATGAGCAATATACTTAGCATGGGAGGAAAAATTTACAAGAAAAAAAACCTTTTTGAATATTTTTTTTAAAGTATAAGATAAAAAGACTAAAATTATGCTTAGATGAGCTCATTGATATGATTATATTCCGATAAAAGGAATCTTGTATTGAAATTAAATGTCAAATTGTTTATTTTTATCATTAACGAGATCAATATTTGCGAGTGGAGACTTTGTGTAGATAAATACCAAGGCAAGTTGTATATCATCTTCAGTAGTTTGTTTTGAGCAACTTGCAGCTTTTTGATGTTACTTAGTGCGAACGTAGACCATACTGGGGCAGCGTAAAACATTATGACGGGAAAATGGTTTTCAAAATTAACGTCTTATTGTTAATATTCAATTTTGAATTTCGATTTATAAAAGGATATATAAATTTTGTAAGTTTATTTAGTTTATCAATTATGTATGGAATATGATCCTTGAATTTTAGTTTCTGATCAGGTATGACTCCTAAATATGTCGCATTTTTCCCCAAGTAATATGATAGTTGTTAAAACATAATGGACTTTGTGGTTAGAAGCATGATTTTCGTCTAGTAGAAAAATATAAAGCTTGTGTTTTATGGGTACTTACCATTATTTTCCATTTAGTAAAGTATTTATTAATTTTTTTTAATGCTTCCTCAAGTTTAATAACGATGTCAGATGCAAGAAATTCTGAGCAAGATATAGCTGTATCATCTGCTAAGAACGAAGTTTGGCACTCACTTACAACAGGAAAGTCTGCGGTATATAAAATATACAAAATGGGCGATAAACATGATCCCTGTCGGCATCCTGCGAGTAAATTTTTTTCTTGAGAGTGAGAAGTACCTGTAAATACATTAAAAGATCTCCCTGTAAGAAAACTTTGAATTATTTTGATGACTTCAATTGGAAAATTTGACGTAGACATTTTAAAGATAAGACCGTTATGCCACACAGAGTCGAAAGCAGCCTTCATATCGGGCAAAACCATTCCACTCGAATTTAATAAAAGATATATTTTTAACAAAAGCTGTTTTTGAATAAAAGGGTTTTTGTAATAAAAGTACTTTTTTAAGAAGTTTTTTTTTTTAATTAAACGATACTTTTTAATAAAACTTATTTTTTATAAAACGTACTTTTAGAATAAAATTTACTTTTTAATAAAAACATTTTTTTTAATAAAGGACACTTTTTTAAATAAAAGGTACTTCTTTAATAAAAGTTACTTTATAAATAAAAGGTGCTATTTTAATAAAAAGGGTACATTCTTAATAAAAATCTTTTTCTAAAACTAGGCAATTTTTTAAAAAGGTACTTTTGCAATAAAAGATTATTTTTTAATAAAAGGTACTTGTTTTATAGAAGGTGCTTTTTAATGAAAGATACCTTTAATAAAAGCTAGTTTTATGAAAAAGCTACTTTTATAAAAAAAAGGTAATTTTACAAAAAAAAAAGGTACTTTTATAAAAAAAAAAATATTTTTTTTAATAAAAGGTAATTATTCAATAAAAGCTTATTTTTTAATGAAAGGTATTTTTTAATAAAAGGTGCTTTTTTATAAAAGGTACTTTCTTAAAGACACATATTATATTTTAAGAAAAATTAGTTCTGCAAAAAGTACTTCTTTAAAAATTCACTTTTTTAAGATCGCACAATTCAGAAAAAAAACTATTTGGCAGGAAAATTTACTTTTTTAAGCAAAGTTGCTTTAAAAAAGTATATCATGCATTCTAAAAATTAATGTACTTTTTGAGAAAATTAGGTTTTTAAAGAAAATTCTTTTAAAAAAGTTAATTTTTGGAAGAGGTACTTATATCATGAAAAGGTAATTTAAAAAAAAAAATCATGTGAGTCCGATCACAAGGGAGATGTGTAAACATCTAATAATTAAAAAAAAACATCAACATCATATTTTCCAGTGCATAAAAAACAAGTAGATTATACTGTTTTCTGAAATTCAATTGATGTTTTCTGAAATGCAATTGATGTTTTCTGAAATTCAATTGATGTTTTCTGAAATACAATTAATGTTTTCAGCAATTCAAATGATCCTTTTTGAAATTCTATTGATGATTTCTGAAATACAATTGATGTTTTCTGAAATTCTATTGACGTTTTCTGAAATTCAATTGATGTTTTCTGAAACTCGAATGATGTTTTCTGAAATTATATTGATGTTTTCTGAAATTCTATTTATGTTTTCTGAAATTCAAATGATGTTTTCTGAAATACAATTGATGTTTTCTGAAATTCTATTGATGTTTTCTGAAATACAATTGATGTTTTCTGAAACTCGAATGATGTTTTCTGAAATTTTATTGATGTTTTCTGAAATTCTATTTATGTTTTCTGAAATTCAAATGATATTTTCTGAAATACAATTGATGTTTTCTGAAATGCAATTGATGTTTTCTGAAATTCTATTGATGTTTTCTGAAATTCAATTGATGTTTTCTGAAACTCGAATGATGTTTTCTGAAATTATATTGATGTTTTCTGAAATTCAAGTGATGTTTTCTGAAAGTCGAATGATGTTTTCTGATATTATATTGATGTTTTCCGAAATTCTATTGATGTTTTCTGAAATTCAATTGATGTTTTCTGAAATTCTATTTATCTTTTTTGAAATTCAAATGATGTTTTCTGAAACTCGAATGATGTTTTCTGAAATTATATTGATGTTTTCTGAAATTCAAATGATGTTTTCTGAAATTATATTGATGGTTTCTGAAATACAATTGATGTTTTCTGAAATTCTATTTATGTTTTCTAAAAATCAAATGATGTTTTCTGAAATTATATTGCTGGTTTCTGAAATACAATTGATGTTTTCTGAAATTCTATTGATGTTTTCTGAAATTCAATTGATGTTTTCTGAAACTCGAATGATGTTTTCTGAAATTATATTGATGTTTTCTGAAATTCTATATATTTTTTTTTTGAAATTCAAATATTGTTTTCTGAAATTATATTGATGGTTTCTGAAATACAATTGATGTTTTCTGAAATACAATTGATGTTTTTTGAAAGACAATTGGAAAATGTTTAGAAAAGAACATATCATAATTTTTTTCACAAATACAATCAGATAAAGTCACACCGATTTACACTTCAGCTCACACCGATGTGTTACGCTGTTTTTGCGATTGTATTGTGAAATAGAAATTTACACCCCTGCGCGTATAGATGTTTACACATCAAAAGGTTATTAGAAACTGGTAGTTTCCTACGAAAAGATATTTTTTATTAAATTAAAACTAATCACACAGCGTAACATAGTCAGCTAGTGATCCTATGATAGGCGTATTAAATCTTATGCCATTCTTATGTTAAAATTCATGAAATTAAGATTGATGTTATGGGTTATTTTGATCATTTATTTAAGATGATAAAGACCACCTCGTTAGGAGAATGTACGTGTAGTGTCAAAAAAAAAACAAACAGGCAATGTAATTTATTGAGTTATTTTATTGTACTCGTAGATACACAAATCCATCCCTCTACTCATATAACACACATATCATATTCAGTTTGTTGTAAAATAAATCATATTTACTAAAACATACATTGCACATAATATGCATATGAGTGCAACAACAAAACCTTTCACTTTTTCACATGAACATAAACATCATTATAACAAAAAAAAAAAATGAATTTCAATCGAACATTTTGGCTCGTGTTTGAAATAGTTAAAATAATAAGAGGAGTTGGTGTATTGTTTTTTTTAGGAAAAGCGATTTTAGGCATAATAATACAAACGGTATGCCTTTTCAATAGGGTGGCCTCAGATTTTTGTGCAAGAAAATATTAGCGAAACAGTAAAAAAAATCATACAAATTGGTTTAAAGAAAATAAGATTTAAAATATAGAAGAGTTAATATTTCTAATATTTTTATTTGACAGTATTTTCAAAACTTAAAAAAATTCTAAGGCAATAAATGAGTCCTTAATCTACAATAACAACGAGCAATTACTTAACTACCCATTCAATGTTATAAAATGCTATAAATTTGTTTATAATATAACTTTAAGCTCATAATGTCGCTAGTATGTCTACCGACATGTTGATCCAATATTGAAAGCAATAATTATTTCTGTTACATATTTCCCATACCAACCGCTGCAGACTAAAAAGTTATACTGTGCCATAAACACAGAGTTGAGTTGACCAGAGTTAAGATTGTTTTTAGCATTTGTATTTTATTGCCACATGTAAAAAAAGAGCACATACAAATGCCGGAAATGTGAAGCAATCCGTATTAATTCATGCTCACTCAGATTCAACAGACTTAAAAACAACAGACAATTGCAAGTAACTGCTAAGTACTGGTAGAAGAAAAAGCAAAAATGCTCCATATATTTAAAAAAAAAAATATGATACCAATGGCTTTTGTGCTTTGTTTTTTTGAATTCAATTTCAAACCATTTTAACTAACTTAAACCAAAGACAAAAATATTGCCAAATATTTATTTAAGTTTAAACATAACCTGCGTGTTTATTATCTTGTTTTAAAATAAAAAATTTTTAAAATAAAAATAAAGAATTCTTGCACCTTGTAACCCAGTTTTAATGCTCTTGTGTTTAAAACACTTAATATTAACAAAGTAATGGTCACTTGTTGTTACAAAAAAAAAAAAAAAAACATTTCTATTAAATTTTTATTACTTCATAAAAAAAAAATTTTAATGTTTTTATCTTTCAGAAAAAAAAAAAAAAAAAAAAACTGTGCTACTATTATAGGTATTTACAGAGTAGGTATGTAGAGGCACATTATTTTTAAATCGTTTACAAAAAAATTTATGTATAAAACTTTTAACTGAAATTGTTTGTAATATGCTGCTGTTTCTAAAGGTGTCAATAAACTCATATACTGTACACCATCTGTGAAGTCCATAGTGTAGCTTTAGTTTGTGTTAAGCACGCGAGTTTTGTTTGATAGTTTTTGTATTTATTTTATTAATAACATTAATTAACTGATACATATTGTACGACAGACATGTTGTTTAACGTTTGTCTATGGGGATTTATGGTAATAACACAGAAAATTATAAAAAAAAATATCAAATTGTTGAGAATATAACAAAACGCAGTAGAAGACGAAATATAGTATAAACTTTTTGCTCTTAGATGGTGTTGTGAACAATTTCTGAAATGCGGGGCCTAGTTGAAAATCGTTTACCAAAAATAAATATTACTATGGTTAAATAAATCGGATAATATAATATTTCGTAACAAATATTGGACCGGAACATATTGACCTGTAGATTCTGTTAATTACAAAAGGCTCGAAAACAAAGCAATAAGAACACGAGACGGGAATATGCGGTGCCTTGACCACTAGCTGACCAAAAGATTTTTGAGAATTGTTTCAGGTTTATTGGAATTTAAATTTAATTTTATTGTTTTTTATAAAAATGTAAAATATAAAAAAAAAAAATCTTATATGCGATCTTTATCATTTTAATGATTGAGTTTGAAATGAAAAAGATCGAAAATAAAATTTTTTTATTTTTATAAAAAATAATAATATTAAACATGGAGGTGAAGAAAAAAAAATTATATAGGTCGCAATTTAAGAGATAACTGGATGAAATTTGGAATATACATTTATATTGGGCCAAGGACGAACCGTATTGAAAATGGTGAAAATCGGTCCATGTTTGGACCTAGCGCCCATACAAATTTTTCAGAAAAATTCGCTTAAATTCCACTAGGATCGGTAAATTTGGATGAAATTTGGTGCGTGGGGTTGTTTTTATCTAGGAACTGATCCTGTTAAATTTCGGCGGGATCGGGCTACTGGGAGGGGCACCCCCCATACAGAGTGAATTTTTAACATCATATATCTGGAGTTCTATGATAGCCAAAGCGCTGAAATTTTGTTTTAGATGCCAGAGTATGAATTTAAATAAAATTGGTGGGATCGGGCTACTGGGCGGGCACAAATTTGCCCGCGTTTATTACTTTGCTACCGGAATCATAAAAATCAAATAACCTTTTGTTTATTCCTTTTTTTTTAATTCTGAGAATCATGAATTCAAAGAATTTTGTGGATATCTCGAGCAAATTTTTGAAATTCATACCTTCACTTAATTGTGAATAAAAGCGAAACGCGTTCATCGGTTTTCATGATTTATGTCTCATTTTGTTCATAGGTTATGCGACTTTACGTGAAAGTAATATGACTTGACACTTTTTTACCCTTTTGGATTTTTTATGAATTTAAAAAAAAAAAATCAATTTTTTAGGCAAAACATATTTTTTTTCTTCATACATTTATTTATAACTGCGAAACTGTTGAACATTATATGAACAGAATATGAACAGATGAAACATTATATGAACAGATGAAAGTAATTGTAATGCGTGATTTTTCTAAATTTGTTTCAGCAAAATCCGACAAGTGGTTCTCGAGTTCTGTTAAAGAAAAGAGCCTTATCAGAATTGAGTCCCGAATCAATCAGCTGAAAAATGTTGTGCTGTGTAATACAACAAATTGAAAGGGGGCACCTAGGGGCACTTGAAATTGATAAAAAAAAAAATGTAAAAACTGGTGTCAGACAATGTATTAGTAGTGATTTCCAACTGGGGGAAAGTAGTGCTAAAATTGCAGGTCCAAATGTTTGGAGAAAAAAGGGATTTTTGTTATATGTTCATAAACATAAACAAACAAAAAAAACTTATGTCTCTGCAGAGTTAATGTTTTCAATTTTAGTATACTGAAATATCCTACTTTAAATAAAAAATAAAAAGAAAAACGTTAGCTCACATAATAAAATAATATTCGTTTTGAAATTCTTAGGTTTAAATTAAGTTGGTTCGGTAAAACATACAATTACTGAGTTTGAAACGCTATAAAAAAAAACTACCAGTCAGATCGGAGTAATTCTTTTTGATTTGATTTGTCTTAAATTTCAAAATATCACTGCGTACTGCATGAAGAGTATATTGACAATTTGACTTTTTTCCACAAAATCCCCAGTTTTCCACAAAATCCAAATTGTTTCTTTTGTTTTTTCAAGACAAAAACAAACATGTATATTGTAGTATGCAATGTGTACTCATATACAAACATATTTGTTTCAAAGTTGTTCTATAATTTAGTTTGTTATTATTGGAAGAGGCTTAAATAGTATAACTTTTGCTTGAATTCTCATTTAGTTGTTTTCAGCATTGAATTTGGCTTTTTACCAAACAAACCATCTACTGCTTTCGGTTACTGATTAAAAATTTGTGACTCTTTCCAAAGCAGCTGTATAACCTGTCATGCAGAATATAGATAAATTTTTGAAACAAATGTTCCAATGTTTTTGCTTTATTTAAAGTAAAAAGATTTGATCTTGAGCCTGAATAATTTCAAACTCAATCACTAAAATGATAAAGATCGAAAATAAGATTTTTGTATTTTTATAAAAAATAATAAAATTTTTATTATTTATTTATTATATATTATCATCATTACAATTAAAATAAATATATATATTTCTAAAATTTTCGAGATATTAATTAAGTATTTCAGCAAATAGTCTTTTTTTTTAATTTACACATGAATTGAGTTGATTGCATTTTAAAGGAAACAGAAAAACCTTTGGGGATCTCCAAGAAATTTTGTCACTTCTCTTCAGAAGTTGAAAAAAAAGTTAATTAAATTTGCAAATTCCTTATTAGGTCGAAATTTGAAGGCCTGTTTCTGTCTTCGAATCTGGATGTTAATTTTTGCTAAAACTGCTTTTAATAATTCTTGTCTAAAATTGCTGTGTAGTAGAGCAGTAGGATATCGCCTAGGAAGATTAAAAATTACTTGAAAGTTTTAAATCTGAATAACCTGAAGAATTTTGATGTTCTTGACGAGATGTCGACTACACCTGATAGCCGTATGTTATTGTTAATCGTATGCACATTTTGTATAATAAAAGCATGTTTTTTTCCATTAAGCTTCGACTTTCGGTTGAGTAGAGGCAAAAAAGGTGTTCCGCTTGGAGAACATGGTGTTTGAATGATAGATTCTTATCAAAAATTACTCTCAAATAGTTGATGGTATCCAGTATTGGAATTTGAAATCCTTGAATATTGAGGGTTGTTTGTGAAATTCTTTTTGGCGAAGTGTTAAAAGGAAAAGGTGTTTCCTGTGTTTTGTGTAGATTTATTTTTAGTTTCCATTTGCTGAAGCGCAGAGGCTTGGTCTGTCGCTGCAAAAAAAAAAATGAACACACTACTCCCTCTTTCCTCCTTAACCTATTTTCCTGAGATCAACACAATGCACTGCATCTGTAGGGGGCATCCCCTGAGTGTTGATTAATTAAAAAAAAAAAATATTTATCAGCTTTAGTCAGTGGTTTTTTCTTATTAGTTACTGTCGCATTTGAAGCTTTATCGCTAAAAAAAAAAAATAGCAGTGTCTTCTGCATAAAGTGCTGCAGATTGATTTGTTTGCACTTTAAAATCCGAAGTATATATAGCATATAAAGTTGGAGTCAAAATTTAACCTTGAGGAATACCTTTGCGTCGAAGTATCATCAGCTATACTGACCAAGCAGTATCTTTCCGATAAAAAAAAAACTTTTTCTAATTCTTTGTAGAAATATTTATTACCCAAATTTATTTAGCTTAAAAGTAACTCCGTTGTGCCATATAGAGTCAAAGGCTTTCTGCATATCAAGAAACATCACTCCAGTACTCTTAGGATGATTTTTGTTCGTCGTTATCATGTTTAATATATTTTTTTAAATCCAATTGTTCTTTGCTCAGAATATTGTTTGTTTCCGCGTATATTCTTTTAGGCAGTTCAAAACAATTTTTTCGAAAATTTTGTCTAAGCCATTCAGCATACTGATGGGCCGGTAGCTTTTGGGTGATTTTTACTCCTTTCCTTGTTTCAGTATTAGCCATTTTAAAATGTTTGAGAAAGTATCCACCACACTGGCGCCAATTAAAGATATTAGTCAGAGTGCTTACAAATAAATTAGATATTTTTTTAAGAACTATAGGTTTTATCCCATCAACTCCTGGAACTTCAGTATATAAATAAGATATCTAACTTCTTCCCCAATAGTTAACTCATTATTCATATTTTCATTAATTTCTTGTGTGTCCAACCGTTCAATATGTTTCAGTATCATTCAGCAGATGCTAGATTGTAAGTAATTTGGTGAGAGCTTTCAAAAACATTTGCTATAATATTGGCTTTAATTTCATTATTATGAACTTCAGCGCCATCTATTAACAACTGCTTCGTTCCCTACAATTTCTTTATTCAGCTTCCAAACTTTTTGCTACATGGGGGCAACCTTTCGATAAATATATTCCAATTGTTATTTCTGTCAGATATGATGGATGTTTCAGATATAATTTATCTTTTGTTCAAGTCATTATTTTCACAAAACCAAATAAAGCATTTCTGGGGAGTACCAGCCTACTAATAAAATTTATGTGTTCAAAAAATTATTAATTCAAGGCTTTGAATATAAAAATGAATTCTCAATTACTCCAGAAATTGGTAATATCTGAACGTAAAAGTGTTATATAGGTCATTGAAATAACTTTCATTTGAACCCCATCATGAAATTCGTGTAATTTGGCACAATTCTCATGTTTAGGGGGAATGCAAGGGATAAAAAATTATTATTTTTTTAAAGTTTTTTTTTTAATTTTAACGTAAATTTTTGGGGCAGATTGCTAATTAATACATAATTAATATGCAAATTTGATTTTATTTTTAATGGAGCATAATAGAGCAGAAGAAAGTATATATAATAATAATAACCCATAAAAACATACTTTTTATTAAAACTCTTTCTTAACTTATACATATGAGTTTTGAATATCTCCGTGACTGTTCGTGACTTTGCGTGACTATTTTAAAATTAATCTTTGGCTCCAACATGTCTATGGACAAAGTTTCAGATCGATCGGATGAGGGGAAATGGGGACTAAATCACTCCGTGACTGTGCGTGACTATCCGTGACAGTGCGTGACTACGTCAAAGTTAATCTTTTTTCACAGCAACTCTATCGACCAAGTTTCAGTTTGATCGTATAAGTGTATATGGATTTTAAATCACTCCGTGTCTGTGCGTGACTATTTCGAAGTTAATCTTTCTCTAGAGCAAATATATCGACCAAGTTTCAGATTGATTGGATGAGGGGAAATCCGTCTTAAATCTCTCCGTAACTATGTGACCATGCGTGACTGTGTGTGACTAAGTCAAAGTTAATCTTTTTTCACAGCAAGTGTATGAACAATATTTCAGATCGATCGGATGAGGGGAAATGAAATTTAGATCACTACGTGACTGTGCGTGACTATGAGTGACTGTGCGTGACTACCCCAAATTTAATCTGTAGTCACAACAAGACTATCGGCCAAGTTTCAGATCAATTGGACAAGGGAGAATAGGGTTGCCCTACGACCGACAGACAGACAGAGAGTATGAGTTATAAGAAAGTTAAAAAATCAGAACTGCTCCGTATTTTTAATCACACCGGTTTATTAATTTTTTTAATATTTCTCCTAAAGTGGCAAGAGACATTTTGGTTTCAACTTATGTATAAATATTACATATTATTGAGGCTTTAAATTGGGAAATTCGGAATATTTTAATTTCAATGTCATCAAAGTTGAACTTAAACTGCCGTGGATAATTTTATTTATTAGGCTACTACTCTTCAGAAGAGATTTATGTGGTTTAGAGAAAAAATCGATTTCAGCGACATCGAACCGATTTACAAAAATTCTGAAAAATTTTCAGGACCTTGGGAATTTATATTCCGCTTTAAGAATTGCAAAAAAATATTAAAAATTTTTTGTGAAACGACTTAGTACCCGTGCGTAAACTTCCACTCATATTTAAGGCGGAAATGTTTGCCTTTACGGACCTTCAGATTCTACGATGTGATGTCAAGACCTGTTTTTGATTGCATCGAATCGCTCAAACTCCTAAGTTGATGCAACAAACTAACTCTAGGTTGGGTTTCGACATATGAGTGCACGAGGTTAATGAAATTGCCAATGGTGTACCAAATGATTTATGATTCCATTCAGTACTCAATCCACACGAATACTTCCTTTGATAAGAAAACTTTAGCGGATAATGTAGCTAAGATGTCATCCTATAATAAAAGTCCGATCGATACAGATTCGTTTAGGTTTTGCGAATGGGAAATTGAAACAGAGGAAAGAATTATTTGTGACTGGATGGCAAAAGAACCCTTATCCTTTACATACACACTGCATCCTCCCGAAAGATATGGAACCACTTTCTGAGTCGATTTAGCGATGTCCGTCCGTCTACCCGTCTGCCTGTCTGTGTGTCCATGTAAACCTTTTAATCAATCTACAGGTCGCAAATATGAGTATATTTTGATCAAATTTAGTATATAAACTTTTATCAGCCACAGAATGAATGCTATTCAAATTGGTAAAATTCGTTCCCGGTTCAGACCTAATCCCCATACAAATGACCCCTATGAAATCGACATAAGTTCCATAAGATCCAAATTAGCGTATAGATCTCAATAAAGTTGTTTTTGTATGTGTTTATTGTATCCATTAATCAGTAGTCTAGAAATAATCCCTATAGGACAATTCTTAGTCATAGGCCCCATATAGAGCCGCTTCCCGATCTTCACTTAAATCTATAAAAAAACAAAAATATTGCACAGATTTTTCTCAAATTTGGTTTGTGTGTATTTTTTCAAAATATAAGTGACTTTACCAAATACGGTCAGAATCGGTCCATTTTTCGACCTAGTCCCCATATAAACATAGCACCCGATATGAACTTTTTCATATCTGCAGCCAAAAAAATTAATAACAGTGCCAGTCAAATTTTGTTTTGTGCTTATTTTCTATATCCAATTAGTTGGACCAAAGAGATAGGGTCTCTAAATCAATGGTATAGGGTATCGTGTAGTCAGTCTAGACCGGCTATAATTTTCTAACTAGTTTTATTTTATATTCATGTTCCCAATAATAAAGTCTCGAATTGAAAAAAAAAAAATTTTTTTTTCTTAATTCAAAATTAAACACGACAACTAATAAAATTAATATCTTATATCTTATATATTAAAAGAATTTATGAATAAAATTTGCATTCAAGATTTTTTTTCAATATTTTTCTTCTCTCAAACCTCTATAACTAGAGTTCTAATTAACGTAGGCTGTTGACGTAGGTCTAAGAACACTCAGTGGATCAAGCTCCTTCTTTTGAGCTATTAACTGCTTAAATTCGTTGGGTTTGAGGAAAGTTATGCGTGGAGAATCAACTTTACTTTTACTGTACGTTAACTTCTCTTGGCAAATTTTGGTATTATATTATAAAAATTAATATAATATAATATAATGCTGCGGAGCAGCAGGGGTCCTCTTTAAATTAAATTAATTTATTATAATTAAATATAATTTTAAATTATACTTTTAAGTTAAAATTGTCAGTTTCGTTCTTAGATCTACAAATCTGGAAATGTCAAAACCTCCACAAAAAACGGATTCCTTGTGGCTACCGAATTTATTGCCAACCGACTTGAGAAGACGTTAGGAACCGAATTTTCTGTTGATTGCAATTACAATTCAATTGTCTTAACAATAAATATTTTATCACAACATAAAATTGATAGCAGCTATAAAATTTCTGTTCACATAATCGAAAATCTAGTTACTCACTCTAACTGAAATTGTTCTTTACTTTCACCTATTCTTTCAATGAATATTTTTTTTACCCAAAATATCATTAATTTTCTAGATCTGTTTTTTTTTTTTTGTTTTTTTTTTTTTTTTGTTTCTGAGACCCTAGCTGCCTTTTTTTCTTACAGGTATTTAGTTCATTTCGTTGCTTAGATCTCTATATCATCGACTTGTTTTCTATTTTTTTAAAAACTTAAAAAAAATCTTGTAACCTGTTGTTTTTTATTTTTTTTAGGGATTGTTATCTTTCAAATAAGGTACTAACCATGGAAGGCGGTTAGAAGATTGCGGAAATATTTGGTTTTAGGTTTAAAAAGTTATTAAAAACTCTTTTGTTCGAACTCTGTATTTAAAAAAAAAATGTGGTTGCGGAACCAATCGAAGCTTCAGCATTTGAGTCCCAAAATAAATTTATATATGGTGTTGACTAATCCTTTGGAAATGTCTTCAGTTCAATAAGATCGTCAGTTATAAATAGATGATTTTTCAGCATCAAATATTTTATTTCATTGACGTATTACTCATTGACGTATTTCATTGACGTATTACTAAAAGCGTCCGGGCGCTTTTTATCTTCATCGCTTTCTTTGCCTTCTCGGAACTGTTTGTTACATCTAGACATTTTATATTAGCAACATCCGCTAGTATGATAGCGCAATTGGCTGCTATAGGTTCGTGGAAAGTTGAAACATATGGACATGCTAGGCTTCCAGAAAAATTTTCTATTTTACACCCAGACTGGATTATAAAAGATTGTTTCAGGTCAAGTTCCCTTCAAGCAATGTCTGTGATCGGGATAATCCAACGTCATGGTGCGATACACGCATTCTCACTGATGGCTCAATGACTAGTTGCCGTGTCGGTGCAAGTGTTTTCTTCTGTGATCTCCTCCTTCAACTCTTTTAAACTACCGCACGATGCTAGTGTCTTTCAGGCGGAGATTCTGGCGATCAGTTAGAAGAAAATGTAGGCATCTTTGCCGAAAATCAGGGGCACCTCTCGCTCTCTCTCAACTCTCATATTACATCTTCCATTCTGGCACGACAGTGCAAGAAGGAACTAGCAAAGCTAAGTCGCTTTTTCGTGATTATCTTCATGGGTCCGCGGTAATAGGGACTTTTACGGTAATGAACGGGCAGAGGAACTATCAAGAATAGGTTCTGCCCTTGATGATTTTTCTGCGGTACAATTCGCAACAACACTGGGAATCATTACGGGACGAGTCTTCTAGATGGAAGAATATTGAAAAATGCAAGACTGACTATAACTGAAAACGGACTAAATCTCTCCTCAGTAGGAGCAGAAGGAATATATCAAGGCCTACGGCCATGTTGATGGTTCACTGAATGATCGTTAAACATGAAAGAAGACTAGAACTTCAACCACAACGATCACTTATGTAGCTGCGGAACACCAGTAAAATAGGAGAAAGTATATCACCTCGTTTGCTAGTGTGAAGTTTTGGTTAGTATTATATTAAGAACGCTAGGCAGTCACAAACTGGATGACCTATTTGGAACATCGGAATTAGATCTAACTGTCACACATTGGATTTAGTACTTTTGAAATATTTCTTTCGAGCGGTATAGTGTTCCAAAACGAAGTGAATCTATTATTGATTTCATATCTAGTGAACTGCTTGAGGCCTTTTGCAGCATCATTAACGTAAATGTCACCACTTTCTTCAGCCTAAAAATTGTATAATAAAATCTGATATGCCTGGTTACTAAAATAGAACTACTAATAGAGTGTTGATCATATTAATCATCAGCCAAACTTCCTAAAATCTTAGGTTTTCTTAATAAGGTATTCAGCATTTCAGCATGTCTTAAATATTATTGGTTAGTCCTTGCAAATACCCTCCATATGATGTTCGTTTCTTTGCATCAAATGTGAAAAACCAGCAAAACGGAAATTTTTGATACTTTATTTAACCTTCAAAAATATCCAACTGTATGACCATCTGTGCCTGGACATCATGAGATTTTCCTTGTTAGATGCCATAACTCCCGATTTTGCATTTATTATTATTATGATTTCATTGAGTGTCGTTAACTACAAGTTTCTATCTTAAGTCATTTGAATTATATAATACATAAGGATAATTCCACAGTGACAAACATGACATTTAAAGAACTTTCTAATTCAAGATTATACAGTAAAAGTTTTTCATTGTTCATAAAAATATACAGAATTACGCAGACGGACTTGAACCATTAGAAATAGGTGAGAAATTATTATTGTTATTAATGACTGGGGGGGCAAAAAGCAGTCGCAACAGTCATAACAACAAACAGGCACAATTTTAGAGGATGTTTGTATAACATAGAAAATCTCCGAAGTTATTTGTATGATAAATAAGAAAGTTGGTTATAGTTAATATAAAAGCTAGTTAATTAATAAAGCATATAAAAAACATGAATTCGAAAATAAGTTATAGTAAAATGAAATATTTTGTAATGTGACAGACATGACACAGCTTTTATTTCCAAAATTACGTAACTACACTGGAAATATAGGGGCTTTATGAATACAAATAACAAATTATAGTCATATTTTTAAGCCATTTCAACCATCTTCTTTGAAATGGTATCAATAAAAATTATTTAAATTAAAATTTTTAAATCAGACCTAAGGAATTACCCATAAATATTTGCACGTTTTTAATTATATGTATACGCCTTAAGGATTTTCTGTCTATCTATGATCTTTAACAAATATTTCTTAAATTTTTGAAACGAAAAATTTGCTTAATTGATAACTATTTTTAAATAAATACTATTTTTTAGTTTATCATTAAATCTCATGACCTGCCCGACGTGTTTTGCAAGAATTGTTTTTTTAATAATTTCTTAAATATTAAAATTAGTAAAACTAATAGTTTCTATGTTAAAGCTACTGGTTTTTAACGATTTGAAATCATTAATATAAATTTTGCTACATAATTAAATAGTTAACGAATAAAATGCAATTTTTCGTACTCCTTAATTACCGCTAATGAAGAAATACAACATTCATAATATACAACTTAAATTTCCTAAAAGCAATATGTTTAAGTAATTTTCGTATTATATACTCGTATATCATTTTTAAGACTTCCACAAAATTTAATAAAAAAAATTATTTGCATTTTTTAAAAACACCTTGACCTGCTGTTAATGCTACTATTGTTGCCATTATTATTGCTACTATTACCGCGGTTGCTGTTTAAAAAACACTTAACATCTATTTATTTCAAGTAAAAGTTTTGTATTGTTAAACTTAAGTATGCAAATATTTGTATACAATGTAGACATAAAAAGTCATTACTGTATTTTATGCCTCTTTAGAGAGGTTAACTAGCCAGAAAAATTATGTATTTAAATAAAAAAATAAAAAAAAAAACAATTTGTAATGGATATGTTATACAATGGTTTGTGCCACGAGTGTTTACAAATACAACATTGATTTTGAACTTTTTTAATAATTGTATATTTACTGTAAGGTTAGGTGTTGTTTTTGTTTCAATGAAAAAAAAAATTCCCATACAGTATCATCCAAATGAGAATATATCATGAATTAATTTGTATTTAACACTTTCTTTTTTGTAGCATTATTATAACTAATAGAATAAACAATTATCTTTATGTTAACAGCAAACTTGAAATTTTTTGTATTTTTTGTTTATGTTTGTGTTGTTAACAATAATATGATTTACATAAAAGACATCAATACTTAATGTGGTTCACAACTGAAATTATCAAATATTGTTTTAGGTAATTTTCAGCTACGGTATTTTGAAAGTATGATGGTAGAAATTTTACACATTCACTTTAAATGTGTCTGTACAACAATTAATCAATGAATAATGAATATTGAATTAGTTGATATGTGGGAATGAGCTTACCCGCTTGATTTTTATTTTTTCAAATTCTTTTATTGCAATCTTTCTATATATATAAAAGAGTTGCGTGATTGATCATCATCGCCCAGCCCAAACGCTTCGATCCAGAAATTTGGAATTTGTACTGTAGGTTTCCCTCTCAGCGTACAGAACCACTAAGAAGGGATTTTTGAAAATTCGTGCATTAAGGGGGTAAAAGCGGACAAATAGGGGAAATTGGTAACTAATGAGTCTAGGAATATGAAATTTGTTGTGTAGACTCCATCCGAGAAACAAACATGGGTTCATGATTAATTTTTTCGAAATCCAGCCATTTACCTTTTGTACCTTTCTGCATCTTCTTAATATATTAGTTACAAGTTTAATAAACACACACATAGCATTGTATAATTTTAGTAGTAGCATATTTAAATGCATTTTACTAAAAAAAATGTAAAAAGTTAAAATCTATACAGCTAAAAAGAAATAACTTTCAAATATGATACGTTTGGGCAAAATCGGAAGAAACCTATGGAACCAAAGATCGTCACAAGATATCAATATTAATATTATAGATATATGAATTTTGGTATATATACTCCACCGGATACGTGGACATCACTCAAGAATGCTTTTATTGCTAATTCTAACGTCTAGGGGAGGAAAAACGGCCAAAATGGGACAAAATTTTTATATTTGGTATCTTCTGAACGAATATCAAATAAAGTTTGTGGATTCCACTAGAGACAGAAACATCAAGAGATAGGAACACTTTGGGAATTCGGATGTGAAGGGGGGTGATAACGGTCAAAAAGGGGGAAATGGTATCTTTTTGTATCTTCTTAACATATTAATCTGTGTACATGAATTTTGTCCACCTAATATGTGGGGGAGGAAAAACGGCCAAAAAGGGAAAATTTTGTACATCTGCTATCTTCGTAACAAACGAATATAAACAAGTAAGAAAATTATAGTCGGTCTAGACCGACTATACGATACCCTATACCATGGTTTATAGACCCTATCTCTACGGTCATACTAATTGGATATAGAAAATAAGCACAAACCAAATTTGAGTGGCATTGTTATTAATTTTTTTGGCTGAAGATATGATGAAGTTCATATCGGGTGCTATATTTATATGGCGACTAGGTCGAAAAATGGACCTAACCTGACCATCTTTGGTGAGGTCATTTATTTTCTGCAAAAACATATATAAACTAATTATAAAAATTATAAAATTATAAAAAAGTTGTACTTAAATAGAGTAGGTGGCAATAGATTGGAAACTTTTATAAAATTCTAAATTTGCCAATTTTGTTTTTTAATAATTTCGCGCTTAGTAATTAAATTATGTACTTTTTTTGCGAAATCACTATTTCGTGTATTTTATATTGGAAGACAACACATTTGTTATAAAAAATACAATTAAAAAAATAGATAAACGAAAAAGAAATATTTTTTAGTGACGCCAAAACAATGGATAAAAAGTGGCATAAAAAATAATATTTTTAAGTTTTGTTAATTTTTTCTGAAGTTATGTTAATATTTCGTCCTTTTTAAATAAATAAAACACACAAATGTTTAAATTAATAAAAGATTTTTAATTATATGATCAAATTTTAAAGTTTTCATCGTATTGTCACTCACACTATATTTATACCCTATACCACTATGTGGTTTGGGTATATTGACTTTGTGCTGCTATTTGTAACTACCAAAAATATTTGAACAGGACCCATCTTTTATTATACCGATCGAATCAGAATCACTTTTTGAGTCGATTTAACAATGTCCGTCCGTCCGTCCGTCTGTGTGTCCATGTAAACCTTGTAATCAAACTGCAGGTCGCAACTATGAATGTATTTTAATCCAATTTGGTATATAAGCTTTCATCGGCCATGGGATGAACGCTATTGAAACTGGTGAGAATCGGTCCATGTTCAGACCTAGCCCCCATACAAATGACCCCTATGAAATCAACATAAATTGCCATAAGATCCAAGTTGTCGTATATATCGTAGTCAAATTGAGTTTGTATGTGTTTATTACATCCATTATTCAGTAATCCAAAAATAAAACCTTTAGGACAATTCTTAGTCATAGGCCCCATACAGAGCTGCTTCCCGATTTTCACTTAATTCTATCAAAAAACAAAAATATTGTACAAATGTCTTTTCAAATTTGGTATAGGGTATCGTATAGTCGGTCTAGACCGACTATAATTTTCTTACTTGTTATACCCTATACCACTATGTGGTTTGGGTATAATGACTTTGTGCTGCTGTTTGTAACAACCAAAAATATTTGACCTAGACCCATCTTTAATTATACCGATCGAATCAGAATCACTTTCTGAGTTGATTTAACAATGTCCGTCCGTCCGTCCGTCCGTCTGTGTGTCCATGTAAAGTTTGTAATCAAACTGCAGGTCGCAAATATGAATATATTTTGACGAAATTTGGTACATAAGCTTTTATCGGCCAAGGGATGAACGCTATTGAAATTGGTGAGAATCGGTCCATGTTCAGACCTAGCCCCCATACAAATTACCCCTATGAAATCGACATAAATTGCCATAAGATCCAAAAAGTCATATAGATCTTACTCAAATTGGGTTTGTATGCGTTCATTACATCCATTCATGAGTAGTCCAAATATGATCCCTTTGGCCCCACATAGAGCTGCTTCCCGATCTTCATTTAAATCTATTAAAAAACAAAAATATTGCACTGATTCTTCTCAAATTTTGTTTGTATATATTTTTGCAAAATACAAGAGACTTTACCAAATATGATCAGGATCGGTCCATTTTTGGACCTAGTCCACATATGGATATAGCATCCGATATGAACTTTTTCATATCTGCAGCCAAAAAAATTAATAAAAATCCCACTCAAATTTGGTTTTTGCTTATTTTCTATGTCCAGTTAGTTGGGCCTAAGAGATAGGGTTTCTAAACGCATGGTATAGGGTATCATATAGTCGGTCTAGACCGACTATAATTTTCTTACTTGTTTTTATTGTTTTTAAATATTATTATTATTATGCAACAATGCAAGTTATATTGGAAAATATAAGGTATAGAGAGCATTTATGGAAGATCTGCTGCGATCTTAAAGTCGTCAACATATTGCAAGAAATTAAAGGCGGTTGGCCAAAACATTAATGCTTCATTTGCTGTTGGGACACACCCGCTAAGGTCAACCGTTATTCACATACATGGAAAAACGTGAACCAAGTGTGCTAGATGAAGCTCTAGGTATGACAGCAGAGCCCTTAATAAAGGATGATAACAAAATATTGCTGCCACCGCTACATATAAAGCTGGGAATAACCAAGAAATTTGTTGAAACTATTGTCAAAAACAATGAAGCTGCTTTTAACTGTTTAAAACAAATCTATCCTAAGATTAGCGACCAGAAAATTAAAGCAGGTAATTATAATCTATTATTAAAAGCCGCAATTCCAAGGGTATTAGGAATGAACCGCGATAACGACTTCAAAGTTCTGGTGAAGAAAATGCTACAGTCATTTCAAGTTATTCTTGTTTCCATGACTTTGAAACTACATTTCCTGAACAATCACCTTGAGTAATTCGCAAATCAGTTATCCACCGAGTCCGATGAAGAAGGAGAGCGTTTTCACCAGGTTATTATGCCAATGGAGAAACGATTTAAAGGAAAAAAATTAGATGCGATGCTTGTGTTGGCGGAGCCAACAAATTTCTTCTTACGAGGATAAAGACACCAAAAACGAGGAAAGAATGGACATAGAATGGGCAGATATTAGCTCAGATGAAGAAGACTGAAATTGTTCTTGACTTTATTTTATCAAAGAGTTGTTAGATTTTCTTGTATCTACAATTTTGTTTCCAACTGATTGGTCTAATAAATAACGGTTTTCAAAATAACAACGAAAAACTGTAATAAAAGGGAAAAAATTAAGTTTTTTTTTATTTTTTGGTTATTTTTAACATGAAGATGATGTATTTATGACATAAAGTAATGTTTTGTAGGCCTAATCAATAGCTACAATTTTGTTGAAAGCGCCATAGCAAAATTCTAAATAGTTTACGAGATACAGGCATTGGAAGCAATAGAAAGACCCAAATCGCTTCCGAAAACTTTAAAGTGCTATAAAAAAACGGCTGCCACCCAAACAAAACCCAGCTGGGGTTTTAGTACTACCATCATGAGCTTTCACAATTTTGTGGTCTGAACCTAATCAGATTTTTAGTGGTGCACTGTGTAATTAATATAATAATTTCGCTAACAACGTAGCGGGTATACTGCTAGTTTATAAATGTTTTCAATGAAATTAATAACGTTTGCAGATTAGCGCAATTTAAAGAATTTGTATATTAATAGTTTGCTTGGCACGCAATCAAAAGCCGCTCTAAAATCAACGAAGAAAGCATAAGTTCTCTTCTTTTCGTGGTATTTGGTGTTAACCATTGCTGACAAATTATAAATGTTGCCGATAGTCGAATAGCCTTTGCGGAATCCAGCTTTGAATTCATTGAGTAATTGGTGTTTGTTTCCCATTACGTCAAGCTTTCGTGCATTTTATCCATCACAACCTTACCTATACAATTCATAAACGAAATACCTTTATAGCTGCTTGGTCGCCTAGAATTTCCTTTTTTATGTAAGTATAGGCAGTACAATACTTTTATCGAATTTCTTCACAGAACCGTTCCCATTTAATATAACGAACGAGACCGAAAAATTTTAACATACATTAAATGTAATAATAAAAGGAAACCATTTAACATAGAGTTCTGATTTCTTTATTTAATATAAATTATATTAAAGCTTACAAAAAAGATAACTTGTATAGTTCTAATCACTACTTATGAACATTTTTCCAGTATCCCTTCCATTAGAGATTTTATAGTGGTCTCTGTCATTTATAACCTTTTATTTGGAACGCCTTTTTTGTGCTCTTCAATTCCCTTTTCTCTCCCCTGGCCTAAGTTCCGGATAGATTGGATGATTTGACTCCCTTGGTATAAAAATCATTTTATTGTTCTTGTACCACACAAGAGCTCCCTTACCGCAGTGGCCGTATGATAAATTGATATATATTTCGGTATTTATAGAGTTCGTTGCAACAAATGGCCTGCTTCTTTTGCCGCAACTGATTATTGTTTGCCATACCAATAACTCTTTTTAAATTTCGTCTGCTCTTATCTTGAACATTTCCTATAGAGTAAGTAACATAAATAATTTTAGTCGAAAGCTACGAAAAATCTGCCAGTATATCATACATTATGCAGCTGGAATATTTTTTTATGATGCCTTATTTTAATTTCCGTAATCTGAGTTAACCCGGCTGATTTCTACCGAATGTTTTCGGGGTTATTTTCAATATGCTTACAAACATCATTTAGACCTTTCTTTCATCCCAAACTGGGTTTCCTATCAATAGTCACATTCACTTGATACTTTCTAGTAACATTGGAAACAGTTTGATGGCAGACCTTTGATTTTTTGCCCAACTTTCTGTAGAACCAAGTTGGATTTTGTGGAAAACATTTAGAATTTTAGCACGGACTTCTAATTCATCACTAGTTTTAATAAAACTGATACTATTAAATACAGTGGCTAACATATTTTTTAAAGATAACTTGATCCTATGATCGGATTACATAAAAAAAATATATGATATCTGTTTAAAACTTTTCTTTTCAATTAAATTTAACAAGATTGAAAACTAAATACGCTTTGTGCTAAAATTATTATACCTTAAACTATTTCGTCGACCTCCATTAACAAAGATAACTTTTTAAATTAAAAATGAATAATTAGCATCTTATATACATACAACAAAGTCGGTTTAGTTTCAGCATTTATAAATCAAGAACGGCTGAACCGATTTGAAGAACAGGCACAAAATAATTATTTTAGGAAATTCCTGGCATTTTGGTAAGTAACTATTTTAGTTTGAGATATGTTCTTTAAAATTAGATACTAATCATGCAAATTGGTTGTAATAATCCATCAACATATTGTTTAAGCTTTCAAGTAGTTCAAAATACATAAGCTTATGTTTAGTTTCTTCATTTATTTTTATTAATTCTTTTAATGATAAACAAAATACTACAAGATCGGAAACTTAAAATAACAACACTTCAAAAAATAAATCTGCATTTGTCTTTAGAAATAGGTTAACCTCAATAATATCTGGCTTCATTAATGCTCTCAAATGGGATCTAATGATTCTGAGTTTTTATTTATTTACAGACTAACAAGAAATTGTAAAAATATATTAATTAAGACAACTTAACATTATTTAAAATAAGTCGAAATTGGGTATGGGGAATAGTACTATCCAAAATATTGCAATAATTATTAAATAATCTACAAGCCTTTGTAAGCGGTTCATTTAATGCATAATCTGTTTTGAGCATATCAAAATAAAAGAATTTATCAATGCTCCGAAACACCCTTGGATGAACATAAATATTAATTAATTCTAACAATTCAGAGCAATCAATTTCACCACAAATAATACCGTGTAAAATATTTAAAGAAAATATCTTTCTTCTAACTTCCAAAGTTTTCATTGAAAGTAGAGCACACTTACTCTCATAAGGCACAGAAAGCGAAGGAGTAGAAAATGATGCAGACTGAAAATTTAAAAATGAGAGCGCATACTTTATAAATTTAACTTGAATTTTCTCAATACGATTCACATGAATAATTGCATTAGGACTCCAAATAAATGAAGCGTATTCTAACTCTGATCTAACATAAGAAGTAAATAACGCTTTCTTAGTATAATGATCAAAGACATTATCTGAGTTTCGACGAGTATAGAAGATAATAATTCTGAGGGTCCTGTTTCGAGGCAATGCCTGGAAATCTCAGAGTACGTTGGAATTGAATTTGAACGGTCAAATTTCTCCACCTCCTTTAACGCCGGGTAAAAGTATATTTTAAATGTAGCTAAAACTGTTGGAGTTTCTGTGTCTCCGCTACTTTCTACTAAATTTAAGCGACGACTCTTGGACTGCTCCTGTTCAAAACATTTTTTTCAAAATCATCATGTGTATATAGCATTCTTTTAAATTTTTATTGACCTTCAGTTTTCAACGTAATTCTTTTTTTTAAATAGGAAATTAACTAAAACACGTGACCTATAATTTGTAGCGACTTTGACTCAAACTCCTCAAATCAATGACATTAAATAATAGTAATGCAATTACCGATTTACTTTGAATTTTAAGTACTCCAGCTACATCGACCCAATTATTTATTCAGCATTAATCTGCTAATTGAGCGAATAAAATATTACTAAATATTTTAATATGGCAACTTTCTTAAATTTTTAAGTGAAAGGAATCCAATTCCATTTAGGTATATATTTTACTAATAAAATTATTTCTTTTATATAAGAAAACAAAATCACGCTCTCAGGGTAGTACTAATCGACAAAGGCTTGACTCCTTACAACAATCGCAGTTATATCGACAACATGGCTGACTTTACTCCCTAATTACAGTGTTATGTAAAATCATAATATTTTCCATTATTTTAGTTTAAAAAGTTTAAATAGAAAACAAATACATAATTATAATAATTTGCACAGTTTCAAAATAAATGGCACATACAAAAATTTATAAAACAAAAAAAAATAAAAAAAAAACCATTTAAGCATGACTTTGAATATTGGTGTTATACTATTCAGTAGTTCACACCTACCAAGGCATTTTGAATTTAAAATCAAAAAAAATTTCAATTTAAAATAAAACTTCCTTACTAAAATTAATCAAAAATATATAATAATCAGAAAAAAAATAAAAGATGTTTGAAAGACATTGTCAACAAAAACATTAAAAACAACCGGCATTCATCGTCAAATTATCAATGGTTTATTTTTGTAATTTGTAGCATTAAACCGTTAACCAACACACTTCGTGATGGCTAAAAGGAGGTTTTGTGTTACAATGTAATGTAATTGAGGGTAGCCGATATTAAATCTAAACAATAATTAACCATAAACAAACAATGTTAAAAATTAAAAAAAAAAATGGGTTGGGTCTCATTTGTCTATTGTAATCTACAAAAATATATTATAAGCTTGCAAAACATTTAATCCATTGCCTACTAAACTATAAAATATAGACTTTCAAAAAAATTTTGAAAATAAGTTTTAAAAAAATTTATCGCACATTAAAAAACTAGCAGATTCCTGCGCTCGAAATTCGAGTGCAATTTCTAGGCAGCTTTATTTTTCAACTTACCCAATTCACAAACCAACACTTTTGTGGTTTATTATTATTGTGAATGAAGATAACAAACTCAACAAACAAACATATTAACAAATTTAATAAAAATCATGTATGTGTTAGTAGCAACTTTAAATGCAATTTACTCAAAATAAAGAAAAAAAATTGAAAAATCTGTAAATCTGCAAAACGACTAAAAAGAAATACCTTTCAAATAATATACGTTTGGTGAAAATCGGGATGAAACGGTAGAACAAAACATCGGTCACAAGAAATCGCCTAGCCTAGAATAAATCACAGACAGTTCTATGAAAAACCAATGTGCAGTTGCGAGCAAATAAAATGCAACGCTGGGTTATATAATTTTTAAGTGTTTCTTTGATAATAATGGTATCCAACTCGCCAAGTTTTTCTGGTTTTTGTTCTAAATAAGTCGAATGAATTAAATTTTCTTGGTTATTTTATAAAAATAAGTACGAATTCTGTGCGAAGAAGAATTAAATGCAACTGCTTGTATTTAAACATGGTTAAAAAAATTAAATCTATATATATATAAAAATGGATGTATGTATGTATGTCACGTATGGACTCCAAAATGACTGGACCGATCTTGATGAAATTTTCAGAGTATTTTCAGAATAGCCTGGTGGTTAAACTTTCAAGTCTGAGTTTTGATTTTTGGTCTGTGGGCGGAGGGGCGTGGCAAAATAAAATTTTAATGTTGTATAAAAACGGATGAACCGATTTTAATGAAATTTTGACAATGTGATGGCTGATATTTGATTTTTGGTCTATGGGCAGAGGGCCGTGGCAAAATGAAATTTTAATATTGTACCACTAATGACATCTATATACATAACAAGTAAGAAAATTATAGTCGGTCCAGACCGACTTATTTCTTGCAAAAATATGTACAAACCAAATCTGTTTAATATTTTTTGTTTTTTGATAGACTTAAGTGAAGATCGGCAATCAGCTTCATATGGGGGCTATGACTAAGAATTGTCCTATAGGGTTTATTTTTGGTCTACTGATAAATGGATGCGCGGCAAACCCAATTTGGCCGAGATCCGCATGGTAATTTTGATATTATGGCAATTTTAGTCGATCTTACAGGGATCATTTTTATGGGGACTAGGTTTGAACATGAACCGATTTTCAACAATTTCAATAGCGTTCATCCTATGGCCGAAAGAAACTTATATCTAAATTTCATCAAAATATATTCATATATGATAGCCGTGGTTTAATTACAAGATTTACATGGACACACAGACGGATGGACAAACCGACGGACGGACATCGCTAAATCAACTCAGAAGGGATTCTGAGTCCATCGGTATAATATATAATATAAAATATTTTTGGTAGTTACAAACATCAGCACAAAGCTAGTTTCTTATAAAACTGCACTTAAAACTAATAGTTTGTGGCGTAGCCATTGTTTGCCATTACCGCTTCTAATCCGGAACTCATATAATCATACAATTATATGATGGTGTTTAGGAATATTTGGTTCCATTCTGATTTCAAAATTGATTTCAATTCATCGGATTTTTATTTTTAACTATCCAATCCACAAGCATCCATATGCAGTGGTGATACCGCCCCGTACCGGTTGTTAACATTTTTAAAATTTTCCGTACCGGTTGTTGTATATTAAAAAAAAAGTATGTTTTTAAGTAAAAGTATGTAACCACTAAGCTTGAAAGGGTTAACGGAAAATTCTGTAAAAAAAAATATTTTGCTTTTAATAAAAAGGGAATTTCCCTTTTTGAATACATTTTTATTTTGATATATTTACTCTAAATAAAAAGTTTAGTAGTATAAATATTTTTATGGTGAATGGTTATCCCTTACTTTTAATCTCTATTAAATTCAGTTTTAACGTGCAAGTATGAAGTTTTTAAATTAATTTAAATTTCTAATTAATTATTAATTAATTATTAAATATTTTCTTTGTTTCAACCTAAGAATGAAAAGGCAAGGTAATTTGGATGACTTTTTTAGCAAATCTATAAAAATAACCAAAAACCCTGAACAGCAAGCTGAGAATATTACTAATTCTAATCAAACAAAACAGGTAAAAGAAAAAAATGATACTTCTGAATTTCAACACCAATCGGAAAAAGTTGGAACGTCTCGTGATGCTGCGTTATTACATTTTTGGAATGATAAACAACTAAATTATTTTAAAACTAAATACGAGTGGCTTATTGTTGTTAGCGATGAAAATGTGGGATGTCAGTGGTGTTCGAAAGTAGAATCGTTAAATTTAGAAACTGCTAAACATTTACACATTTCTGTGGAGTGGAAATCATGTTCTGTCAAAGCTCATGGCTCGAACAAAGAAAATTTACAATCATCAATGAGAAAAAAAATTGAAGGAACACAATGAATCAGCTTCACATAAAAAAGCTGGGGAAATAATAAAAATTGGTGAAACAAATATAATTTCCAAATCTTTCGATGTGGCTAATGAAAAGTATTTAAACAGCACAGTAAACATTTTTAATACTATCTATTTCATAACTAAAAACAATTACCCATTCAGTGATTTTAAAAAATTAATTGATTTACAGAAAAAAAATAATGTAGATTTTGGATTTTCATTACATTCCAGATTTATAGTTCCACTTGTCGCAAAGCTTATATCTACAGAAATAAGAAGAATTATTTTTGGAAAACTGATAAATACAGGTTGTAAAATTTCAATTATTATTGATGAAGCCACAACTGTTTCACACAAAAGCGTTTTAGTAGTTTATTTGAAATCTGAAATTCAAGATTCCGATGATAGTGTAACAGTTTTTATTGATCTTGTCGAATTAGAAGGAACAACATCAGAAATAATTTTTAAAACCTTAATATCAGTTCTGGAAAACCATGGTTTTAATGAAAAGTATTTACATGAAAATCTTATTGGATTTTGCTCAGACGGTGCTAGTGTAATGTTAGGAAAAAAGGCTGGAGTTTCTGCAAGAACTTTAGAGCATTTTCCAGGTATTAGCATCTGTCACTGTTTAGCTCATCGTATTCAGTTAACTCTAGATGATGTTATCAAAGAAGTAAATGAAGTAAATAACTTTAGATATTTTCTCGATAAACTTTATTCGTATTATCATACTTCAAATAAACATCAACGAGAATTAAATAATTTTTCTAAAGAACTTGGCACTGAAGTACACAAAATAGGTAGAATATTTGGTCCTCGATGGGCAGCCTGTAGCGCTAGGACCGCCAAAGCAGTTTGGAAATCATATCAGGCCTTATATATTCACTTTAGTCAAAATAAAGAAATTGGAATAATGTCATATTTCAAAAATGAAAACTTTTTAAAAGATTTAGGTTTAATAAACGACATATTAGAAGAAATTTCTGTACTGTCTACAGCTTTACAAGAAAGAGATATTTCATTAATTAGAGCTGATAGATTGATAAGGCGAACGATAAATCTATTCCAACATTTAAAATTAAATAAAGGAACATATGAAAAAGAAGCAGATGATATTATTAAAACGAAAAAATACAATATTCCATTTGAAATTAATAGAAAAAAAACATCAATTGTTGTTTCGAGAGATAAATTTTTTGATTGTTTAGAAAAACATATGAAAACGCGTTTGCTATTAGACGATAAAAATGAAAACTATAATAATCTCTTAAATTGCTTTAATTTATTAAATCTAGAAACATGGCCGGGTGATATTTTTGAAGCACCATGGATTGAAGGTGAAAATAGGTTAGAGCAGTTAAATAAAATAATCAAATATTTACATCATTCCAGTAAATGATTTTCGAGATTTTGTTGATGTGCGAGATAGAGAATCTAAAAATATTAATACTATTTTGAGAGCAAAAAGAATTTTAAATGTAATTGCTGTTAATTCCGCAGAAGCTGAAAGAGGATTCAGCACAATGAACAATATCATTTATGATAGGAGAAATTCGTTGTTAATTGAAACAACAAGTCATTTAATGACAATAAATTTAATGGAAAAATCGATTGAGGATTTTGATGCAACACCATATGTTAAATTATGGTTGCGAGAAGGGCATCATATGGCAAGTGACAAACGTGTCAAAGCAGCCGCACCTAATTTGCCGTCCCAAAACCAAAATTTAATTTGGAAATTATTTAATTAATTTTATATACTATTTTTTATACTATTATATATAATATATGTATTTCTTATGTAAATATGTAAATAAATAACTATTATGAAGTAAATATAACCTACAATAGATTTTTTTCCATGCGTACCGGTTCGCATTCGAATATCACCACTGTCCATATGGGGTTGATAACAGGGGATTGTGACGACCAATCCAACACATGCATATATACTTGGGATCACTATCAGAGGCAATTTTTTTCCGAAAATGGGGGAGCACGTGTTCTCCAAGTATTTCACAATATTTATTTGCGTTCATAATCCCTTCGATTTTGACAAAGTACAGATTCCGTCACGGGAGAACGGAACATTTTAAATATATCGCTTCTTACCCTCCGTCATTGTTGAGTATTTGTAGCTGATATCTAGTAAAATATCTTCGTTTGGTTGGACCACGTATGAAGTTTACTTCATCGGAGCCGAATAAAATAAATTTACTTTCGTCTGCTCACTTGGCCAATACTAATACCGTTTCACCAAGTCATGGCGCTTCAATTTCTTGACTACGGCGCGCAGTGTGAACTCCAATAAAAGCTCCAATATATTTATTTGCGAAACCAAAACTATCCACCGTCATCCTTTTGGGTCGATTTTGACAAATTTTCGTGCATGACCACTATCTGATTTTTTTTCTACACTTTTTCTCAAGTGATATCGTGATGCATTATGGAATACAGTGGATTTAATAACACTCAATTCTTTAATAATAGCTATTTTACTAATTTTATTTTACTAATATAAAATTAGTATTGAAAATTTTTAGAAATTTTAATTGGAAAGCAATAATTATCTAATTTTTGCTGTTAATTCCTTACGTTGCATTTATTTGCTCGCTAAAATTTCTCACTCTTATAATTAAATAAAAAATCTTCACATCTGTGTAATAGAAACTTAAACGGAATGCAGTTATTTTGTATAATCTCAAATAAAAGCTTAAACAGCCAAGGAAGAGATGTATTGGTTACTGCTATTTTGAAACAGTTGCATTCAGAGATCATATGGGCAGTGTAGCATTTTTATGCTCTCAACTATATAAGTATACAAAATATTAATGGCATTCCTAACTCATACAAATGCTAAGTTTTCAAGGACCCAATTTAATCTTCCACTTATCAAATCGATATACATACATTTAATTTAAAACTTATTGAAATTTTAATAATTACTAATAAATTATATATAATTTTTTATCTGAAAAATTGAGAAATTTGAATAGTCCGAACAGCTTTTTCTTTACTTGCGAATAGCAAAAAGCATGTCAAAATGTCGTTGAAACCAGAAGAGCCAATTTTTTATACCCTCTAGATCACCGTGAGGTGGGTATATATATCAGTTTCTCATTCCGTGTGTAACGTATCGAAAAATTAATATGCGACCCATCTCTCCATCTGTCCGTCCGCCTGCCTGTCCGGCTGTCCCTCTGTTGAAATCACACTTATTCATAGTATAAACTATTTACCTGGGTACACTTAGGACAAAATTGTTTTCCATTATTTCGAGCAGGTTGGTATTTAAAATGGGCTAAATCGGTCATCATCATATAGCCTAAAATATGGACACAAGGGTCTCCCTTAATAAAAAAAATGTTCAAACTCTCGGTCTAACTACCTTGAACTATGCGAATAGCAAAAAAGCTGAGAAATACAAAGTTTTGAGCCAATCAAGAAACATTTAGTCGTGCCTCAACGCGATTGAAAATTTCAAGTGTGTTTATATGGGGAAAATATTACTTTTTTCAGATTTTAAGAAACTTTCGCCCTATACTTTAATTTTTCTGACAAGTTGTTATAAAATTCGGGATCAGTATTAAATTATCCTTCCAAAAAGCTATGAAACTTCAAAATAGAATAAAACCTCGCCAAGAAATAGCAAATGCCCCAGGCCACTTTTATGCTAAAAAAACTAGCTCATTAAATTTGATGGTATTGTTTTCAACTTTGAGAACTTGATTAAACCCATAATTTCTTTTTGGTCTCTATACTTACAGATACTCAGATATGAAGACTTGTTTTATTACCACGTAGTAAACCTCTTGCGCATTAAGACCGAAAATAGGAAATTTTTTGATAACATTTTGAAAACTCCTTTTTCAAGTTTTAAAAAATTTTTTTAAGCAAAATTTAAAAAACTGGATCTAAAACTTTAAGGTTTCGTTAAATATATGTTACATATTAACTGTGTGAATTTTTAAGCAAATCCCTACGACAGAATTTTTTTGACAAGGATTTTATTTTTGCGGATTTCGAGCAAAATGGGATTTTTGTAAAATATTCTGTAAATGTACTCTTTTTTAATACTTTGTATCAAAAATTCATCACTTTTCTACTTTTAAATGTTACAATTTATCCTAATAGCCTAGGGTTTCGTAAAAAAATAATATGACCCCATTAACCCTTTTTTAATTGGGGTCAGATATTAAAAAAATTATTAAAAAAATTCAAATATTTTGTAAGTGCTGTTGAATTTTTAGATGCGACGCTTAAAATATAATAACTAATTATGTATAACTTCCGCTCCTAAAATTTGGTATAAATCCGAGAACGTTAACCCATTATTTGCCAAGCCCAGCTTTGGATTTTAAGTTATTTTTAAATCAAAATGACCGAAAACGAGTTTTTCTGTTAAACTCGATGAAACCACTATTTAGAATTTAAGAAAAATAATTCGGTTAATTTTTATTTATTTAACCCTTCAATGCTCCTGGGATCAGAATAATCCATTGTGATATATTTTTGGTGCAATTATCTGCTTATTGCACGCGAATATAAATTAAAACAACTTTAAACCAATTTTGTTATAAAATTATTTTATGTATATAAACTATCCATATTTCTCTAAATAAAATAAGAAGGCCCATGCTTCTAGAGGCCCTATCTCTTATGTCCAACTAATTAGGGATTATTATTAATTTTTTTGCCTTCGGATATGAAAAATTTCAAAATTTATGGGGACTAGATAGAAAAATAGACCGATCCTGGCCATATTTGGTAAGGTCAATTATTTTTCCAAAAACATATACAACCAAATTTGAGAAAAATCTGTGCAATATTTTTGTTTTTTGATATAGTTAAATGAAGAGGGAAATTAGCTTCATATGGGGACTATGACTAAGAATTTTCGTATAAGGTTTATGTTTGGACTACTGATAAATGGATGTAATAAACATACACAAACCCCATATGAGCGAGATCTATATGATAATTTTGATATTATAGCAACTTACCCCGATCTCATAAGGGTTCGTTTGTTTGAAGACTAGGTATGATCATGAAACGATTCTTACCAATTCATTCTATGGCCGATATGAGCTTATATACTTATATATACATATATAATTTTTATTATCAAAATATATTCATATTTGCGACCTGTAGTTTGATTACAAGGTTTATATGGACACACAGACGGATGGACGGACGGAAGGACAGACGTCGCTAAATTGACTCAGAAAGTGATCCCGAGTTGATCGGTATAATAAAAATGCATCTAGGAAAACTGTTTTTGGTAGTTACAAACATCAGCACAAAGTCATTATACCCTCACTTTTTTATGTCTCAGTATCTAGACGAGTTTTCTTCTTTTTTTCAGATTTTTTCATAAAAAATAATGATAAAATTGAGATTTTCCGTGTAAGATTGAGAAAATCCAAATGAAGTGGGGATTTATCCATTTTAAATTGAAATAATTTCAAATGAAATTAAGAAAACTTACAGATTCCAGTGCTCGAAATTCGAATGCAATTTCTAAGCAACTTTTCACCTTAGCCAATTCACAAACCAACACTTTTATGGTTTATTATTATTGTGAATGAAGATAACAAACTCATTAGCAAACACACTAACAAATTTAATAAATACACACATAGCATACGTACAATTTTATGCATGTGTTAGTAGCAACTTTAAACGCAATTTACTCAAAATAAGGCAAAGAATTTAAAAATCTGTAAATCTAGCGGACAGCTAAAAAGAAATACCTTTCAAATAATATACATTTGGTCAAAATCGGGATTAAACGGTAGAACAAAACGTCGGTAACAAAAAGTCGCCTAGCCTATTAATATTATAGATTACAAATGAAATTTGAAAAATTTTAAATGAAATTCAGAAATTCAATTTGACACCGAGAAAACAACTAAAAATAATTTTTATATTTGTATTATATTTTTAGTTATATTTTTTCTCTCAGCTATGTTGTTAGATTTCGCCTTATAAAAATTTGTAAAAGAAATCTTAAATAAAAGATTTTCAATAAAATTTTATTTTCTCAAATTCATTAAAAATTTTGCGAATTTCATTTGAAATTTTCATAACTTAGAATGGGCAAATCCTAATTTCTTGAGGAATTTGCTCAAACTATGTTGCAAAATTCTTAATTTCAATTGGAAATGGTGTAGATCCTACAGTATTACTGTATCTTCTGCCTAGAAAAATTTTGCAAACAACGCAATTTTTATAGCGCTTTTAAAATTTTCCATATTATAGTCCCCACATGTTATTTGTTTAATGTTTTAAAGTGTTGCTTCAAAGACACGTCGTTATCACATGGGTTAATTTCCTTTTTTAATCTTTTAAATTTTAGTTATTTTAGTAGGTCGTCAAAAGTTTTAGTTTAAAGTTTCTTAATATTATGCGATATTTTTAGCTTATTGAATTTTATATCAAATGAAAGTAATCGATTTTATAATAAATACCCACCGCGAACAGACATGGCATGGCAAATTCAGTCTGTCAGCTTGCAAAGGCGTGGTTTTGATTGAAAAAGCAAAGTTAAAAGCGGTATAGAGTGTTATTTATGGCATGACCAAAGATCGCTATAAACATTGAAAGCGCTGGTGAATTTTAGCAGCACAGTGTCATAAGTTTATGTATTCCAAAATTTAAAAACAAAAAAGAACTAAAAGACTAAGTAAATAAGTAGCCAGCCTTTTGTGCATTATTTTTTGGTTGCATGAGTTTAAATTGTTAAATCTATTTACATTCGTTTTTATACCGAAAAGTACAATTATTATGCAATGTGGCCCACATCTTAGTAGTGATTTGTTTACAGCGGACATTCACTTCTTTGTACTCTTTTTTTATGTCTTATACATTTTTTTATGTTTAGAGCAAGTTGTCATGATTTTATTTTCTTATGCTGTTGGCCACAAAATGCTCTATGCTCCATTTTTATGCCTGTCAAGAGCCACCAGGAGTTAGTATGTGTTGTAAAGTGTTTTGAAATTCTACGTAACAAGCGCCTCTAGAGACACTAAATGTAAATTTGCCAACTAACTTTATGTTCGTACTAGCAGTTACTCTAACTTCTGGTTAAAAAGTGCCAGGCTGACTATAAAAAAAAATGTTATGTCTTTGTGTGTAAAAATAAATGTTGTTATATATAGTTTTTTTATTTTTCTTTTTTTTTTTTTCATTGCGTTGTAAAAAAGAGTGCATAAAAATTTGAATGAGTTTTCAAATATGTACATTTGTAGTTTGAAAAGTGAAATTAAAAATGTTAATGACTCAATTATAGATTGAAAACATTTTTCTAAGAAATGTTTGCCATTTTAATTTTCCTTTTAAAAGCTAAAAATAAAAAAACAAAAAACTTAAGACACATACTTTAAAACTATTAAAATAGCCATATGTTTGTTTTATATGTTTTTACACTTTTTATGTGTTAGCATACTAAAAAGTATTTCAAAAACATGCTGTCATATTTTATTTTAATAGTGATGATGATTATATAATATGTTATTGTGGATCTGGCTTATACTACGGTGGATAAATAAATACCGGCTTCTTATCAAATCAAGTTTTATAGTGTGAAAGAGAAACTAAGTATTCAAACTCAAATGTTCTAGTAACATATTTCTCTATAAAAATTTTTGATATAACTTTCAAATATTTTATTGACTTAAGACTAAGATAGTGTATATTTAATCTTAATATTGATTTATAGAAAACTATACATGAGCACTTCCTAGAACAAAATAATGAAAGAACAACTCGAAAACTTTGTGTTGCTTGTAAAAAATATCATATGTGTGTCGAAGAACAGCATCTATTTCAATTATAGTTTTTTTTTACTAAGTGTGAGTTTTTTTTGTTTCAAAAAGATTTTCAAATTAATTCATCAAGACACCTCAGTAATAGATTATATTGTATAAGCCTTCAAGAGTGAGCAAGTATGCTTGCATACTGCAAGTGTTCACAAGTCGCATAAACTTACTAACACAGAAAATAGTTTGCAACATGCAGAACTAATCTGAAGCTCGGATGGATGTTAAAATCAAAAGTAGCTTCGAGGCAGCACCCTAACGACATGGACGTGCAACAGAATTCAATGTTAAATTAATATTGGTATTGATTCTTAATATGTATGCTAAAAATATTTCGTTCACTGTATAAACTTATTATATATTAAAAAACGATATTATCTATATATTAATACATGAAGGTAAATTTTTAGTTCCCTTTTTAAGCAATATGCGAGTACGGAGGAGTGTGAAAGTTGGCCTAGTTAAAGTCCATATGGAGGAGAAGCTGAGAATGATAAAATTTATGTTTAATCTGTCTTGAAAATATATTAAATAAAACAAAATATTTATAATAATTCGGTACACCCTGTTAATGAAATTGATTTAAATTTTAAATCACATGCTATGTGTTGAATTGTGAATTGCTAAAATTGATAAAATTGATTTATACATATATATTAAAAAACACTTCCTAGAATTTGCACTCGAATTTCGAATGCTGGGCTATACTAGTTAGTTCTAAATATTTAAATCATTTTTATGCATAATAATCGTTGATAAATGTGATTTTTATGTTTTGTCTTTTATTAATTTTTATACCCTATACCACTATGTGGTTTGGGTATAATGACTTTGTGCTGCTGTTTGTAACACCCAAAAATATTTGACCTAGACCCATCTTTAATTATACCGATCAAATCAGAATCACTTTCTGAGTTGATTTAACAATGTCCGTCCGTCCGTCCGTCCGTCTGTGTGTCCATGTAAACCTTGTAATCAAAGTGCAGGTCGCAAATGTGAATATATTTTGATGAAATTTGGCATATAAGCTTTTATCGGCCATGCGATGAACGCTGTTGAAATTGGTGAGAATCGGTCCATGTTCAGACCTAGCCCCCATACAAATTACCCCTATGAAATCGACATAAATTGCCATAAGATCCAAATTGTCATATAGATCTTACTCAAATTGGGTTTTGTATGCGTTCATTACGTCCATTACTGAGTAGTCCAAAAATGAGCCCTTTGGCCCCATATAGAGCTGCTTCCCGATCTTCACTTAAATCTATTAAAAAACAAAAATATTGCACTGATTCTTCTCAGATTTTGTTTGTATATATTTTTGCAAAATGCAAGAGACTTTACCAAACATGATCAGGATCGGTCAATTTTTGGACCTAGGCCCCATATAGATATAGCATCCGATATGAACTTTTTCATATCTGCAGCCCAAAAAATTAATAAAAATCCCACTCAAATTTGGTTTTTGCTTATTTTCTATGTCCAGTTATTTGGGCCTAAGAGATAGGGTTTCTAAACGCATGGTATAGGGTATCGTATAGTCGGTCTAGACCGACTATAATTTTCTTACTTGTTATAAAAATATTTGGGATCAACAAATTGCAATTTAAATTGAAATATTGTTCCTCAATATATTACCCAGCAAGTATTAGGAGTTTTTAAGCCTTTAGAAACATAAGCAAGATTTATAAACAAAAAATGATTGAATACTCCGATATATTGTATTTGTTCTTCTGTTTTACTCTCGAAGCAAAAATGCTTAACCACAAGACCGATGGATTCAGATTAGTCGTCGATTTATCTATACCATCAGATTCCAGCTCTCGAAATTCGAGTGCAATTTCTGGGTAACTTTATTTTTCAACTTAGCCAATTCACAAACCAACACTTTTTTGGTTTATTGTTATTGTGAATGAAGATAACAAACTCATTAAGAAACACATTAACAAATTTAATAAAACACACATAGCATATGCATAATTATACCCTATACCACTATGTGGTTTGGGTATAATGACTTTGTGCTGCTGTTTGTAACTACCAAAAATATTTGACCTAGACCCATTTTTTATTATACCGATCGAATCAGAATCACTAACTGATTCGATTTAACGATGTCCGCCCGTCCGTCTGTGTGTCCTTGTAATCAAACTGCAGGTCGCAAATATCAACATATTTTGATGAAATTTAGTATATAAGCTTATATCGGCCATAGCATGAACGCTATAGAAATTGGTGAGAATCGGTCCATGTAAAGACCTAGCCCCCATACAAATGACCCCTATGAAGTCGACATAAATTGTCAAAAGATCCAAATTGTCATATAGATCTTACTCAAATTGGGTTTATATGCATTTATTACATCCATTAATGAGTAGTCTAAAAATGATCCCTATGGGACAACACTTAGTCATAGGCCCCATATGGAGCTGCTTCCCGATCTTCACTTAAATCTATCAAAAAACAAAAATATTGCACTGATTCTTCTCAAATTTTGTTTGTATATATTTTTGCAAAATACAAGAGACTTTCAAACATAGTCAGAATCGGTCCATTTTTGGGCCTAGTCTCCATATAGGTATACAATATGATATGAACTTTTTCATATCTGCAGCCAAAAAATTAATAAAAATCCCACTCAAATTTGGTTTATGCTTATTTTCTATGTCCAGTTAGTTGTGCGTATGGGCGTCTAGACAGACTATAATTTTCTTACTTGTTTTATATATGTGTTAGTAGCAACTTTAAATGCAATTTACTCAAAATAAAGGAAAAAAAATTAAGAATCTGTAAATCTGCAAAGCGGCTAAAAAGAAATACCTTTCAAATAATATACGTTTGGTCAAAATCGGGTTGAAACGGTGGAAAAAAACATCGGTCACATGAAATTGTCTAGCCTATTAATATTATAGACATATGTATAGTTGCACTCATTTTACTATTTCACTATTTCGCTGCGTCGATGATAAAATCGCAAAACTAAAGTCCATAGTGGCAAAAAAAATTTCCACCACTTCTGAACACGACATGCGCATTGTGAACTAGTTATTTTTAAGAGTTCCAGATGGAGAGACCTAATATTTTGGCCGAATACATAAATTATTGTTTACAAAAATTCTAAAATTTCTTTCTTCCCTATTTTAAGCACATAGTAAAGTCTACAATTAGAAGTCTTTAAATCCGCTGAAATTAGATACTAAATAGATATCTTTTTCTTCGAGGCCCCTATAAAACGTATTTTGCTTTCATTTAAGAGTTTCCGGAAAATATTTCAAAAATATATGTTCTAACAAATATATTGTTTTGCTTATATAAATGTCTGACTTAATTCTCCATTTATGTTTAATAACGTTAATGATTGTTGCTAAAATTTTAAACTAAACACATGTTATTTACTATTGATTAATGGGTCACTAAACTTTAAAAATCTTTTATTTCGTGCTTTCTAGTTTCAAATGAAAAATTAGGTTAATAGTAACAAATTGTTTTTGAGGATAAATTACATGCAAACAGCTGCTGATAAACAAATCGTAACAAGTAAAACTAGTACATTTATTTAATGGTTGCGAAATTAGAGTAGTTAGTCAGAGCTTAAAGCAACATTGATTTTTAGTTAGTTTAGTTATAGTGAAAATATGTGGTTTTCATATTTGTAAAGCTTTATGTCTATTGGAGTAACAATTTTTTAAAACTGCTGACAAAAGTCGGTAATAGATAATTTATTTTTTTATTTATTTAATAGATATGTTTCAAATATAAAATATATAATACATTTTCAAAGATTGAAAGTTCCTATAATCCATAATTGGCATAACATAATTGTGGACAGCCAGATTGGCCATTAAAGTGTAATTAAAATTTATTCTTAAGTTCAGGTATATTGATTTAATTTAATTTGTTTCTGATAAATTTTTAATTATTAAAAAATATAAATATATCTATAGTATTAATAGGCCAGCCGATTTCTTGTGACTGATGTTTTGTTCTACCGTTTTATCCCGATTTTGACCAAACGTATATTATTTGAAAGGTATTTCTTTTTAGCCGTTTTGCAGATTTACTTATTTTTAAATTTTTTTTTTTTTAATTTGAGTAAATTGCATTTAAAGTTGGTAATAACACATACATAAAATTATACTATGCTATGTGTGTGTTTACTAAATTAGTTAATGTTTTTGTAATAAAAATGAGTATTTTTTGTGTTGATTTGTGAATTGGCTATAATTGATTAGCATACCTTTAGAGTCTTTATTCAATGAAAAAATAAAATTTCCTAGAATTTGCGGTCGAATTTCGAGGGCTGGAATCTACTAATTGTATCTAATACGGTAATATCACGATATTTAAAAAAATTTGGAAATAGTTAAGCAAATTCATCTACGATGAGTTTTCTATATTTCAAACAAATTTCTAGATATTTACATAATATTCCATAATATTCAGTGCCATTTAATATATTTCCAACTTCGTTAGAACTAAGTGCCCTTTTATTAAAGAATTTGAGTATATATTCACTATAAATAAGACAAACTCCGATGAAGTGGAATATATTTTCGGTAGCATCTAAGTTATATAGAGTACATTAGCCTACTGAAGATGTTCTGAAACACCATGCGTTGAGGTCTAATAATCCGCCTCTAGCCTCAAACTTGTAGACCATGACGAAAAATTTGAAACCGAAAGAGGTTTCATACAATAATTTAATTGGGAATACAGGTCGGGGAGTTGAGAACCTCTTACATCAGAAAGCAGATCACTAATTTTCTTTCTTTGGGTGAATCTATGATTGCTTTCGAGTATTTACAAAATGGAGTCAACGCATTCTCAGGGACAAATCCAATAAGTCTTCTTTTCTATAATTTTTTAGAAAAGTGTTTTTTGGTAAGAGCAACATTTTTTTGATAGAAAATCGAAATAGTTTTTCAACATCGTCAAATTTCGAAAAACCTCAAATCTGTGTTCCATAAAACATAACAAATCTTGAAGCCACATTGAAAATTTTCAATTTGTTATTATTTGTTATTTGAGGACGATTTATGTACCCAGACCATGATGAGGTAATCGGCATTTTCGAGGAAGAAAATTTATTTGTTGTATGTCTTTTAAATAATAAATTGTAATTGAGTTCAATTCCCAGATATATGTAGCTATTAGCAATTTGTATGTCATCTACTCCATAATTCCATTTAAGATTTTTAGATATTCGAGTACCGGTACGAAAAATGAGAATTTTTGATTTTGGTTGCGTATCAATCATGCTTTGAAGTTTTGTTGGTGAATCGGATAAAATGACAATGTCGTCCGCATAAAGCAAAATATTTACTGGAACTTCCAAAACCGTTTCTCTGCCAGGTAGTGCAACAGCTAAGCCATTTAGGTACAGGGCAAACAAAATTGGACTTAAAATACATCCTTGTTTTATCCCAAGATCAACGCTAAAAAGTTCAGAGAAATCGGTACCATTATAGTATTTGGCTTGTATTATTTTCATAATAGAATTGTAAAATGCGGATACATTTTTATGATAAGCCCATGATCGATAGTTTATAAAACAGAGAGTTCCTAGGTATCATGTCAAAGGCACATGAAAAATCTACGAAAAATGCATAAGTGTTATTACCACTTATCTTATTAAAGTTCACTAAATTCAAAGGATTGAAAACGTTGTCAACTATACAGCTTGGAACTCATTCAATATATTGTGCTTATCAATCAAGGCTGTGAGGCGATTTAAAATTACATTAATAAAAATTTTGCAAATAATATTTGCCGGACAATTAGGGTCATCCTTCCTCAAACGCAGTAGCAAAATAGATTTCTTACAACAGGTTGGTCGATAAAATATTATATTTAAGGTACGCATTTTCAAATTAAACTAAGGATTGCACTAAAGTTTTCTTAAGTAGCTTTGATAATGAGAAATGTAATAAATAATATAAAAATTTAAATATGTTATAGGTACATACATATATATAATATATTATATATCTATAATATTAATAGGCTAGGCGATTTCTTGTGACCGATGTTTTGTTCTACAATTTTATCTCGATTTAAACCAAACGTATATTATTTGAAAGGTATTTCTTTTTAGCCGTTTTTCAGATTTACAGATTTTTTAATTTTTTCCTTTGTTTTGAGTAAAGTACATTTAAAATTGCTACTAACACATACATAAAATTACACATATGCTATGTGTGTTTTACTAAATTTGTTAATGTGTTTGTTAATGAGTTTGTTATCTTCATTCACAATAATAATAAACCATAAAAGTGTTGGTTTGTTAATTGGCTAAGGTGAAAAATAAAGCTGCCTACAAATTGCACTCGAATTTCGTGCCCTGAATCTGCTAGTATATATATATTCTTAATCAGAAGCAAATTATACAGATTGATATTTAATCGGTCATAAAATCATTAGTAATCGCATTTTCTAAATCTAATTTACTTACTCATAAAAAAATCAATTAATATGTAACTGTCATTAAAAAACAATTTTATATTGAATTAATCTTAAAATTCTTATTGAAATACTATAAAATGACTAGCATTATTTAATGTACATAAAAGTTTATAATAAATCAAATGTCTGAGCACTAATAAAAACAAAAGTTATTAGAAATGAAAAGTATTTTGAAGAATATAGTGGAGTAAACATCTAGGCAGCATTACCGTTAATGATTTTGGTTAAAATAACGGCTTTAAATATGTGGTTAGACCATCTTGTCTACTTCATCAGAAGAAGAATAAAGTTAAAAGCTGCTTGTTTCTAACCAAGTTACTAGCAGAGATTGTGGGTTTACTTAAAGCATTGAAACGATTTTTCGATTTTTATTTTATTTCTAAAACACTAACTAATCAATGCAAACCAGTAAAACAAATCTAAATCATACCGGCCAATTGAAATTAGGAAACATATATGAACTAAAACCATATGGGGCCTTCAAACATTTATTATTATATAATTTGATTTGTTTCTTTTTTCCACTTGCACTTAGTGTTGCTTTAAATTTGAATGTTTAATAAAAATTACATTACTTCAAATAAAATAGTTCATAAACATATGAGGTAAAGTATAACAAAAATTAAGGAAAAAATTATAGTAGATAAATTAGTATACATACTCCATAAAAGCTTTAATATATTTTTAAGAAAGTAAATTCATAGATTTCCTGTTTTGTGGTTAATGTCTTTAAAGATTTAGTTCATTGTATTATTTCAATAGTTTTATGTATCTTAAGTTTACTACATTTGAATATTTTGTGTCTCAAGTCTTCAGTTGGTTTTTTTTATGACTGGAAATTAATAACGAAATTATTACTATGTTTTGCTTTTTATCAAATAAATTATTATGAAATTTGTCTAATGTTGAATGGATATTGTGTTTGTTTCATTATCTAGTTGTAACACAGGTAACAACTTAAATTAAATATTATTGTTTTTTGATATAATTGTTTGTGAATGAAGCAATAATCAGTCTAGGTGGAACATAATATGAATTGGGGAAAGAATTTTTGGTCCAGAATGGGTAGTTAAGTGAAATTGTCATATGTTTTTTTTTTTTATTGAAGACCGCAATCATATAGACTAGGACGGGTCGATTTTTAGGGGTCCAAACAAACAGAAAAATCGTATATGCCGAAAAAACTAGGGATCATACCGAGCAACTTTGCTGAAGAAACTATAGGTCTAAAGCGTATTTCGATTCAGCGATTTATAAGTTTGAGTTTGTATGGGAGGCATGCCTAATTTTTAATTATTTAAGTTCCTTTTTCAAACCTAAAAACATTAAAAACGTTTTTGGACCCATAGTTTGTTCAGCAAAGTCGCTCAGTATGATCCCTAGTTTATTTTCCGAATATTTTCGAAAAAAAAAAAAACAAATTGACCCGCCCTAGTATACACATTTTAGTTTTTTTTTTTAATAGTTATTCCTGTTGCCTGATGACAATACATGTGTTTTTGAATCGCTTTATTACATTTTTTCATAAAAAAAAATATTGAAAAATTAATACAGTTTTTCTTCCCAGTTTCTAAAAAATTTCGTATTTTTTTCCTAACATTTCATGCCCCATTTCTTTCATATTAAAATTTGTTGAAATTTTTTTGCGCCATTCTTTTAAATTTCAATTAACAAAATTTGGATTTATTAAAGCCAAGTTACAAATCGATATTGTGCCTTCGATTTTTCGATAGCTTTTGGCATGAGGAAAAAAACGTTCTACTACGACATATCAAACAAGTAAGAAAATTATAGTCGGTCTAGACCGACTATATGATACCCTATACCATGCGTTTAGAGACCCTATCTCTCAGACCCAACTAACTGGATATAGAAAATAAGCATAAACCAAATTTGAGTGGGATTTTTATTAATTTTTTCGGCTGCAGATATGAAAAAGTTCATATCGGATGCTATATCTATATGGGGACTTGGCCCAAAAATGGACTGATCCTGACCATGTTTGGTAAGGTCTCTTGTATTTTGCAAAAATATATACAAACAAAATTTGAGAAGAATCAGTGCAATATTTTAGTTTTTTGATAGATTTAAGTGAAGATCGGGAAGCAGCTCTATATGGGGCCTATGACTAAGAGTTGTCCCATAGAGATAATTTTTGGACTACTGATTAATGGATGTAATAAACACATACAAACCCAATTTGAATAAGATTTATATGATAATTTGTATCTTATGGCAATTTAAGTCGATTTCATAGGGGTCACTTGTATGGGAGCTAGGTCTGAACATGGACCGATTCTCACCAATTTCAATAGCGTTCATCCCATGGCCGATAGAAGATTAAATACCAAATTTCATCAAAATATATTCATATTTGCGACCTGCAGTTTGATTACAAGCTTTACATGGACACACAGACGGACGGACGGACGGACGGACATCGTTAAATCGAATCAGATAGTGATTCTGATTCGATCGGTATAATTAAAGATGGGTGTAGGTCAAATATTTTTGGTTGTTACAAACAGCAGCACAAAGTCATTATACCCAAACCACATAGTGGTATAGGGTATAAAAATTCATTTTCGAGGCGCCCAAATTTAAATTTTTTGACTTTAACTAAACTTTTATTTTTAAGGTTTCTTTAGCAGGTAATAAAAAAAAATCGGCTGATTCATTGCGATATCATTTTTTCGAAAAAAAAAAAAAGTTTTTTTAGACGACTTTTGTCGAAAAAACTTTTTTCGATTTTTGTTATTTTTAAGGCTCCAAACAATTAAATTAAATCAGCCGATTTTTTTATTATCCACAAAAAAAACCTTAAAAATAAAAGTTGAGAATATGTCAAAAAATTTAAATTTGGGCGCCTCGAAAATGATTTTTTTTATATGTCGTAGTGGAACGTTTTTCCTCACGCCAAAAGCTATCGAAAAATAGATGGCACAATAGCGACAAATTTTTGTCCTTAATAATCGGCCTACCCTAATGTATATCAAAAGAAAGGAGAGGTATTTACTGTATAATAAAAAGTTTTATTAATAATTGAGTTTGAAATTATTCAGGCTCAAGATCAGACAAATTGTTTTTCTTGTTTTTTCAAGACAAAAACAACCATGTTTATTGTAGTATGCAAACATATACAAACGTATACAAACATACTTGTTTCAAAGTTGTTCTATATTTTAGTTTGTTATATTGGAAGAGGCTTAAATAGTATAACTTTTGCTTGAATTCTCATTTGGTTTTTTCAGCAAATATATATGAATTTAACTTTTTACCAAACAAACTATCTACGGCTTTTGGTTACTGATGAGGGTTGGTGACTCTTCCCGAAACCGCTGTATAACCTGTCATGCAGAATATAGATCAATTTTTTGAAACAAATGTACCAATGTTTTGATCTTGAGCCTGAATAATTTCAAACTCAATCATTAAAATGATAAAGATCGAAAATTAGATTTTTTATTTTTATAAAAAAATAATAAAATTAAAAAACTTTATTTTATTTTAAAGAAGCAAAAAATGTCCTCCTTGAAGACTTATATTTAAAAAGAGAAAATTTATTTTTTTTAATTTTTTAAGAAAATTTACTTTTTGAGGAATAGCCACTTTTTAAAGAAAATGTATTTTTAAGACAAATTTATTTTTAAATAAAATTGTACTTTTTTATTAAAAAGTGTTTTTTAAGAACAGATACTTTTAAGGAAAAGATAATTTTTAAGGAAATATGCTTTGCCAAATAAAACGTGCATTTTAAGAAAGTTATTTTTTCATAAAATATACTTTTTGAACAAAAGTGTTGTTAAAAAGTGTTTCTTACGAAGAGGTCCTTTTAAGGAAAAGTTCCTTGTTTATAGGAAATATGCTTTCTTTATAAAAAATAAGTTATTTTAAGGAAGGGTACTTTTTAAGAAAATTTACTTTTTTTTTAAGTTCTTTTTTAGAAATAGTACTATTCTAGAAAAGCTACGTTTTTAAGCAAAACTAATTCTTAAGTAAAAGTACGTTTTTAACCAAATGTACTTTTTTAATAAAACGTATTTTTTTATAAAAGGTACTTTTTAATAAACGGTACTTTTTAATTAAGAGGTGCTTTTTTATTAAAAGGTACTTTTTTAAAAGGTACTTTTTTATTAAAAGGTACTTTTTTATTAAAAGGTACTTTTTTAATAAAAGGTACTTTTTTAAAAGGTAATTTTTTATAAAAGGTACTTTTTTATAAAAGATACTTTTTAAAAAAGGTAATTTTTTAATAAAAGGTGTTTTTTTAATAAAAGGTACTTTTTAAATACAAGGTACCTTTTTTAATAAAAATACTTTTTTTAATAAAAGCTACTTTTTTAATAAGAGTTACTTTTTGAATAAAAGGTCCTTTTTTAATAAAAGGCACTTTTTTTTAATAAATGATACTTTTTTACTAAAAGGTACTTTTTTAATAAAAGGTTCTTTTTTAATAAAACATACCTTTTTAAAAAAATTTACTTTTTTAATAAAAGGTACTTTTTTAATAAATGGTACTTTTTTAAAAAAAAGGTACTTTTTTAATAAAAGTTTCTTTTTTATAAAAAGGTACTTTTTTAATAAAAGTTTCTTTTTTAAAAAAAGGTACTTTTTAATAAAGTTTCTTTTTTAATAAAAGTACGTTGAAAGTAAAAGTTAAGTTTTTAATAAAAGGTACTATTTGATAAAAGGTAGTTTTTTAACAAGAGGTACGTTGTTAATAAAAGGGACTCTTTAAAAAAAAGTACGTTGTAAAAAAAGGTACTTTTTTAATAAAAGGTATGTTGTTAATAAAAGGTACGTTGTTAACAAAAGTAATTTTTTTAGTAAAAGGTATTTTTTTATAAAAGGTACGTTGTTAACAAAAGGTACGTTGTAACCAAAAGTTATGTTTTTAATAAAAGGTACTTTTTTAATAAAAGGTACGTTGTTAATAAAAGGTAAGTTTTTAATAAAAGGTACTTTTTAATAAAAGGTACTTTTTTAAAAAAGTTACTTTTTTAATAAAAGGTACATTTTTAATAAAAGTTACTTTTTAATAAAAGGTAATTTTTTAAAAAAGGTACTGTTCTAATAAAAGGTATTTTTTTATAAAAGGTACGTTGTTAATAAAAGGTACGTTGTTAATAAAAGGTAAGTTTTTAATAAAAGGTACTTTTTAATAAAAGGTACTTTTTTAAAAAAGTTACTTTTTTAATAAAAGGTGCATTTTTAATAAAAGTTACTTACTAAGTTACCACTATTTTAATAAAAGGTACTTTTTTAATAAAAGGTACTTTTTTAATAAAAGGTACCTATTTAATAAAAGGTGCTTTTTTAATAAAAGGTACTTTTTTAATAAAAGTTACTTTTTGGATAAAAGGTACTTTTTAATTAAAGTTACTTTTTTAATAAAATGTACATTTTTAATAAAAGTTACTTTTTTTATAAAAGGGAATTTTTTAAAAAAGGTACTGTTCTAATAAAAGGTATTTTTTTATAAAAGGTACGTTGTTAATAACAAAAGTTATGTTTTTAAAAAAAGGTATGTTGTTAATAAAAGGTACGTTGTTAACAAAAGCAATGTTTTTAATAAAAGGTACTTTTTTTAATAAAAGGTAAGTTGTTAATAAAAGGTAAGTTTTTAATGAAAGGTACTTTTTAATAAAAGGTAGTTTTTTAACAAAAGGTACGTTGTTAATAAAAGGTACGTTATTAATAAAAGTACCTTTTTAGTAAAAGGTATTTTTTTATTAAAGGTACTTTTTTAATAAAAGGTCCTTTTTTAATGAAAGGTACTTTTTTTAAAAACTTACCTTTTTAATAAAAGGTACCTTTTTAATATAAGGCACTTTTTTAATAAAAGGTACTATTTCATTAAAAGGTTTTTTTAATAAAAGGTACGTGTTTAATAAAATATACTTTTTAAATAAAAGGTACTTTTTTGATAAAAGGTACTTTTTTAATAAAAGGTACCTTTTTAACAAAAAGTAGTTTTTTATTAGGAGGTGCTTATTTAAGGAAAAGTTCCTTTTAAAAAAGATTTACTTTTTTAAGGAATTTTACTTTTTTAAGAAAATGTACTTTTTAAGAAAATTTGCTTTTGAACAAAATGTTAGTTTTAAAGAAACTTTACTTTTTTTAATAAAGGGTACCTTTTTAAGAAAAGCTACGTTTTAAAGAATAAATACTTTTCTAAAGAAATGTACTTTTCTAAAGAAATGCACTTTCCTACAGTACCTTGCTTTAAGAATATGAATTTTTATAAGAAAAAGTACTCTCTAAAATAAAAGCATTTTTAAGATAAAATATTTGTTTAAATGAAAATGTAAATTTTAAAGAAACAATTTTTTATGCATGTGTACTTTTTTACAAAAAGCATCTTTTTAAGAAAACACTACCTGGTTTAGTCATTTTTGGGCCGAAACCCCGATCGGTTGCAAATTTTTTTCGCTTTAAATTTATATAAATTTATTAGTTAATATCGGGTTTGGGGATTGTATATATATATATATATCATTTGATAGCTTACCTTGAAAACCCATAAGCCATTGTGCAATTTTAAAAAATTTTGCATTATTTGTTTTTTTAAGAGCATGCCATTAATTCAAAAAATTATGTACATAATGTATGTAGTTACAAAAATTGATTAAAAGGTTTTTCCACAAGCTTTCATTTAATATACGTCATTTCCTGGTAGCCATTTCAGAGGCGGGTACATTAGGGAATTTACTCAAAGTTTTCAGTTTGTTGGAAAAATATATTGTTATACCTGAGGTAGTTCGATAGGTCACCTACGGCGCTTCCTAATAACAGAACAAAATTTATAAAATATTATTGACCTCCGGAGCACAAAAAACATATATAACAAGTAAAAATTAAGTTAGATACAACAAACATAAAAAATATTTACAGAAATTGAAGATTTGTGAGAAAAAAACGCCCGATTTTTTCTAAAAATGTTTCACCTACGGCGGTTAAACCAAATAACGCCAAAGAAATGTTTTCATTCGTCAAAAAACGTATATTTTTTTTCATTACAGACATGCCATATTTACGGCGTAATAGCTACGCTGCGTTAATTTTCATATTTAAACATTCAATGCGTCCACATATTTACAAATAAAATTTTAGGCACTAACTTTTTCTAAAAAAAATTTAATTATATGTCTTTCTAAAGGGATAATTTCCCTCACAAAATACGTAATCACGATAGGTATTTAATGTTCTATCGAACTACTTTAGAAATAACAATATATTTATTTTAAAAAAACTTAAAATATGTAGGTAAAATCCCTAATATATCCGGTTCTGAAAGGGCTATGAGATCAAGATATACATGAAAGAAAAGCTTGTGGTCCCGGTTTTTATTGAGTTTTTGTAAATGTACATAGTATATAGGTCATTTTATAACATATTGCCATGTTTTCAGAATATGACTACAACAAAAATTTAAAACATAAACAGATTCACAATGGGTTAATGCATTCTAGAATGTAACTTTTTTTAAAAAAGTGTTTCTAAAGAAAAGATATTTTGAAAGAAGAGGTTTTCTTGTAAAGGAAGTATGATTTTTTTTAATAAAAAATAATATATTTTAATAAAAATTTACTTTTTAGTAAAAGGTACTTTTTAATAAAAGACACCTTTTTAATAGAACTGATAGCCTTGGTAGCTAGTGCTCACAAATTCCTCATTAGTCCCAGAATTTGTTCTTTAGAATAATAAAAAAATAAACCGCACCTGTACCCCTTAAGTGAGTCAACTCAAAATTTAAAAATTTTCAGTAGAGGCAAAAAACGTTTTATTTTTAATATTTACTATAAAATTGAAAAACAGTTGTTTCATTGTAAGGAATTGCGAAAAATACATATGTATCAACAGTAGTTGTTTTTGCGATTTTCAGTGATCATAAAAAATAACAATTTCTTTGTGTGCAGCTCAAAATAAGTCTTTTTAGTGGATTCTAAAGAAGCTTCTCTTATAACACAAAGAGGGTTACAACTGTATTTTTTTTTTTTTTTGACGAAAGATTAGAAAAATCGCATTAAGATTTTTACCGTGGATAGATATGACCACTGTATATCGTTTTCTTGCAAAAAGTGAAAATTTAAAAATTTTGAGTTGACTCACTTTAGAGGTACAGGTGCGAAATATATAAATAATAATAAAAGGTACATTTTTAATAAAATATACTTTTATAATAAAATCTATCTTTTTAAGAAAAAGTATTATTTAAGGGTATTTTTTGGAAATATACTTTTTAAAGAAAATGTACTTTTTTAAGACAAAGTACTGTTATAGAGAATGTTGTTTTTAAAGAAAATGTATTTTTAAAATTAGAAATATTTTTTAAGATAATATAAAAAAGAGTTTCTTTTTTATTTAATGTATTTTTTTAAATGAACTAACCCATAAAAACAAAGTTTTTATTAAAACTGTTCCTTTCCTTATGCATATGAATTCCACCGCGACTGTGCGTGACTATTTTAAAATTAATTGTTGGTCACAACAAATCTATGGACCAAGTTTTAGATTGATTGGATGAGGGGAAATGGGGTTTAAATCACTCCGTGACTGCGCGTGAAAATGCGTGACTATCTTTAAGTTAATATTTGGTGACAGCAAGTCTGTGGACCAAGTTTCAGATTGATTGGATGAGGGGAAATGGGGTTTAAATCACTCTGTGACTGTGCGTGACTATGCGGGACTGTGCGTGACTATGTCAAAGTTAATATTTTATTCACAGCAAGTGTATGGATAAAGTTTCAGATAGATCGGATAAGGGGAAATGACATTTAGATCACTCCGTGACTGCGCGTGACTATGCGCGACTGTGGGTGACTACCGCAAAATTAATCTATAGTCACAACAAGACTATGGGCCAAATTTCAGATCAATTGGATACGGCGGAATGGGGTTGACCCACGACAGACAGACAGACAGACAGAGAGTACGATTTAAAAGAAAGAGTTTAAAAAGGGTACTTTCTGAAGAAAATTTACTTTTGTAAGAAAAGCACTTTTTAATAAGAAATTCTTTTTATGAAAAGTATTTTTTTTAAAGAAAATTTAGTTTTTTTAAGAAAATATATTTTTTATGAAATTGGTGTTTTAATCTTTTACGACTTATTTAATTGTCTTTAGATCGTCATTCTGAGATTTAACATTTAATGTACTGTTAAAAAGCAAACCTTATAGCTTTTACACATTTAATCTTATTTATTATTTCCTAATAAATTTTAGCAACAAATTTCTCAATATAAAACTGCTACTGTCTTTAGCGTTGTACAAGATTCAGTAAATGAAATCATATTTAGGCCATAAACAAATTAATACAAATAACATATTTATGACGTGATGTAGGTTTAAAAATAAATCCCTTAAGACCTTCTGTTAGCAAACTTGGGCAAAACTCAGTGGCAATATGTTAACGAGCTTGAGAAACCAAAGCAAAACAGGTTTTTTAAGCTTCAGTAGCAAAAAAAGTGTAAAATGGTCTAAAATTTACTAAATTTTGCAAGATAAATTTACAAGTGACATAATTCTACAACAAACTTTCTAGAATTGAATACGTAACAGAAGGCTAAAATGTATGGTTATTTATTTTTTAGATTATATCTCATTAAAATTATTTGTTTGGCTATTTTTTTATTTTTTATAACAAAAAAAAATGCTGCTAAATTATTAAGAAACAAAATCGTCGGCTGATAGATGTTTAATGATAACCTCAATTCGAGTATGTCTACATATTTCTTTGTTTTAAAAAAAATTTTTTTTTGTTTAATATTACATTATAACAAAAATAAATTTGTGAATTAACAATTTTAACCTTTTTAATAAATTGCAATCATTTCGGCCAAAGCTGCCAAATTCTGTCATTTTTTCACTTTTTTATGATGAAGAAATTTTACCGACTAAGAAAAATTTTGCAATAATATAAATTTTAATACTAAACATGACTTTTAATTACAATTGTTGTTTTTCCTTACACTTTTTTAATTAAGCTTTGTTTAAGATGTTACGTGACTTTGCTGGTCAATTGTAAAGAGCATTAATAAAAGCAATAAATTTATTAACATTTTGTTAAGAAAATATGTGGATATCTTGATTAAATTATTTTTATTTTAATTAAACCATGTGAAGACAAATTAAGTTTTTAATATTTTTTTTTTTTTTTTCAATAGAAAAGTTGGGAGATTGTAAAAGTTGTTTGTGATGCCATTGAAATCATCTGGAAAATAAAATAATTAAAATATTTTTATATAAACGAAACAAATATTTTTTGTTTTTAATTAATTGGTCTCCATTTTCATCTATATTTATCTTTTTCAGTACCACAAAAAGTTTGTTTTTTAAGTCTTTTGTTTTATACAGAAAATTGAATCGTTACTTTTATACACTATAACACTATGTGGTCAGGGTATAAAGACTTTGTGCTGATGTTTGGAACTGCTGACTTAGACCGATCGAGTCAAAATGACGTTCTGAGTCGATTTAGCGATGTCCGTCTGTCCGTCTGTACGTCCATGTAAACCTTGTAATCAAACTGCAGATCGCAGATATGAATATATTTTGATGAAATTTGATATATAAACTTCCATCGGTTATAGGATGAACGCTATTGAAATTGGTGAAAATTGGTTCATGTTCAGACCTAGTCCGCATACAAATTAGATTGACCTAAATCGCCATAATATCCAAATTATCATATATATCTCGGTTAAATTGGATCTGTGTATGTTTATTGCATAAATAAATCAGTACCCGCATATAAAACTGCTTCCCTATCTTCACTTAAATGTATCAAAAATCAAAAATATTGACCGCATTTTTCTCAAATTTGATATTTATATATTTTTGCAAAAACTATGTGACTTTACCAAATCGGTTCATTTTTCGACCTAGTCCCCATATAAATATGGCATCCGATATGAACTTTTTCATATCTGAAGACAAAAAAAATTAATAAAAACGCCACTAAAATTGGTTTATGCTTATTTTCTATATCCAATTAGTTGGACCTAAGAATAGTCGTTCCAGACCAACTATAATTTTCTTACTCGTTACTCCTTAGCTTTATGTTGAATTAAATTATATGTAATTGACTGTTTTCATTTGTATGTGTGCCTGCTTTCAAAGTCCTTTGTTTTTGGGTAATTTTTGCAGTAAGTTCCCATATAATTATCACGTCCGATATGAAGTATAACGTACAGGCAGCATATACATAACACTCTTATTTATTTTTGGTTCATTTTAATTTTTCTATGTTCATTAATAATCTCACCCCAATTTTGTAAGGTTCAAATTACAAGCTACTCGAAAACTTAGGCTTCACTTATTTAGCTTAAATGAAGTATCAAGAAAACACAAAAAATATATAATTTTATAAACACCAGCCAAACCAATAATTTCAAGTCAAGCACATATAAATCTCTATACTTTTTATGAAGTAATAGTAATTGAGGCAACACGATCAAAAATGATGTTTAATAATAAGTACAACCTAAATGAGATTAGCTCTGCAAAAAACAACATGAAATTAATAGTGACCATTTGAAAATGAAAATGCCAAAAAAAAATATTGAAAGGTAATTTTTTTATATAAAATTAATTTTTGTTATTCAAGCTCATGTGTATTGTTGAGGTGTTATATTCGCAAAATAATTTCCTGAACACATTTTCCTTTCCAAAAAAAAGGGTGAATAATTGTAATGACATAAAAACTTTGAACTTCCGTTAAAAGGAAATATATAAATCGTATACAAGTTTTAGATAAAAATTTACAAAAACAATATAACTTTTTAACTTGTTATATATAAATTTATTAAATCTTTTTTTATTAAACAATTTTTTTCTTTACTTTTCAGGTACGTTTTGTAAGCTTAAACGCTCTTAAAAAGTATGTTCTTACCTATAATTACTTTTTACATTTAAAGCACAACGAAGGTAAACATTATTTCCCAAAATAGCAATAAATTTTATTTGTATCTGTTAACTTGAAAAATTGCTTTACAGTTTAAGTAAATATCCACCATAAGAGGAAGTAATTAATGTGTCTTTTTTTAATTTATAACAAAGTATTGCACAATATCTGCTATGGAGAATCATAAAATGCACCACAACTCAGTTTTACAATTAAGCATAGCAGAATAATGAAAATGTACGATAAACAAAGTGTAGCAAAATTTGAAAAAAAAAAACTGTAATAAAACAGGCAGGTGCCTTTATGGTTTTAACATTGATTAAGCAGTTCAAATTGACTAATAACAGAAATATTGCCAATATTTAGGAAAAGTATCACAAAAATATTAGTCAACATAAGTTGAGTAAGAAAAAAACTGTTTTAAGAAATGCACAAAAAAACGAAAACAGAGATATAGTATTTGTAGCAAAAAAAAAACAATAATAATTAAAAGAATAATACAATTATTAATGACATATAGTTTTAGAGCTGAGATTTTATTAAACATTTTTGAAATTGAAATACTGGAGTAAAATAAAAGATGATAATCAATACATTTAATAGAAGATAAATTTCTGTGAAAAAAATTATAAATGCACACAAAAAAATGGGTAAAAAAAGTTTAAGCATAAAAAAGTTAAGAAAATGTGTATTTAATAAATTTAGAAGAAAACAAGTATTTAAGAAATAATATATGTCACCTTCTCCGAGAAAAGGGACCTAGTGTGTAAAAATTAAGTTTTGAGAAAAAAAACGCATTTAAAGTTTCTACGCCCATTTAGGTACCAGAAACCACCGTTTTTGACACAACCCTTTTTTGACATACTAGGTCCCTTTTCTCAGAGAAGGTCACATGTAACAAAATTTTAAACCATAGAGAATCAATAATATATTTAAAATAAAACAGATAAGGTGAAAAAGTAAGATAGTTGAGTCGGTCTGGGTCTTTTATATCATGTGATCCAAAAATAGATATCAGGTGCAACTTCGAAGTATACTGAGGGTATCAATGGATATAGAAACAAGTAAGGTAATTATAGCCGGTCTAGACCGACTATACGATACCCTATACCATGGTTTAAAGACCCTATCTCTTCGGTCCAACAAATTGGATATAGAAAATAAGCATAAACTAAATTTTGAGTGGCATTGTTATTAATTTTTTGGCTGCAGTTATGAAAAAAGTTCATTTATATGAAACTAGGTCGAAAAATGGACCGATCCTGACCATATTTGGTAAAGTCACTTATATATTGAAAAAATATATACAAATCAAATTTGAGAAAAATCTGTGCAATATTTTTGTTTTTTGATAGATTTAAGTGAAGATCGGGAAGCAGCTCTATATGGGGCCTATGACTAAGAATTGTCCTATAAGGATTATTTTTGGACTACTGTTTAATAGATATAATAAACACACACAAGTCCAATTTGACCCAGATCTATATGATAATTTGGATATTATGGCAATTTATGTCGATTTCATAGGGGTCATTTGTATGGGGACTAGGTCTGAACATGGACCGAATTTCACCAATTTCAATAGCGTTCATCCTATAGCCGATGGAAGCTTATATACCAAATTTCACCAAAACATATTCATATTTGCGACCTGAAGTTTGATTACAAGGTTTACATGGACACATAGACGGACAGACGAACAGACTGACAGACGGACGGACATTCCTAAATCAACTCAGAAAGTTATTCTGACTCGATCGGTATAATAAAAGATGGGTCTAAGTCAAATATTTTTAGAAGTTACAAACAGGGTATAGTGAATCAAAAACCAAACGTGAATGGCCTTGTTATTAATTTGTTTCTACGAAAATGAAATAGTTCATATCCGGTAGTATTAGGTTAATTTAAACACACTTACATGGTATATTTGTATAAGGGCTAGCTTTAAATAAGCAAATATTTTCAATACCGATTACCTTATGCCTGATAAAAGCTTATGTGCCAAAGATACATATCCATATTTGTGACCTAAGTTTGAAAACAAAGTTTATATCGACATACAGATAGTAGGATGGACGGACGGATGGATGGCCGGACAAACATCGATGTATCTAATCAGAATGATTACGATTTCGGGGCTATCACTATCATAAAAGACGGATCTATATCAGAACCCTATGGCTGCATAAAGTATATAAATTTTATGGTAGAATAACTAGAACATAATTTTTTGAAAATCAAAAAAAATATTTGAGGTAAAAAATTAATGAGAAAAAAGGATGTTACGTTGAAATATTAGAGGGAAAAGTTTTAGGGCCGTATGCGAAAAAATTAAAGTGTACTCCAAGTAGACTTTATTGTATGTTTTTCATACAAAATTGTTGATAAAGTCTACATAAACTACATTTTAATTTTTTTTCATACGGCCCTTAAAATATTAAAACCAAAATATTTTAAAGAAATTTTGGACAATAATTTTACATTAAAAAGATTTTCGTCGAAAAAAAAAATGGGGAAAAACAAAAGAAATTCAATAAAAAAATTTGGGCCAAGAAAATTTAATGAAAACAATTAAGAGAGTTAAATTCGACTCCACCTACAATTTGATATCCTCCACCTGTGTTTTAATCTCATTATGATAACCACTGCCTGGTATGGTTATCATTTTAATGCAGTCTTACTAAACCTTTAAGTTCTAATACCATTTAAGTTTATAGTTAATTGTTTTTCTTTTTTGACCAGTAGTTATTATAATTTATTTTTGTTGTTGTAAGCAAAAACATTGAAGGAATTAACTTCTATCTCTAAAATTGCATTATTTTTCTATTACTAGAGTGGATTTTCTATTACTTGGTCAATTTACGACAAAAAAAGAAATCGCCTAAACCCTACTACAATTAAAAACAGATATTTTTCTATAACAACTTTAAATAGGTTGAACCATTGAAGCTTCAGAAAAGACAAACGATTTTATTTAATTTTTTTTTAATACATTTTCGGCGGCAAAGCATGGCTTACACCTCTTTACACGCTGAATGAACACACACACACACACACTAATGAAGCAAATGCTGCAAGCACAATGGGCACAACAACAGATATTATAGATATTACACCCAAGAAAAAAAATTTTGAATAACAAAAATAACAAGAACTCATATTTTTTTAGAAGTTTTTGTGCATTTTCATTAAAATCGGGATGTCAGTCTTTCATTTGCACTAAAAAAGCAACCCAGCTGACCTAATGGGAGCCTGATCGTGACAGACGGACAAGCTGATATCGCTATATCAACTCCGCATGTTATAAGAATCAAGACAATATTTATTTTATAGGGTCCAATTTATTTCTTAATTACAAATGGAATGAGAAACTTGACACTGGTGTCAAGGGTATAAAAAATAAAGTTTTGAAGAAATTTTTTGAAAAAAAATACTTTTTTTTATAAATAAAAGTTTTGTGAAAAACAAGTTTTAAATCTACAAATTTTGAGAGAAAAAAAACATTTAAAACTGATACTTTGTAATGAATTAAGCATTTCAGTGAAATTAAAAAAGAAAACTTAAAAAGACGTATTTTTATTTGGGCTTCCAAAAGTATTTGTTAGAATGATGACATACTGTGCAACAGTGCTTTTTCCACCTGAAAACTACGATGCATACTGGAGACCATATAAAACTGCGTTCTCAATTTTAAGTTTGCTCATTTAAAGTTATTTTGCTTCAAATGATACACAAGCAAAAACAAAAAGTGAAAATACTTAAAAGTCACAACTGTTAGGATATGTCATAACTAGGGCAAGGAATTCCACGCAAATACATGTTTTTACTCGACAGTCTATATTAGATATGGACTAACCAAATCGATAAATTTTTTGATTTTGCTTTTGCATATTTTGCTTTAAATGCATTTTTTTGTATATTTACATCAACATTTTCGTTTATTGAACTTTTTAAAATTTTTTTAAATTTTTCTTAAACACTGTTCCATTATTTTTTAATTAATTAATAATTGGACTTAATAATGAATTCCTTTCAAACTCTGTTGAAAATACAACTCTGGTTTTGATTTTATTTACTCTACATACATATAAATTTAAATAAAAAGTGAACACATCGCAGCAAGGTTATGTAATTTTAAAAATGTGCTGCAATTACTGGACGGTAAATTGTGAGTATTTTTTCAAGTATTAATCTATAAATACGTAGTTGAGCCAGAAAATTCAAACCATTCAACAACTGCTCGAGGATTTAATTTAAGGATTCATTAAATCTCTTGGGACCGGATTTCAATAAAAATATTTTTTTTAAATTTTTGACTGATGCAGCACTTTACCTGTTTAGCACATGGATTGCATTGTATTACTGAGGAAATAAGAAACCGTTTTGAAGATATAGATTACTGATTTCGAATGCGAAAAAATATTTCTAAGAGCGACATCACGTGTCGAAATATTTAAAGAAAAATGTCCCCAAATATCTCTTCCTACGCAGCCTGTAATTACAAGATGGGGAACCTGGATAGATGATGTTATGAATATTGACAAATTCAAATATGTTATTGACAAATTAAAAAATGAGAGATATTAAATTAACAATTGAACACATGAACAAGTTAAAGGGATTCAGTTTACTGAGTTCACACATTTAATTACTGAATAATGTCGTTTGTAGAATAAATTATGTGGAAGGAAAAATAGCTGAACACATTAAAACCGAACTGAAAATGATATTGGAAAACAATTAAGGATTTAAAAAAACTAAGGAAATTGTGAGCGTTTTTCATTTAGATTCTATTGAGGAAAACGAGTTTGAAACACTTATATTCTCTAAATGAAGTCGCATATATTAATTATGCCCCATTACCTCAGTAGACATTGGGAGGTCATTTTCAATGTACTTTTAATAAATTAAAAATAATTATTTATATATACAAATAAAAATCTATGCTAAGTTTCTACATTGTTTAATACATATGTATCTCTTTAAAAAGCATTCTGTTTATTTGACACTGGACTCAATTCTATTTGTATGTTTGTTTGTTTTTTTATTAATTAAGTATTATAATATAAAAAAATTTTCAATGCATATATTTTTAATTATGACTGCATAATTTCCTTTTTTGCAGCATATTATAAGCTGATATTTTCGATTTTTAGGTGCATGAAATCCTTTGCCCTAGTCATAATATATGATATATCTCATACTTGATTTTTATACTGTTAATAATATTATAAATCATAAAATAAAAATTTTGTTGTCTACGTACTTAACGATAAATTTTATTGTTAACTTATGTATATTTCCTTAAAGAATTTAAAGTCCTTTAATATGAACAAAAAGTTGATTTCTGTTATCTTAGATTTAATTCAGTGACCTCTACTGAAAATAAGCAAATACTTAAAATTTAAGAAAGCATTTCTTGTATATATCCCAAACTTGTTCCACTTTCATAACTACTGCATTTTTTTTCGTTCTAAATATTAAATTTTATATATATATAGATATAGACAAGAACATACCCTATACTTCTATTTTAAATTAATTTTTTTTTTAATGTGTTAAAATTTTTCTTTATGGGTAACCAAACCAATTTTTATAAGTCACAAGTACTTAGATTTTACAACATACAAGTTACACACTTATTCCTATGACCAAAAATTGCGTTCTAATAAAACATTGTATGATAAAATTATCATATCTAATCCTTGAGTGACTGTAACACTTTTTCCAACATTATATCTTAATACAAATTACTGGCTAAAAATTTTCAATTGAACAATGACAAACAAATTGTTGGTTTATAAATAAACGTATTATTATAGCAAAATGTTATCTTTGCAATAAAGCCAAAATTGATTCGTATAACTAATTGATTTTAAATGGCAACAACAAGGAAATCCAGGCTATATCCAGTTGTTATTTTACTATAAAAACTACTGGTTATAAGCTGATATATAAAAGTATAATATTTTATACTTGCTTAATTAGTTATAGATGAAATATTATGAATAAAATTAAGATTTTATATGCTTTCTTATTATCTGAATAATTTATTGTAGCAATGCTAATAAAAATCTGACAGCTATAAATGATTTTTTGTTATAGATTTAGTTAATAATTTTAATTAATTGAAATTTTTTGAAAACACTTTTAAGTTAAATTTAGCAAACCGTAACAATTAAGACGCAACAAATTTGCACTCTTACCAATGAATGTTCAACATGTTTTTGGTTATGTGATAAGTAGTTTGTTCGTCTTTTTATAAAAAAAATTTGTTTAAAATTTATTAAATTAAATCAAATTTAGGCATAAAATTTAAAAAAAAAATTGATGTAGATTTTTCAATAAATTTTTTAAATTATTTTAAGAATTTTTAGAGAAGCTAAATATTGTAAAGAATGGCCCACTTAAAATCTGGCCACACAAAACTAGTTATAAGTTTTTAGTGAAAGAACACATTTTAATAAAGTATGTATCAAATACAAGCCAATTTATTGAGTTTTGAAGTAAAGTAAAAATAAATTTTAATTTTCGATGTTACGAATGAATGACCGCATACTTCCCATTAATTTTTGCACATCTTTCCGTCAAACCTCTGCAGAAAATTGTTTCATTTACTTAACATTGAATGTTAATTTTTTTCTTCTTCTTTACTAATCTTTAACTAATTTTTTACATTTGCCGAATATCTTTAGATTGGCCGAAATTGTGGACAATTAGGAGGATTAGTATATTTGAGTACTACATATACCAGTTTGTCTTTATACCACATCATTGCTAAATTTGGATAATGACATGATGCCTAATCAGGCCAAAATTTTACTGAGTTCTTAAGCTGTTTAATGAGTGGTACTATTCTTTTTTGGAGACCTTACTTTGTATATTATTCTGCCGTAACTGTTGATAATGTTACAACTGCTGAACTCTTCAAGCCAAAACTGCATATAGATTGCCATATCGTAAATTTTTTTGCATATTTTAACCATTTTGGTATACTTATATTTAGGGGCGACATTTCTGTTTCGTTGCAATATAGTATTTGTTTCTAGGCAACTGCTTGAAATCAAATTTTACATAGGTTTCATCATCCATCATTATATAACATTAAACGGGCGTGTGTTTTAGCAACAGACTCCTGTTTTTTGATACGGTTTGGGTATTAAATCGCTCGATAGGATTATATTCCTACGTTTGCGCTCCACAGTGCTTCTACTTCTATTGAACGTTTTGGCTCTATCTCAATCAAACATCCCAGAATTATTTTTAATGGAAATTAGTACTGTTTTCTTTCAAGTTGCATCCGTAACCATTTTTTGCACTTGAGAGGGCTATTCTTTAAGAATTAATTAGATATGTCCGTTATTAATCACATTACTCAACAACCTCTTTGAAATGTGGAGACCGTTAGCTATTTTTACTAATAGCCGTGATAAAAGCCTATAAATTGGGCTGCAAATTGGCTACTCCATCCAGCATATTCTCCAGACTTAGCCGCCTGCGACTATTTCCTGTTCCAAAGCTTTATTTTATAGCCAGAAGTCATTATAACCTAGAAAATTAAAAATGTAACAGTAGTTATCTCAATAAAATTAATTCAATTATTAGAAAAAATCAGAGTTCAGAAAAAAAAACACACACTGAATAAAAACTCGTACACATATGTAAACAAACATAGGTCAGACCACCAAACACATATTATCATTGTCATATCAATTACGTGTGATTCTAAATTTTGTACGGTGCAGAACACAATCATGACTGTGTTTCGTTTTAATATTTCGTTATCTACACGAATATTTTTCTATCACGTATTTTTGGTTTCGAACACATATTTTAAGTTCGTGTTCTGATATGTGTACTGCGAAATAACAGAACATGGACAAAAAACAGGTTCGCGTTCAGTTATATTTTAAGTTCGTGTTCTGGTACGTGTACTGCGAAAAAACAGACCATGAACAATAAACAGGTTCGAGATCAGTTATATTTTAATTTAGTGTTCTGGCTCGTGTACTGCGCAAAATTAAAACATCAATTCGCGATCTGACACACCCCGATAAAAACGAAAATTGTTTCAACCAAATTTATTCAAATATTATTGGCCGTTTTTTATGACTTACGTCGAAATTGTTTACATTTGTCAAATATTTTCAAATTTTATTTACGCTTTTTTATGATTTACGTTGGAATTGTTTTTATTGAGTGGTTTTCATTTTAATAAAAAATGGTAATAAAAAAATTAAGACACAAACACTATTTAGCATCATAAAAGTGTCACTTGTTGGTTGTTAGCCTTTTTCACAGTACCCACCCAATTAGTGTCAATAGGATCAACCAATTAGTGTCACTAGAATTAATTGTGAAATTATATTGGCCATTTTTTATGATGTACTAAACAATTGTTTTTTCCCTGTTTATGTTTTAAATTCTTAACAAACGACATAAAACAAAAACACAATTTAGCATCATAAAAATTACACTTATGAAGCCTATTACAAAAAAAATTTACAATCCTTTTCTAAAATTACATATTGTTCTTACTGTTTCGGTTTTTTGCGATGTTTTGCAAACATGAGCACAAATCCCCCTCTTCGTCAACCAATGAATGTCAATAAGAAATAATATTTGCAATGTTTTTTTTTAAGTTAAGGCTTCATGGGTTTTTTCCAAATTTCATTGATCCTTTTTTATGATATTCGTTGCAATTATTTACAATTGTATTTTTCTCGTTAATTTTTATTTCATGCCAATTTTGTGGCATAATAGACACACTTGTTGGTTGTTAGGATCTTTTGCAAACATTTTCTTTTTGTAACAAATAACTTTAGACACAAACACAATTTTTGCATCATAAAAAACACTTGCTGCGAACCCTTAATTTGCGAACCAATTTGTGTCAATGCACAAACATGAACTTAAAATATAACTGATCTCGAACCTGTTTATTGTTCCTGTTCTGTTTTTTCGCAGTACACGAACCAGAACACAAACTTAAAATAAAGCTACACTCTAATCTGTGTGGTTTATGTGTGTTCGAAACAAAAAATACGTGATAGGAAAATGTTCGTGTAGATAACGAAATATTAAAACGAAACACACTCATGATGTGTTCGGCAGCGTACAAAATTTAGAAACACACATAATTGATATGAAAATAAAAATATGTGTTGGCTGCTTACCAACAGAACATTTTGCGTTTCATGTGTGTATATTCTAAACTTATAATTTATTAAAAAATATTCCACAATGACGTTAAAAAGCACACGGTATCCTTACGACATTCCAAGAACGACATCAATTAATATTTAATCCTGAGATGTGGTGACTGTTCTTAAGAGTCTACAATTTATAAGGTCATTTAGTCCGGGTCCAGATGTTACTCCCAGCTGTACCTTAAAAAATTGTGCTGAAATATTGGCTACCCCGCTAACTCTCATATATAATAACTCTCCTATATTTGGCTTCTTTCCAAAGTGTTGATAAAACCCATTTATTATTCCGCACTATAAATCTGGTAGCCGCTACGAGATGCCACAAATTATAGAGCAATTGCAAAACAAAATGCTATATCAAATCTTTTTTAGAAAATTTTAACTGATATACTATCACATGAAATGTCATCGATTCTCAGCTCAACATGCTTTTTGCAAAGGACGGTCTACGACCATTAATCTTATGGAATTTACTTCCAATATAAATTCTGGATTCTGCAAAAATAACAAACTGATGTTATATACACAGACTTTAGCAAAGCTTTTGATAAGTCGGTCATGATCTACTGCTAGCGAAGCTTGATATTATTGGACAACTTCCTAAAATAGAATCGGTGGTACTTAAAATATCGTAAGTAATATATGATCTTCAATAACTCTAAATCGAAATATATATATATATGTTACTTCTGATATCCCTCAAGGGAGTTACCTTGGATCTCTCCTGTTCTTGCTGTTTATTAATGATCTCCCAAAGTATATTCAATATAGTAATAGTGTAATATGTATGCCGATGATGTAAAAATCTACTCAACCCTCATAAACAATACATCTCCAGTCTGACCTAAATAGCTTCTGCAAATGGTATAATGTGAACTTAATGGAATTAAATCTAAGAAAATGTCATTCTATGACCTTCGCCATCTTCGAACGACTATGTCATCCATGACACAAAACTAAACTCAGTTGATTCATTCATAAATTTGGGAGTTCACTTTGATAAAAGACTAAGTTTAATTCTCACGTAATTATGACTGTAAATAAGTCAAATGGTGTCTTATGTTTTATAAGACGTTGGGGAAAGGAATTTAATGATCCTTATCTAACAAAAAATCTATTCACGACTTTGGTCAGGCCGATACTTGAATACGCATCAGTAATCTGCGATCCACATTGTACTTGAAAAACTTGAATCAGTTTAGAAACAATTCTTACTTTTCTGTCTTCGTTATCTTCGGTGGATTGCGGAATTAAGTCTCCCACCGCAACGCAGTTGTTTGGCTGTAATAAAGCTTCCAACTTTGAAAAGTAGAAGGATCACTGTTAATATAACATTCTTCCTTAACTTAGTTCAAGCTAAAATTGATTCTGAATGCTTTTTTTGGAAAAATCTATAATATTAATAGGCAAGGCGATTTCTTGTAACCGATGTAAGTTTGTCAGTTTTAATCCTATTTTGACCAAACATCCCTCATCTGAAAGGTATTTCTTAGCTGTCCGCAAGATTTACGGATTTTTAAATTTTTACATTTTTTTGAAGTAAAATGCATTTAAAGTTTCTACTCTTACAAACACAAAATTATACAATGCTGTGTGTGTGTTTATTACATTTGCTAAAGAGTTTGCAAAAAGCCCTGTGTTGAATTGAGAAATAATTTTGGACATAAACTAATAACAACAGTGATGACAAAAATGATTTTGGATATAATCCAATAATGAGAATAACGAAAATAAAAAGTTTTGAATTGAGAATCGGCTAAAATTGATTAGCATACCTTTAGCCTATTATGAAATAATTTATGAAATGAAAAAATAAAATTTCCTAGAATTTGCACTCGAATTTCGAGGGCTGGGATCTGCAAGTATACATAAATTTTCCTAACAGAGAACTTCGATCTTATGAACCTGTTTACCTGAATTTCAACAGATCAAATTTTATCATTTTCGATCAATTTAATTGATTTATTCGATACTGTTGATGTTATAAAAACAAAATAAACGACTTATTTGAACTCTTACTGTATGTTTATATTATTTTTGTAAAATGTCAAAATTAGCTGTTGCTATATTGTAGTTGAATTATATAAATAAATAAAAAAAAAACAGAAAACAGAGATTTGAGATTTGGGTCGAATGAAAACAAACGCATATTTTGAGAAAACCTATTATTTGGAAGGAATTAAAAAATAAAAAAGCGCTGGACTAAATACAGTGGACACAGTAAAATTCTATGCCCGTTTTAATAAGATGTAAAAACAAAAGTAAAAGTTATTCCGATCTAAATTCTGAGTTCGGATGTCGCCAACAAAATTTGAAGAGGAATTTTTTCGTAAAATATTTTAAATCTATATCTGCAATTTTCATGGGTAATTTTCGTCCTTTTTTTGCAGAAATACCAAAAAATACACTAAAACGTATGTTTAAAGGGTTAATATGTTCCGTGAATACGTATTGCAACAAATTTCATTTGGGATTAACGAAGATACAAACTACATCGAAAAATTTAATACACAAAGTAAGCGCAAAATAAAGAATAATATGAATACACAATTTGATATTCATATTAATTTATCTGCAAAAGCGTCAATCGCATTTCGTTTTAATATTAAAAAATCTGAAAAAAGTGAAAATGGGGAAAAATGGAAACTTGAAAGCTCAATATTAAAAGTTTTTGTCATGATTGTGGTCGGTCCCAAGAAAATAAATAAAGGCGTATTTTAGTGGAGCTTTTAAAGAAGCTTATAAGGTTTATTTCAACCAGCAAATAATTACACTTACATTTTAAATATCCAACAATTACAGACATAAAGGAAAAAATTTCGCTTGGAGAAATATGTCTAGAAAAAAGATAATGCAGCAGACGCAGGATCCCAATTGGATATTATCTGTGATTCAGAAACTAATGACAGTAATGATTAAAATAAAATATTTAAATCGTTATTGAAAACAATCATAATTTCTATCGAATAGTACATCAAAAAAAATTGTCAACTAAAAACATTATAAAGCGGAACATTATATTCCTTGAAACTCCTTAGTTTCAACTTTTGCCAATTTAAAAAAGAAAATAAAAAAAAGTAGCAGGAAAAATACGAGAAAAAGGGTTATAAAATAAAATTAGAATAGTATATTTTTTCATTAAATTTTTTCCTTCATAAAAAATTTATGAATATTTAAATAAAAATTCATCCCAAAGGTATGCTAATCAATTTTAGCAATTTACAATTCAACACAGGGCGTATGATATACAATTATAATTGTGAATTGGCTAAAATTGATAAGCATACCTATATGTTCATATAAAATTAATTATTGAAAATATTTTATATTATTTATTTAATATATTCTTAACACACATTTTACATAAACTTTATCATTCGGCACTTCTCCTCCATATATGCTATAACTGTACCAATTTTCACAATCCTCCGTGCTCGCATTTTGCTTAAGCAGGGAAAAAAAATTTTCCTTCACGTATTAATATATATAAAATAAAAGAACATCAAAATATTAAATTAGGTGTAAAAACATAAATTTAGAAAAATTTACCTAACATTATTAAGGAACTGTACAGAACGTGATAAAAAAAATAAATAAAAATCTTTTCAGTGAGTTAACGTGACCGGATGACATACTCGGCTTCGATACCTCCTAGTAAAAGTACATATTCACAAGACATTTTTACACATTAAACGCATGTGTCAGGATATCTTTTTAATATTAATTGGAAAAGGTATCTAAAGGACCCATGAAAATTGCGGATATAAGGTTGCAAATATCCGAACTTAGAATTAAGTGCAAAAGAACTACTAGTGTTGGTGAAAAAATTAAAACTTTTATTGGGCATCATAAAATTTTACTGAGTGCACAAAGGATCAAACACTTTGGGGGTTTTACTATAATAACCTTATACAATCGCTTGGTATATAAGACTATGACCATCATTTTGTTCAACAGTGAAATTGATAGACTTTAAGAAATTAACAAGCTAAGCCGTACTTGCAGCTGGCTGTCAAATATTTACATTGAGACGACACCGTATTGTTCTGAGATGGATTCTGATAATAGAATGAATTTTCTAAAATCGTTCCAATGACACATGATTTCAAAATACCGATTTACTATATTATTTCCTTATATTAATTTTAATGCAAGATAGTCCAATATTTGTAGCTTGACTTATTGCTATAGGCCACTATTATGTCAAACTGTCTAGGACAATTCTCATAATTCTTTGTAGTATAGTTGATTTATTGGCCCATTAAACTTTATGGCCCTATACCACTAAATTTTAATACCACCTCTTGCCTTAGTCGAGACCATTTCATAATCACTTAAATTTCTATGGACAATAATATACCAACATGCAAAAGAATTTAAATAAAAATTAAATATTTTTAAATTACCACCATTTAGTAATTATCATAAGATAAAATTGTAAAGATGATAAGGTTTAATGCCAAAAATAAATTGCAATTCACGTTATAATAGCTGATGTTTAACAAAATCGTTTGCCTATAAAAAGAAGCATTTTAACTATTACTTTAAACGATTTGCAATGTATTTTTGTAAGTTTTTTATTTTCTAAATAATAAATTCAAACCACAAAACTAACAAAATGAAAGGTATTCCTTTCCAAAAATTAAATTTTTATAATTTTCAAGCTTTTGAATAACTGTAAACGTATCAGTACATACAACGCAATTAAATTAAAGGCACTAAGACTGGATTACCAGGAAAACTAAACATTATAAATTAAATATTACAATTGTGCTGGTCCTTGTACGGTTTATTTCATTAACAACTCATTGGCTTTTGTTAAATTTCGCTAACTTTAAGTCATGGTGTTAATAAAATATTTTAATAGCATCTTTACTTTTAATATTTTTGCCAACATGCTTTATTATGTTAAACTACAAAAAAAAAAGAATAAGATAATAAAAAAAAATAAACGTGTAACATGTGTTATTTTTACCGAAAAAAATAAAATTAAAATTAAAATGTTTACTATTGTTTAGATAAAACATTTTTTTTTCCTTTCCTGGCCATCGTTTGCCTAATTTCATGTAACTGTCGTAGTTTTTATTTATTTATTTTTATTTTTGATGAAGCCAACGATTACATTTATTACTGCAAATAATGGGAAATGTTTATGCTTAAGCTATTTAGTTGTTAAAAGTTTTTTTAATTAGTACCTTTAACAGATAAAGTTTAATTGAATTGTAATAACTGCATAACATGTTGGTACGTTAGATTTAATTTACTTGTTGTTGCTGCTGGTAATAATGTTTGCAAATAATTTAAACAATTTTTTTTAGTCAATAAAAAAAATACGATCAAAATTTATATGGATCTTTAAAATGTTGAAGATAGTTTTACTATGGGAAATGTCGTATAAAATAAAAATATTTAAATTCCCAGTAGGGATGTAACTTTTAGTACTTTTCGCAAATATTAAAATTTGCCTGGCAATAATCAATTAAAAATAGTCTGAATAGTCCATTAAAAAATCTATAATATTAATAGGCTAGGCGATTTCTTGTGACTGATGTTTTGTTCTACCGTTTTATCCCGATTTTGACCAAGCGTATATTATTTGAAAGGTACTTCTTTTTAGCCGATTTGCAGATTTACAGATTTTTAAATTTTTTCCTTTATATTGAGTAAATTGCATTTAAAGTTGCTACTAACACATACATAAAACAAGTAAGAAAATTATAGTCGGTCTAGACCGACTATATGATACCCTATACCATGCGTTTAGAAACCCTATGTAATGATGTAACACACACATAATGATATATGTATGAAAGTACACTCATTTGTTTTTATTTATAAATTTATTTATTTTAAGTGAATGTACGTGTTTATTTGTTTACATTTATAATCACTATTTGTTTACATTCATAAATTCTTTAAGTACATTTGCATTCATATCTATACATACCATACATACCAAAAAATACACTAACCCCAAGTGAAGGGTCATATTGCAATAAATTAGAGTATCGCTTAGTGAAATTGAACCCCACTTGAAGCGAAGTGACAAATTTATGCTAATGAACTTCAACCAAGTTGAAGAATGTTATTAACTAATGCTCAAATGGAATGTCACTCAATTTTGAGAAAAAATATGAATTGATTTTTGAACGTACACTGATTGGTCAATTAAGCCCCACCTTCAAAAATCAATACGAAAGAAATGTGTATAATCGTATGTATGTATTAATAGAATAGAGATAGCTATAATTATTTTAAGTAAAAATTAAGGAACTATTATCGTATATAAAGCCAAATTTTTATAAAATAAAATCAATCATAATTTTGGTCTCGTCGTGGATGACACTGAAATTGATTCAAAAAAATAAAATTGTTTTACTGGCATAATCTGCCAACGAGCATAAACTCAGGCATATTCTGCCTAAATGCAAAATAAATCAAGATACTTTTAAAAAGTGCATCTAGTGTGCACACGAGCACTGCTTTGAGGAAAGCACTTGAAAAAATTCCTCCTAAGACTGGTCCGGTTCTCACCCAATCTTAGTGTCCATTTATACACCCTTCTTACACTATATGGCGATCCTGCCAAGCTAACACTATATATCTGTTAGGCCCAACTAACTGGATATAGAAAATAAGCAAAAACCAAATTTGAGTGGGATTTTTATTAATTTTTTTGGCTGCAGATATGAAAAAGTTCATATCGGATGCTATATCCATATGGGGACTAGGTCCAAAAATGGACCGATCCTGATCATATTTGGTAAAGTCTCTTGTATTTTGCAAAAATATATACAAACAAAATTTGAGAAGAATCAGTGCAATATTTTTGTTTTTTAATAGATTTAAATGAAGATCGGGAAGCAGCTCTATATGGGGCCAAAGGGATCATTTTTGGACTACTCATGGATGGATGTAATGAACGCATACAAACCCAATTTGAGTAAGATCTATATGACACTTTGGATCTTATGGCAATTTATGTCGATTTCATAGGGGTAATTTGTATGGGGGCTAGGTCTGAACATGGACCGATTCTCACCAATTTCAATAGCGTTCATCCCATGGCCGATAAAAGCTTATATACCAAATTTCGTCAAAATATATTCATATTTGCGACCTGCAGTTTGATTACAAGCTTTACATGGACACACAGACGGACAGACGGACGGACGGACGGACGGACATTGTTAAATCAACTCAGAAAGTGATTCTGATTCGATCGGTATAATTAAAGATGGGTCTAGGTCAAATATTTTTGGTTGTTACAAACAGCAGCACAAAGTCATTATACCCAAACCACATAGTGGTATAGGGTATAATTATACAATGCTATGTGTGTGTTTATTAAATTTGTTAATGTGTTTGTAATAAAAATGAGCTTGTTTTTTTTTTTTTTTTATTTGTGAATTGGCTATAATTGATTTAGGGTCTTTATTTAATGAAAAAATAAAATTTGCTAGAATTTGCGCTCGAATTTCGAGGGCTGGAATCTGCTAGTATGAATAATTCCGTTCGTACTTTTTCGCGATTGTTAAAAAAGGTTCCGCACCGAATGCGATGAGGTTTGGAATTAGGATTTTTTAGGCCACTCTTTGAACTAATTTTTCAGATTTTAGAATTTATAACCTGAATGAAATTTTTACATAAATATCTAGGGAGGTACTGAATTGAATATCGTATGTATACATTTTGTACTTGTGATTTATTTTTATTGATAATATTTTTATTGACTATATCCCATACAGTTTGTCAACAAAATCTTTAAAACTTCAAAAGAAGCATCATTTATTTCTTATGCAAATAACCAACTTTCTATTTTTTTCTTTCATGTTAGCTGTTATATATGTTTATAAATTTAATAAATACAAAAAAATTCGACATGAAAAAAAATATTCTAATAAATATTAATGAATTAATGAATATGACATGTAGATGGCGGCAGGAGTTTAAAAAAAATTTACTTTTATGAAAAGTGGCAACCTTATAAATCATATGTTTTAAGTTTCAAGGCTCCACGTAATTTAATATATTTTTTTTTTTCAATAATTTTGTAAACATGGAAAATATTGATCACCCTTATGTAATTCAATATCTTCATTTGAAAGGTCTCAGTCCAATCAATATTAAAGTCAAGCTAGTTTCTACTCTGGGAGAGTTTAAGCTGCCAAGACGCAAACTGTAGTGGGCCACCACTTCACACCTGAAATAAAAGAATAGTCAAAACAGTAGACTGAAATGGCAGAATCGTGTCCAAAATAGGCGAAGACAGTTCGATCTGCAAAACAGGTAGGTAGGCATGAGGGATAATTGTTATTGATTCTCTTCAAAATAGCAAAGCAATCAACGGCGAATATTATGCTAACTTACTGCAGCGTTTAGGTGATGAAATTAGGAATGAAATTTGGCAAAAGGCACTTTATGATAAAAGATATTAACTAAGAAAAAAATATTTTTTTATGAAAATGTACTTTTTGAAAAAGGTACTTTTAAGAAATAGTACTTTTAAATAAAAGGTATTTTTTAACAAGCTACTTTTATATGAAAATGTACTTTAAAAAAAATCAAATTTTAAAGAATATTTTTAAGAAAAGGTGGTTTTTTGGCAAAAGCTATTTTTTAAAGAAAAGGTTCTTTTTATGAAAATATACTGTTAAAAGAAAATGTAATCTTTTAGAAAAGGTATTTCTTTTAGAAAACATACTTTTTTAAGCAAAAGTACCATTTTAAGAAAATTTACTTCTTTAAGAAAAGGTATTTTTAAACGCACTTTTATTAAGAAATGTTTTTTTAAAGGCATTTTTTTAAGAAAATTTACTTTTTTCATAAAAGCTAGTTTTATAAGAAAAGTTATTTTTGTAAGACAAGAGAGTTTAAAAAAAGGTATCTTTTTAGTAAAATGTACTTTTTTTAAATTTACGTTTTAAAAACACGCGGTTTTAAGACATGGTACTTTTAAACTTAGTTTGATTAAACTCAAGTTTTTAACTATTTAGTCAAATATTTTAAAATTATAAGACATTTCACATCCTGTTACGAGTACAAATTCCGAGGACCAAATTTTTTTATATTTATATAATTTAAACATTGTATCAATATTTTTGCGTGTGTGTGTGTGTGTGTTTTTTTTAATTTTAGTTAAAGTTTTTCTTTTCAAAAAAAACGAAAAATTATGTTTTTCTAGATATGCATGTATTTATAACTAAGGCCGAGTTTTATGAGTTTTCGTATAAACTCACGATTTTTAACAATTTATTCAAATAGTTTGAAAGTAATTATTATTTGAAAATGAAAGTTTAACTAAGTTTAGCTCTACAAAAGTATATATTTCATTAACTTTAACTAAAACTTACTTAGGTAAATTGACGATTTTAACGCTTCATTCAGACAGTTTGAAAGTTATTGGTGTCTGAAAACGAGAGTTTAACTAAACTAAGTTTATCTAATCTTTAGGAGCATAAAAATAAACAAACCTAATTTAATTAAACTAAGTTTAGTTTAAAACAAATAATATGATAATAAGAAATAATAATATGAAAGTATAGGTTTAACTAAACTACGCTTAACTAAATTACGTTTAAATAAACTACGTTTAACTAAACTATGTTTATCTAAAGAAAGTTTGCCAAATTAAGTTTTTATAAACTACGTGTAACTAAACTATGTTTAACTAAACTATGTTTAACTGTAGTATGTTTAACTAAGCTACGTTTAACTAAACAAAGTTTGCTAAATTAAGTTTTAATAAACTAAATTTAATTAAACTAAGTGAAACTAAGCTAAGTTTAACTAAACTCAGTGTAACTAAACTATGTTTAACTGAACTAAGTTTAACTGACATCGTACAAACTCGACCCTAGTTATAAACAAATTAATAACGACAAGAGATATATTTTGTTTATTTGAACGGAAAAAATTAAACTAAAATTTGCCATCAGGAAAGTGCACCAGTTAAAAACGCTCCTTTTTCGTTAGATTAAACTACCTAGGATTACTATTTTCCATTTCAAACTTGAAAAAATATATCGATGGTAAAAGATTTCCCAAAAATGACGAAGTGTAGTCTGCGGATGATGGCTATTATAAAGAGCTAAACAGTTATTACTATAAAGTGGGTATCAAATCTATTCAATATGTTGAGAAATAATGAATATGTATCGCAAATTTCATGTTTTTTCTTTGCAAATCGGTTTGATCTGTGATCGCCCTCTTATATGGTTCATAGCCTATTTTGAATTTTAAGAATTTGAAAGGAAATATTCCATATTGCTACAAAAGCTCGGCAGGAAATATAAAATAAGAAAAATCAAATTTACCTATAAAATCTCTTCATATTGAAAAATTATATTAAAACAAGTAAGAAAATTATGGACGATATCAAATTTTCAAATATTTTTGGTAGTTAGAAACATCAGCACGAACTCACTGTTCACTCACCCCATTGTGGTATAGTGTTTTATACCATTTTTAGTAATTAATATAGAATAAATTCAATTCCAAATATGTGATTTGTTATGCTCATTAAAATAATATAATACAAATTCTTATGTTACGTTTAAAAACAAAATGTATAGATTTGAATAGAAATAAATAAAATATATGTTGCATAATACATTTAAATTGTTGTTTTTTTTTTTTTTTTTTTTGGAATTTAACAACGATAACAAATTTAACAAACACAATAGATGATTTTTTCTTGCTCTTCTTTAAAATATAAATGCTAAATGATCATATTTATTTCCAAAAATTTCAACACAACAATGCGTTTATCAATTATTAAATAAAAAATACACCTCCAAAGACAATATTTCATAAATTTGAAATTTAAGGTGTAAAAATATTTGGAAATAATGATTTATTTTAATGAATAAATTAACTTTATTAATTAATACACTGGATGGCTGCAAAGCTAATCCTCATAGATTACAAGATGTTGAATCGAAAAATTTAATTATTTTTTACAGATTACATATTTCCATTCAACATCTTCCATTCGTTATAGTTATTTATATTTTTTATTTTTAACATTTTTTTTTCGAATTTTTGTGAATTTGTCATTCAGTGTTTCTTTTTGTTCTGTTTTTACTATTAAAATGCTAAACACATTTTTAAAGCGACAAAATATAAATTATATTCATTCATGAAAATAATTCTTTATGAAGGTTTCAAACATTACACTTAAAACTAAAACTTTAGGCTTTTGTCTTAAGTCTTTTGTTTTCATATTAAAATTAATTCAAGAAAACTTAAATTTAATGTGTTCTTTGTTAGGGTTTAATTTATCTTTAGGTTTTCAAAAAAAATATATATTCTTTAAAATTAAGCTTAATTAAAAAGTACAACCTGTTTAAGGCTTATTAATTAAAAATGTTATTTTAAAATCGCAAGGTCATGGTTATTTGTTTGTTAATTAAAAATATAATATCAAAAGTCATGGTAATTTGCAGAAATTTTAAATGCACATACCAAATGGCGTAATTCTTTATACCTGAAAAGCAAATTAACATTGTTTCTTAATAGAACCCAATCGAATATTTGGTTTTCTTTTTCGGCTTTCAAGTTCTATAGCAGTTTTCAAATAATTAAATTTCTAAGCTAAAAACTACATCAGGAAATTCTTATTGGTAGTTCCAATTATATTAATTATCCGATTTTTTTCTATGCAATAGGTCTCACCAAATCTTCTTAGTAGATTTTTACAACTCTAAAAGCAGAAAACTAATAACTAGTGGCCAAAATCAGAGTTCAGAAAAAAACACACACTGAATAAAAAACTCGTGCATTAATGTAAACAAACATAGCTCAGACCAACAAACACATATTTTTATTTTCATATCAATTATGTGTGCTTCTAAATTTTGTACGGTGCCGAACACATTCAAGTCTGTGTTTCGTTTTAATATTTCGTTATCTACACGAACATTTTTCTATCACGTATTTTTTGTTTCGAACATATATAAACCACACAGATTCGAGTGTAGCTTTGTTTTAAATGCGTTTTCTTGCAAATAAACAGAACATGTTCTTGAACGCGTACATCTAAAAATTAAAACATTATCCACTCGCGATCGGAAATAAAACCTAAAAACTCTCTACGAGGCAGCACTACTGGCAGGGATTGCTAAATTTTTATTTCGCAAATTTAGACAACATGGAATATTCCGTTACATGATGGTCCCAACATTCTAAAGCATTGAAGTTTAGCTGGGTTATTATTTGCAGTTTGATTATGAATTCCAGTGATTGGTTGATCACTCAAAATTTGTAAAATACAAACATTTTTTACCTCCATTAGAACTCCCTCTTCCACAGAGCGATATGTTGGTGGATACAAAAACACAAACAACATATTGATAAATACTGATACTGGGAATCCATTTGCTATATATCTCCTTTAAAATGTTTGTTTTTAAATTAACTTTAGCCGGAGAATCAGGTGTTTTAATTGCACAAATATTTTTTAGGCTGTTAATTGACAAACAAATATAATTACTTGTGACATAATTAACGCCTTGTAATTATACCTATACCACTATGTGGTTTGGGTATAATAACTTTGTGCTGCTGTTTGTAACTACCAACAATTCTTAATCTAGACCCATCTTTCATTATACCGATCGATTCAGAATCACTTTCTGAGTCGATTTAGCGATGTCCGTCCGTCCGTCCGACCGTCTGTGTGTCCATGTAAACCTTGTAATCAAACTACAGGTGGCAAATATTAATATATTTTGATGAAATTTGGTATATAAGCTTTTATCGGCCATAGGATAAACGCCATTTAAATTAGTGAAATTCTATCCATGTTCAGACCTAGCCCCCATACAAATGACCCCTATAAAATCGACATAAATTGACAAAAGATCCAAATTGTCGTATAGATTTTAGTCAAATTGGGTCTGTATGTGTTTATTACATCCATTAATGAATAGTTCAAAAACGATCCCTATGGGACAACTCTTAGTCATAGGCCCCATATAGAGCTGCTTCCCGATCTTCACTTAAATCTATCAAAAAACAAAAATATTGCACTGATTCATCTCAAATTTTGTTTGTATATATTTTCGCAAAATATGAGAGACTTTACCAACCGTGGTCAGGATCGGTCCATTTTTGGACCCATATAGACATAGCATCCGATATGAACTTTTTCATATCTGCAACCAAAAAAATTAATAAAAATGCCATTCAAAATTGGTTTATGCTTATTTTCTATATCCAATTAATAGGGCCTAAGAGATAGGGTATGTAATCGCATGGTATAGGGTATAGTATAGTCGGTGTAGACCGACTATAATTTTCTTACTTGTTTTGTATTCATTTTTTAAATATGAACAACTTAATAAGTCTTAGTATCTCTTTTTGCCAAGAAGCATCTCGTCTAACAACAGAATTCAAGTCTAAAAACTTATAATAAGAAATTGGTGAACTTTTGTTATGTCCCATATAAGTTTATAGAAGACTTAAGTGCTATTGTTAGTCAAGTTGATAAATGTTTGTTACTCCATAAATGCTTCTTGTTCTTGTTTAGTTATATGTATTTTATTTATAATAACTATACAATAGCACATCTAGTAGCTTAATTTTATTTTCCGTTTTTATTTTTAATTAAATATGATTTTTTTTTTATTTCTGATGTATTTAAAATTAGTTTTATGTATATATTTGTTTATCTTTAATTTTTTTTAATTAAATATGAAACATTTATATATTTTTTCATTAACTTAATGTGTAGAAAAATAATCCAAAAATATAGTGAAATATTTCATAGAAAAAGTTTTTACGTTTTATTCAATCAGCATTGAGACCATTCATACCAATCGTTGTATATTCGTTGCCTTTTCAAGTGTTGCGTATGATTAACAAAAGACATGCAATGCAGTACATGCTTTTCGTCATATTCACTTTTGTCAATTGTATCATTGTGTTGTTTTACTGAAATCATGTAAATTGACAACAATGTGCTCAATTTTTGTGAATACATTCAAAAGCATAAAATAAGGCACTCAAACTATTCTCTGGTGTGTACATTATACCCAGTAGCCGGCAGTCCACAAATATACCCTGTAGGCCCATTTTCAGTCATAATCCCATAAAAAGCTGATTGCATAGTTTTTTTTCTTCAAATTTTGTTTTATATGCGTTTTTAAGAAAATGACCGGTAATTTTTTGGCCTAGTCCCCATATAAAAATATCATCAGATATGAACTTTTTAATATCTGCATATCACAAATTAATAAAAATATCGCTGCAATTTCGTTTATGCTTATTTTCTATATCCAGTTATTGTCTCAGCAAAATTAGATCAAATAATTCATTCGAAATGTATGGTAGGGTATCGTATAGTCGGTCTAAACGGACTAAAATTTTCTTGCTTGGTTTGTTTTTAGACATAGTTTAAAGGATGAATTTTTTACTGAAAAATACTTTGAGCTTCATTGAATGGCATTAGTTATACATTTTTGTAGTCTCTTAATGTCTGCATGCATCTTAAGTCTTTTATTTTGAAAATTTTACTTATCCACACTGTACTTGAAAAAGTCAATTTACCATATATAATTACAGAGGCCTGGTAACTAAAATATGTGTGCCATTTGCAGGTCAGTTCCTGTACATCGGACGCTCTCATTATTATTATTAAGAAATTGAAGGAACACAAATGACTGAAATAAGTATAAATTGCAGAATACTTTTCATAAGTTTTTATAAACAATTTTTCTTTTTATTACTACATAAAGATATGATGAAATATTCTCGGCCTTATGCTAAATTTTCCCACCAAAAACGAAAAAAGCTATTACGAAATATTACAACATTGGAATTTTTATTGATCTCGCCTAATTTTAACTCAACTAAGCAGTAAATTACCGCACTGCATTTACAAATTCCAAAGCAATCTTTAAATATAACTACCGGATATTGATACTAAAAATGGGCATAAATGAACAAGTCATAAATCATTAAGCAAACCACAAATATTTGCTACCTTTTATTGTTAAATAGTTTTGAATTTTTCTTTTTTCAAAAAAAAAAAAAATAAAATAAAATACCAAATACACAAGAGCTTACATAATATTGACAGTTAACAATTGTCTAATTTTATAGTTGTATTTAACAATTGTCTATAGAAAATATGTGTATTTATAGTTTAGTGGAGCAGAAACCTAAACCTATTTAGAGATGGCAAAAAAGAGACAATACGAGTAAAAAACAAGTAAGAAAATTATAGTCGGTTTAGACCGTTTATATGTTAACCCTATACCATGAGTTGCGAGAAAGGGTCTTATATCCAACTTCACTGATGTCATAATTGAATATAGAAATTAAGAATAAATCAAATTATTAACTTGTGCCCTGCAGATATAAGAAAATTGACATCGGATTGGATTCTTCTATCTTGCTATATAGAGTAAACTCACTTATTTTACTCAAAAACATATTCGAAACAAATCTGATAACTATATTTTTTTTAAATACCGGGAATCGGCCTTATACGGGAACTATGAATAAAATGGTCCCACAGGGTTTGTGTTTCGACTACTTATTTATGTGTGCAATAAACACACTTAAACGAAATTTGACCGATACATATGTGATAATCTATTCTACAGCCACTTATATACCATATTTCAGCAAATTATATTTATATATCCGATACCAAGGTTTACATGTATACACAGACAGACAGACGGACCGATGGACGGACGGACATCGCTATATCGATTCAGAAAGTGATTCAGGGTCGATCGTTTGAATAAAAACTGGGTCTAGCAAATATTTTTGGTAGTTACAAACATCATCACAAACACATATTAACCTCACCACATAGTGTTAGTATAGGTTATAAAAACCTTGTTGACAACAAGTACAAACAAGACTACTTACGAGTATGTACGAGTATATATTATATGTAGTCAATGGAACTAACAATAAGACGTTTTAAAAAACGTCAATAGCGAAGTGCGACTACAAATTCAGTTTTGATAAATTTGTTATATTTTTCTAAGCAGAGGGATTTTTTTAGTTTGTTTTAGCTCAACTGGTAAATTTAAGGCCCACAGAAATACGTAAGGCGGTTTAGTTTTTTATCTTTTTGTTTTTTTTTATAATTTTAATAGAATAAACTTAAACCAAATTTAAGATAAAAATCGAATTATATAAAATATGTTGAACGTTTCGAGTCGAAAATAAAATTGATATAACACTTTTCGGGGCAAACTAAAACATGAATAGAAAAAACTTTGACATAAATTTTTAAAAATTAAAATGAAGAACTAAAAAACATAAAACAGTTAAAGAATAATTAATTTGCAAAACAGTCATAACAAAAACTTTTCTACTTGCTTTTATTTAACTCTCATTGGCTGTTTCGATTTGTGAGGAGGATATTTTTAAATTGAATAGTTAGAGCTCTGAAACTTTCAGCATTTATGTGTAGTTGATAACCACATATTATTTAATATTTTTCAGCTTGGTTGTGATCAGTTTACGTGAAGCATATCTTCAAAAAAATTTGAGGTTTATTTGAATACAGCTATTTTATGAAAACAAAAACAATTCAGCAAATGCCAACAACCAAAGAAATAAAATAGATTCAGATGAGTTGAGAAATAAAAAACGTCAACAGATTAAATTACCATGGGCTTGTCATAGGATAAAACTGACCTTCTTCGGATCCAGTGACGTACAGTATAACTATTGCTAGGGATTTCATGATGAATAACTTCTTTTAAAACAGTATTTTTTAAAAGCATATTTCTAAGTACTTCATGGTACTTTTAATAATTTATTTTTTAAAATTCGGTTCATATAAATTTTTGAGAAAAGTAAGTGACTTTAATAAATATGGGTATCATCGGTCTATTTTTTAACCTAGCCTCCATATTAAAGTAACATCAGATACGAACTTTTTCATATTGGCGTTGTTGTCCTGAAAATATTCAAATAATAAATTAACTGCATGAAAAAACAAGTAAGAAAATTATAGGAAATTATAGCAAATTATAGAAAATTATAGAAAATCTAGACCCACTACACGACAACCTATACCATGCGTTTAGAGACCCTATCTCTTAGGTCCAACTAATTAGATATAAAAGATAAGCATAAACCAAATTTGAGTGGCATTGTTATTAATTTTTTTGCCATTAGATGTGGAAAAGTTCATATCGGATGCTATATTTAAACGGGGACTAGGTCAAAAAATGGATCGGTCCTGACCTTACTTGGTAAGGTCACTAATTTTTTGCAAAAACATATACAAACCAAACTTGAAAAAATTCTGTGCAATATTTTTTGTTTTTTGATAGATTTAAGTGAAGTTCGGGAATCAACTTCATGTGATAAATGTATCTAATAAACATACACAAGCCCCATTTGATAAAGATCTATATGATAATTCGGATATTAAGGCAGTTTAAGTCGATCTTATAGGTGTAATTAGTGTTGGGACTAGGTGTGAATATAAACCGATTTTCACCAATTTCAATAGCGTTCATCTTATGACCGATAGAAGCTTTTATATTAAATTTCAAATAAATATATTCATATTTGCGACCTGCAGTTTGATTAAAAGGTTTTCATGGACAAACAGACGGACGGATGGTCGAATATCACTAAATCGACTCATTAAGTGATTCTGTATCGATATAGGCCAAATATTTTTGGTAGTTACAAAGATCAGCACAAAGTCATTATACCCTGACCACATAGTGGTATAGCGTATAAAAATAATTCCCTATAGGAATTACATATATTACAAAGTTATCGGGTTATTGGGTCTTTGTCTGAGTTCATAAGTTATAAAAAAGTGGGCGGGATCGGACCAATGGGCCTAGCACCTTTATGCAAAAAAAATTTTAAAAAGTACTATGGAACGACGGTCTTGGAAATATAGGCGGAATCGCTAAAATTAAAAATCGCCAAAGCTGAAAATTGAGAACTACAAAAATCTCCAAAATCAAAAATTTCCAAAATCAAAAATCACAAAAAAAAACAAAAATCGTCAACGTCAAAAATCGGCAAACCGTAAATCGCAATTAACAAAAATCGCCGAAAACAAAAATTGACAAATTCAAGAATCGCCAAAAACCGAACATCCCAAATAACAAAATTCGCCAAAATCAAACACCGCAAAAAACATAAATCGCTAAAGTCAAAAATCGTCAAAATCAAAAATCACTAAAATCAAAAATCGCCAAAAAATCAAAAATTACAAATAAAACAAAAAACGGCAAAATCAAAAATACCAAAAAAAAAAAAAAATATATAAAAAAAAAGATGCAAATAAAAAACAAAAATCGCCGAAGTCAAAAATCGCTAAAACCGGAAATAGCGAATAAAATAAATCGCCAAAATCAAAAATCGTCTAAATCAAAAATTACCAAAACCGCAAATCGCGAATAACAAAAATCGCAAAAAACAAAACACTCCAAAATCCAAAATCGCCAAATCCGAAAATCGCGAATAACAAAAATCACCAAAATTAAAAATCGCTAAAATCAAAAATCGCCAAAATCACAAATCGCAAATAAAACAAAAAAAGCAAAAATTCAAAAATAAAAAAAAAAATCGCCAAAGTCAAAAATCGCCAAAACCGGAAATAGCGAATAACAAAAATCGCCAAAATCAAAAATCGCCTAACTCAAAAATTACCAAAACCGGAAATCGCGAATAACAAAAATTGCAAAAACAAAACACGCCAGAATCAAAAATCGCTAATCCGAAAATCGCGAATAACAAAAATCGCCAAAACCAAAAACGCCAAAAATTAAAACACGAAAAAACAAAAATCGCCTAAACCAATAATCGCAAAAGCCGAAAATCGTCCAAATTTAAAATCGTAAAAACAAAAATCGACAAAATCAAAAATCGCTTAAAATAAATAAAATAGTTGTCTACAAAATGTATTCGCAGTTTTTGATTTCGTTACGATAGGTGTAGCGAAGCGCATCGGGTTACAGCTAGTAGAATATATTTTTTATAAATTACATAATGTTTGAAAGGCATTCGAGTTATTCAATTTTGTAATTTATTAAATAATACGAGCATTTAGGCATAATCTTGCATGTTTTATACTCCCTTGGATTGGCCTTTACAATATCTCTCATATGATGTCCAATTTGTATAGGAGCATGATTTCTTTTTATCAAATGAGAAAACTGTGTTTTTTTTTTTTTTTTTTTGGTACCCATTTTATCCCCAATTCTTCTTACAGAAGTATTGAAAAGTGAATCTTTTAAAATGACTTCCCTTTTTATAAACTGGCCATTAAATAAATAGTGCGGAAATCCATATATCTACACGTACACCTTGGAAAAACGAAATGCCCTGTGTAGACCATTTCACACAACGGAGGGTTAAGGCAATAAATTTAAATTAAAAAAAAAACACACTTTCAACTTACTTAGACTTGAAAACCCAAAAACGGTGGAAGTAGCCCATTGTGCAATGTTTTGCAAATCGTTTACGCTACATGAAAATAATATTGAACTAAATACAAGTGTTTTGACACCACAACAACAACAGTAGATAATAATTAACAATTTGAACTAAATTTCAAGTTAAGACAATATGGCACGTGATAAGGTTTTAAGACATTTTAAACTTGAATACAAAACAAAGTGTTAAATAGACAATTGCAATTATTGCTTAACAGTTAAGCTGGTATTGATTTTTGTTTTGAAATGATGGCAGTATGTGTTTGGAATATTTAAAATCAAAGATTTAAAACCAAAAAATGTAACAAACAGGAAAATGTGTAAAATATACAGCCTTGACTTATATGTTTGAAAAATAAACAAATTTTTTAAGCAAATTTCAAAATTTAACTAACATATTGAAAAAAAAAAAAAGATTTGAGTCATGCGAATTCAATATTATAATTTTCTTAGAAGTGAACAAGTGATTTTACACTTTTCTTAGTTAAGTCTTGCTAAATATATTAATAAGCCAAATCATTAAAATTATGAATAGGCCTTGAATTGGAAAAAAAGCAATCAAGGGATATTAAGCAATGGGTAATTTTTTTAATTAAAAACATACGTTTTTCTCATTGCAGCAATCACTTTACTTTTGAATTATTAAATAATTACACTTTTTTTTTAACTTCCATTGCATATATTACCAATATTGAAATTAAAGATTAAACTACGCTCAATTATTAAAAACAACAAATTATTAAAACAAGTATTACATTTCTATCGGCATCTTTTAAGTTGTTGGACCAATTGTTTTCTTTTTTGTTTTAATTTTTTACAAAATCATCTTGAGTGTTTTATTTAAAGTTTATACTCATTTAGAGGGAAAGTAATTGTTGGGTTTTTGTTTATCTATATATACCAATAAATAGTTTTTTTTTTTTTTTTTTTTTTTGGGGGGGGGGGGGCTTAAGCGAAAAAGTGAATGTTTGTTAGGGAAATAAAAGTATTATATGTTTAAAAAAAAAATCAAATCTTTTCGTATATGATGTTTAACATGAACAAGTGAGCATGTTACTCGTACTCTATAATTGTCAGCTATAAAAATAAAAATGAGGAATGTTGTATATTTTGTGATAAAAATTTAATTTGTGTGAGAAACTTAAGTAGAAAGTATAGATGAGATGCTGTAATCGATATTAGCTAGAAACATAAATACAATTTTTAAAATAATACTGAAAGTACAGCAATATATAATTTATTACAACGTCCCACAAAAAATAAAAGTTACATATGTATGTACCAAATGATACAAAAATTATATTGCAAATGGACCAAAAATAAATATGTTAACAGTTTGTTGTTTAGAAAGGATTAAATTAAAAAAATATACTCGCCCTATGAAACCGCGATAAATATCAAATAATAGCCAAGAATCTTGAGAAATTTATATAATTTTTTAATATGTCCTTTAAAAACAATATTTATTTTAAGAATCATTTAGATTTTTTCATGTTTAACGACAAAATAATTCTTTTTTGTACCAGTGATGTATTAAAGTTTTGTTTGTGAAAAGAGTAACACTTAACCAATTAAGTTAGAAGTATGAAACTTTAGTATGAGTTACTACACATTCATATAAATTTTTTTCGAAAGAATTTTTTTTCCGAAATTTCAAATGAAATTGAAAATAAAAGTTTATTATCATGCTTTTCCTCTGTATTGATAATAAAAAGAAAAAAACTTACAATTTTATTCCCTATACCACTATATAAAGAGGTTATAATGAATTTGTTGTGTTGTTTTTAAATACCAAAAATAAATTTTTTTGTTATTAACCAGCACTCAGGTGATGCCCCTACAAATGCAGTGCATTGTTGATTTCAGAAAAATAGGTTCTGGGAAGAAATAAAGAGGGAGTAGTGTTTGTGGCTATTTTACATTTATTTTATTAGATTGTAACTGTCAGGAAAGACCTCTGCGGGGACATTATTCCACATACGGCTAGATCGACTGACAAATTAATTTTCTCTGTAATGCGTTGTGCGTTCAACTGGAGAGGAGACTACAATGGCACGAGATCTACTAGCGAATGGGGTAGAGTGAACTGATACTCGGGCACTTCGAATGAGTTCGCTAAGCTCGAAGAACATTTCCCCTGGTAGTATCTATAGAACAGTGTCATACAACCCACATTATTACGATGTACCAACGAGTCAACAGAGTCGGATACCCTACTGTCATTAATGAGCATCAACGCCCTCTTTTGTACACGGTCCAGAAGCTTCAACATATGGAAGTTGTATATAATTTTTGGTCGGATGTAAGTGGTATCGATTTTAAGGCGATCGGAAGGAGTGAAGTACTTTTTGCACCGTTTTAGAAAGCCAAGACACTTCAATGCTTTTTTCGACATTTGTTCATTCCAACGAAAATTAAAAATCGCCAAAAAATCAAAAATTACAAATAAAACAAAAAACGGCAAAAATTAAAAATCAAATAACAAAAATCGCCTAAATCAAAAATTACCAAAACCGGAAATCGCGACTAACAAAATTCGCAAAAAACAAAACACGCCAAAATCAAAAATCGCTAAATCCGAAAATCGCGAATAACAAAAATCAAAATCGCTAAAAATCAAAAATGGCCTAAATCAAAAATCGCAAATAAAACAAAAAACGGCAAAATTAAAAATATTAAAAAAAATCGCTGTAGTCAAAAATCGCCAAAACCTGAAATAGCGAATGACAAAAATCGCCAAAATCAAAAATCGCTAAAATCAAAAATGGCCTAAATCGGAAATCGCCAAAATCAAAAATCGCCTAAATCAAAAATTACCAAAACCGGAAATCGCGACTTACAAAATCGCAAAAAACAAAACACGCCAAAATCAAAAATCTCTAAATCCGAAAATAACGAATAACAAAAATCGCCAAAATCAAAAATCGCTAAAATCAAAAATGGCCTAAATCGAAAATCGCAAATAAAACAAAAAACGGCAAAATTAAAACTATTAAAAAAAATCGCTGTAGTCAAAAATCGCCAAAACCTGAAAAAGCGAACGAAAAAAATCGCCAAAATCAAAAATCGCTTAACTCAAAAATTACCAAAATCGGAAATCGCGAATAAAAAAACGTAAAAAATAAAACACGCCAAAATCAAAAATGACCAAAACCGGAAATCGCGACTAACAAAAATCGCAAAAACAAAACACGCCAAAATCAAAAATCGCTAAATCCGAAAATCGCGAATAACAAAAATCGCTAAAATCAAAAATGGCCTTAATCAAAAATCGCAAATAAAACAAAAAACGGCAAAATTAAAAATATTAAAAAAAAATCGTTGTAGTCAAAAATCGCCAAAACCTGAATAGCGAATGACAAAAATCGCCAAAATCCAAAATCGCTTAAAACAAAAATTACCAAAACCGGAAATCGCGAATAACAAAAATCGAAAAAAACAAAACACGCCAAAATAAAAAATCGCTAAACGCCAAAATCAACAACACTAAAAATCAAAACACGAATAAACAAAAATTGCCAAAAATCAAAAAACGCAAATGCCAAAAATCGCCAACGAAAATCGCATTAAATTCCCATGTCCACAACAACAACTGTTTCCGATTTCTCAATACCACCCATACATACACATGACATTGTTGGATCCAAGGCCCTTTGGGGCAGCAAATAACATTGAGTCTTCTGCACATGAAAATAAACCTTATTCACTTTACCCCACTCGGAGAATGTTAACAGGTCTTGATTGAGTGTATCATTCATTATCCGCCTTTTGCCCGCAACCTCCAAAAGGCTTGGCCTACAATGGAAAGAAAATGAACAACAAATGTTGCTGTCATCTGCGTAAGAGTATACAGAATAGAAGGTTTGACCAAGAAGAACATTCAGAAAGATAAGGACAAAAGAAGGAAAAAGGACAGAACCTTGGGGTACCCCTGAATTAAGCTGTAACTCATTGAAATCCCATCAATAACAACACGTATTGTGTGGTCTCTGAGAAAACTCAATATAAATCGAGAGAAGTCAATACCAGCCCCAAGTGCGACAAGATTTAATATCAGTGCTGCGTGCCACACACGATCGAATGCCTTGGAAATATTCAGAGCAATCACTTTTCTTTGACCAAAATTGTGAATGGACTGACTCCAGTGCTCAGAAAGTAGACCTAACAGATCTCTCATAGAACTATTTCTACGGACGCCATATTGTTGATCATTAAGAAATGAGTTGGCCTCTACATAAAGGGTCCGCCAAATAACTTTTTTTTTTTTTGAAAATGCTATAAAAAAACTACTGAATATTATCTCAAATTTCTTTTTTTATTTGAAAGTACAATCCCTCCGGTTAATAATGAAAAATAATTTCATTCAAATGGCTGCCTCGGCTGGCCATGCAGTAGCCTACACGATCAGTCCAATTTTTAAGCACATTATCGATTGTGTGCAGCTGTATTTCAGCAATGGCTTCACGAATATTGTCCTTTAAAGCGTCAATTGTCTCTGGCTTGTTGGCGTAACACTTATCTTTGAGGGCACCCCACAAATAATAGTCCAACGGTGTCAAATCGCAGCTCCGAGGTGGCTAAACGACATCAGCTCTGTGGCTGATAATGCGATCTTCAAAAATAGGGCGCAAATCATCGAGTGTAGCTTCGGTTGTGTGGCACGTAGCGCCATCCTGTTGAAAGCAAATGTTGCCAATATCCTCCTCTTCAATTTTTGTGAACAAAAATTCGTTCAACATGGCCCGATAACGATCGCCATTGACTGTAACGGCCACTCCTTGCTCATTTTCGAAGAAAAATGGCCCAATTATGCCTCTGGACCCAAATCCGCACCAAACAGTGACTCGTTTTGGGTGTATCGGCTTTTCAATGTATGCGTGCGGGTTGCCCCAAATGCGACAATTTTGCTTGCCAAGATCAAAATGAGCTTCATCTGAAAAGATGATTTTTGGCAAAATCGGCTCCTTCTGTAAGTCGATCGCAGGCCCACTTATCGAAGCGAAAATGCATTGGATGGTCAGTTGGCTTCAACTCCTGAACCAATTGGACTTTGTATGGCGTCATACCAAGGTTTTTATGCAAAATTCGTCTCAATGATGCCTCCGAAATGTGCAATTCTTGAGAACGACGGTGAATTGATGTTGATCGAGCTTCACGCACACTTTCTGCCACAGCAGCAATATTCTCGGGTGTACGCACTGTTTTTGGCTTTTCACGCTTTGGTTTATCGATGAGGATGCCAGTTCCTTTCACTTTTTTCACAAGATAACGAACATACGGAGCTGACGGTGCTTCTCTTCTTCCAAAATCCGTACGCAATTTTCGCACACATTCTGCAACATTACCATGATTTTCAAAGTAATGTCGCAATATTTCCCAGCGTTGTTCAAGCGTATACAATACCATATTCGTTCAGCGGAAGGATAAAACTAATTATCTGTCAAATCAGACATGAGCTAAGTGTTATTATTCACGAAATAAGCACTAGTTGAAAAAAAACGTTAGATGGCGGACCCTTTAGTTGACAAGATGGTCAGTGGACTAGCTAGCATCGAATAGCACTGTTTCAGCACCTGTGCCGCTATACCATACGGCCCCGGAAACTTATTTACATTGAGAACCGAAACAGCTTTTTTAAATGCACGTGCTCGGAAGAATATTTTAGACATAGTACAACTCGGGCAGTCGTTGATCGCTATCCGGCAAAAACGAATTTTTTCCAAAAAGTCCAGCTAAAAGGTTGGCCTTATCAACCTGGTCAGTGATAAGGCCAGTGATAAGGTCAATCATTATAAGAATTTTAACAAATGACCAACGATTTTGCCAGCAATATTGGCAAAGACGTGACATAATTACTACACGTTTCCGGAGAAAAAAGGGTCAAGGCTGAAAGTGCCAATTGATTATTTTTCGTACGTCATACCTCAGCTATTAAGCCTAGAGGCTGTAGATTCAATACCAACCTGCTCGAAATAATGAAAAGCATTCTTATCCAAATTTTTCCTAGGTAAATGGTTTATTTTTTCAATGAGCGCGATTTAAACAGATCGGCGGACAAGTAGACGCTATATGCCTCGGGTTGTGATAAGGTTCAAATGATGATTCAGTTGTTTGCAACATTTTTTTTGTTTCTAGAAACATTAAGCATTACACATATAAGATGCAAAATTATAAATGAAGAATTTAACTTAAAAAATATTTATGATAATCGTTAAAAAAAAAAAGCATTCTAAACCTTAATACGAAATCTGTATTGTTTCAATTAGCTTGTTTTATACAAAAACGTTAATACAACAAGACAAAGAAAAGTTTAATCATGACTAAAGGCACTGCCTTCTTTTTTTTTTGCTAAGAAAAAATAGGCCTGTAAGAGGTTTAAGCTTAAAAGTTCATTGACATTAAGATCTAAACGAAAAATTAGATCAGTTGAGTAGATAAAAATATTTAAGCTCACAAATAAAAATTCTTCACAAATAAATATATAAAAACAAAAGACTTAAGCAATGAACGTGTTTAGCATATTTATAGTAGCAGCAGCCCCCACATGCATAAATCGTTATACAAACACATAAAACTTATTTAACGCTAATAACAATTAACACATATCAGTTATTGTGGTTAAAAAAATTTTTTTTTTCATTGTTGAAATAAATAAAAGACAAAAGATAATAATGAATTTAAAAATATACGATAATGTCAACTTATGTCACCACATAACAGCAACAAGAAAATAATATTTAAAACTTTAAGAGCGTTTTACAAAAAAATTAAAATAAAATATTTCAAAAAAAAATATTAAACAAAAATAGAAAAAAAACTACACCCACTTTTGTCAGTACGTACTATTAGCAAAAAAAAAAAAAAAAAAACAATTCGCCCTAAAGACAAAAATATGTTATGAAAATGTTAAAAATAATATCCACAATATCATTGTTTGTTCAGGGAATGTTTAGCACAAAACCAAAAGCTTCAAGCAGTGAGAGACAGACTAACGATTGATATATATGCACGTGTTTCAGAAATGACAATTTGCTAGATTTTCATATTTTTTTTTTTAATCTATAAAAGTTAAATGTTTAAAGTTTTATTTAATATGTGTGAGTTACTAATAATTCAAGTTACTTAAAAATCGTAAACATATATTTTATGGTGTCAAATAAATTTTAGTTAAATGCCAATTTAATTGTTTGGCATAAAAAGTGTGTCATTCGAACGCACATAAATCATCGTTTGAACAACAAACACAAATATTTTGAACACAGCCACATAATAATTCAGTCATGGGTTTTTTTTTGGAGAACTTATGATTGCTTTTTACGCCTGCATCAATTGTATCTCATAATTATCACCCCAAAAAATTTCCATAAAAAAAAATAAAAATAACTGCACCCATTGTTCGATAATCAAATTTAGAGCAATTGTCTAATAACAACACTCATTTAAAGATATTGAAATTGTTTACAATGCATTTGAAAGAAAATCCAAAAAATCTAGTTAATCTCAATTTACCAAAGCCATTTACGAAATGCTTCACCTCACATACAATTATTTATTTCAATAATATCAATGATTTGTAGCCGAAATTCATTGATATAAAATTATTGTTGCCACATTGTTGTTATGTTAAGCTAAGATTATTATGCATGATTTTGCAATGGTCACTTAAGAAATTTGTTTAAGCACAATAAAATATATCTTAGAAATACAAATTTTATTAAGGCTTAAATTTTGTAAGAAACTTAAAATCTGACTGATAGATCAATAGTTAGTTAGGCAAAATTATTTAAAAAATGATTTTCATATTGTATTCATTGTTAATTGAAATTGTAATGCTGGTCAATTGCATAAATCGAATTCAAATAATATAAGTATTATTAATGATTTGGTAATAATATTGGGATTAAAAAAAATATATATAAAATTTACAATTCATGGGTGAATTATGAAGAAAAAATGTTTATTGCTTAAGTCTTTTGTGTTTAAACGAATCTGAACAAAATTTCAAAGCAAAACTTAATTTAACTAGATTTGAAAAACTTAGCACTCGGGGCAAGATTCGTTTTATTTAAGGTTACTTTCAACTTTCCTTGGAAGTTTTTCGTAACAAAAAATTTAAGTTTGCTTTCTTTAGTGTATCAAATCTTGCTGAAATCCTGGAAAGATACGAAAAGATAAAAATAAAGAGATCAAATGTATCAGAAAAACAAAAAGACACTGCGAAGATTTATAGCGACAGCAGACAACGCTTTCTTTTCATTGACTTTACAATGAATAAAATATGAAGTCTATCGTTGAGCAATCAGACTTATCATTTAGTTGGATGATATAGCAGAACAATATTCTAAAACATGGATCCAAAACAATGCATTAGTGGCAACTATGTATATAGTACTCCTGATACACTTAACTACTGCCGCAGTCAACAAACCTGAGTAAAATCGAGCATCGTCACAAAAAAATTCAGACAAATATCAATTTCAAGCAAGTATATTTCAAAATGGACTTATGCTAAAGCATGAACCGAAATGTATTCTAATTTAACGAAAAACATTTACGTCTCTTTATCTTTCCGTCAAGAAGTGACCTAATGGAAATAAATGGAACAAGACCCGAACCGCACAGATCACGTATATGCTAATTATATAATCTCAACGAAATAGAAAATACTATTCATTTTATGGGCAAATGTCCAATTCTTCGCAACATAAGGTACCGATACTCCAAAATGACAACCCTGACAGAAACTGGGGGCAAATCGTCGCATTCGATGTCGTGTAAAATCAATCTAAATTCCATATTTTGGTTTATTATTTAATCAAGATGGACAATCGTCAGACCTCGTTTCACTTTTACTATTAACTATGGACCTTAACTCGTTAGCTGTGACAGAGTAAAATTAATCTGAGTATTTTATTTTGGAAAATAAAAAAATAATTTCGATCGAAAAATTTCAATAACGAATGCAACGATTCGACCCCTGAATTAGTCAACATTCTCAATTATGTTAAAAAATACTTTAAAGAATATAATTATTAATTATTATGACTGACGACATGAAGTCATAGTCCAAGTCCTAGGGAAAGGAAAACAAGTATTAAAACCGAAATATTTGCGTTTCATTTCTGTGATTTTTTGGAAAAACTCCGTGTCTCAAAGATTACAGGAGAGCCAAAAAAAAAAGTCTTTGAATTACAAGCACAGTATGAAATATTCACGAAAATATTTTAATTACGGGTTTTTTATCAAAAAAATTGTCATATTTGGTACATGTTTTAAAAAATTGTTGAAAGTTAAACAATTTGGCATCAATAACTCAAAATCGAGAGAAATATACATACGCGGTTCTTCCATAAAGCCATCGATTTAAAAAATCCAACGTAAGCCAAAAGTGTCAGAAAATCAAAAGAAAATCATAAAAACTAGATCCAGAAAGTTGTATGAAGGAGAGAAACCCCTCAGAGAGAAATTTCCAGATTTGGAAACATCAATTGGTGTCGAAAACTTTATTTCGAAATAAGGAGTGAGATCGATCCTTTCCGGAAGTCCTTCTATTAGGGATATTTTAGTTTTTTTATCACTTATTTCGAGCAGGATCCTGAACGGTGTATGAAAGAGACAAACCCCTTAGAGAGAAACTTTCAGATTTGGAAACTTTAATTGGCGTTGAAAACTTTATTTCGAAATAAGGATACGATCGACGTTTTTCAGAAAACCTTCCATTAAGGATTTTATAATAGTTTCTATCACTTATTTCGAACAGGTCGTCCATCATCATTTAAAACCTTCCACATTTTTGGATACATTTTTTTTTTCTCTTCAACTCCCTTTTAACATTGGCTTAAGCTCCGGACAGTTTGGAGGATTTGCGCCGTTGGTATCAAAACCAAGTTACTGTTATTGTATCACTCAAGCGCCTTCTTACCAGGATACCAAATTGGGCCAAAAATATGTGGCACATTATGTTGGCTTAACAAAGGAAGGAGTCTTTTTGCAAATACTCCTTAATTTAAAATTCGGTATTATAAAGTCCGTGGTAATAAATGACTTGCTTCTTTTTTCGCAACTGCATATTGCTAACCATTACAAGGAACTTCTTTGGAAATTTCGTCTACTTTTGGATCCTTGACTTATCTCCAAAGAAGCTACAAAAAATCTGCCAGTACAAGGGTTTCGTCGCACAGTGGGGCCTTTTGACTTTTTTCGTTGCAAAAATCATAACTTTTAAACTAACTAAGGTATTTTCAAAATTAACAAGTAAGAAAATTATAGTCGGTCTAGACCGACTATACGATACCCTATACCATGCCCTATCTCTTAGGCCCAACTAGCTGGACATAGAAAATAAGCAAAAACCAAATTTGAATCTGATTTTTATTAATTTTTTTGGCTGCAGATATGAAAAAGTTCATATCGGATGCTATATCTATATGGGGACTAGGTCCAAAAATGGACCGATCCTGATCATGTTTGGTAAAGTCTCTTGTATTTTGCAAAAATATATACAAACAAAATCTGAGAAGAATCAGTGCAATATTTTTGTTTTTTAATAGATATAAGTGAATATCGGGAAGCAGCTCTATATGGGGCCAAAGGGATCATTTTTGGACTACCCATTAATGGACGTAATGAACGCATACAAAATCCAATTTGAGTAAGATCTATATGACAATTTGGATCTTATGGCAATTTATGTCGATTTCATAGGGGTAATTTGTATGGGGGCTAGGTCTGAACATGGACCGATTCTCACCAATTTCAATAGCGTTCATCCGATGCCTGATAGAAGCTTATATGCCAAATTTCAACAAAATATATTCATATTTGCGACCTGCAGTTTGATTACAAGCTTTACATGGACACACAGACGGACGGACGGACGGACGGACGGACGGACGGACGGACATTGTTAAATCAACTCAGAAAGTGATTCTGATTCGATCGGTATAATTAAAGATGGGTCTAGGTCAAATATTTTTGGTTGTTACAAACAGCAGCACAAAGTCATTATACCCAAACCACATAGTGGTATAGGGTATAAAAATGTGTGGTAGGAACCACCTTCCGCCACAGGGGCTTCAGTATATCCTATCAAAGTTCAATATTATTTTGGTGCTAATATTACATGTTGCAAATATAAAGATAATGTGCTGAAATTTGGAATTTAAAGTGTTTTTGACCCAAAGACAAACCCTACTTAAATTTTTTGGAATCGGCCCATGTTTGGACCTAGTCCCCATTTAGTGAGATAACACGTTTTCCAATAAATTGATTGTGACATTCGCTGTGTGGCTTGTGGCGCCGTCCTGTCGGAACCACATGTCCTCCAAGTCCATATCATCCAATTGGGGCCAAAAATATTCGGTTATCATTGAACGGTAGCGATTCCCATTCACAGTAACGTGCCGGTCTTGGTCATCACGGAAGTAGTACGGCCCAATGACGCCGCCGGCCCATAAACCGCACCAAACCGTAATTTTTTCGGGATGCAATGATGACTCATGGAGTACGTGTGGATTGCTGTCTGACCAATAACGCATATTTTGTTTATTGACAAAGCCATTCAGCCAGAAATGAGCCTCATTGCTGAAGATGATTTTTCGATGAAAATCCGAATCATTTTCAAGTTGTTGCTCGGCCCAATTCTCGAACATACGACGCTTCTGGTGGTCAAGCGGTTTCAGTTCTTGCGTCAATTTGATCTTGTAAGGATGTAGGCCAAGATCATTTCGCAAAATTCGCCACAACGACGTCACGAGATGCCCAACGCTTGAGAACGACGTGTGAGAGACACATTTGGGCTTTCTTCAACTGAAGCCTCAGCGGTAGCAATATTCTCGACACTACGGGCACTTCTTTGTCTCACTGGCTCGGGAACATTTTGTACTGTGCCTGTGGATTCAAATTTTTCCACTAGCCGCTCAATTGTTGATCTGCTAGGACGATTATGACGACCATAAATTGGACGTAGCGCTCTTAACGTTGAGGCCACTGACTCCGGATTTCAGTAGTAAATTTTAATAATTTCGACTCGTTGTTGGCTCGTATATCTTTCCGTCATGAAACGGCAAACCTTACTCAAGAGAAGTGTCAAAAGAGCGGCAAGAAATATGGCGTCGTTTGCTGTCCCTGTCTTTCTACTTTTGTAGCGTCCCTGTTGAAAAACCCTTTATTTAAAAAATTTACAAAAAAAAAATGTTAAAAACACTGTCAAATTTTAATGAAATCGGACCATTTTTGGACCTATTTTCCCGCCTTTTGCGCCCTTCTCTAAGAGCTAAAAAAAATTCCAACTTTGCGGAGCTCTATCATCTATAACTTTTTTTCGATTTTGAAACCGTTTATTGATTCGGAAACTGTGAGAAATCCTCTATCCTAAACATTAATTGATTTTACTAAAGGCTTCTATGAAATTTTTGATTTTTTCCACGCTATTTGGGGAAAGGCGCCACTGTGCGTCGTCCACTATTCAGGAGGAGTACTTTTTTTATGAAACATGATTTCAATTTCCGTGCTCTGTTTATGTTCTCTAAATTTCTGCAGCATTCTCTCTGAAACTTTTGGGACTTTGTATGTGTTTAAACCTACCATATAGTCTGGGAGCTCTTTTCAATATACTTTCCATTTTCTTGGCCTTAAAACAGCATGCAGATCTTTCTTCACGAGTCACGTTTTCTATCAAAGGTTGAATTTCCTTGATACTTTCTAATTAAGCTGAAAATAGTTTGACGGCAGAGGTTTGAATCTTTGGCCAACTTTTTGTATGACCAAGTTGGATTTTGTTGAAAATATTTAATAATTTTAGCACGTACTTATATTTCATCACTCATCTATAATATTAATAGGCAAGACGATTTCTTGTGACTGATGTAAGTTTCAAAGTTTTACCCCGATTTTGACAAAAAATTTATCATTTGAAAGATATTTATTTTTAGCTGTTACCCGGATTTACAGATTTTCATCGTCTGGAATATTTTTTTGGAGTTATGATCGTTTAAAGTTGCTAATAACACATACATAAAATTATACAATACTATGTGTGTATCTATTAAATTTGTTAATGTGTTTGTGTTATTGTGTTGAGTTTGTTTTCTTCACTTAAAATAAGTTGAATTGTAAAGCATACCTTTAGGGTCTTTAGTAAATAAAAAAAATAAATTTTGCTAGAATTTGCACTCGAATTTCGAGTGCTGGAATCTGCTAGTTTTAATTAAACTAACAACATAATTATCATTAAGCATAATACGATTAACTGACCAAAAAAAATTTAAAAAAACTTTCAAAAAAGAGAAAAAACGTGAGTTAAAGATTTTGTCGAAATTTATTTATTTATTGAGTCTACGAATACAATATGATCCTTATCGACTAGCAGCTTATTACTAAAATTACAACAATTTCTTTAAACCAGCTCATTGGCAGAAATACTTAAATCTAAATCATTAAATAGTAATATTAAATAATGTCATAGATTTTGTTAGGGGTTCATTACGGCCAATTCAATGAAACTCAGTATGAAAAAAATTTTTTCTTCTCAATGAAATTTGAAGAACCAAAAGTTTTAATAATTAAACCGCAAATTATGCTACACAAAAATTTTAATGAGTGTATTTTCCTTCGGCATTCAAGATATTTCATAGAAATCCAACTACATGTATGCTCATAAGAGACGAAAAAGTGATCCTTAAAAATTTGACTTGAATTTTTTCCACGCGATTTATGTGGACACTAGCACTGGAGCTCCAAATAAATGAAGCATTATAATCAAACAAATTACCAATATTACGCCGCATGAAACCTAAAAGCAAATAACCTTTAAGAACAATGTACTTCAAGGGACCACTTAAGACAAACTTAGTATCAAATTTTCATCTACAGAAAATAAAACTTGAGATTGCAAAAGTCATAAATCGTCATTTATCAAGATTAAAAGGAATGTCATTTCTTTCAGACCACAATATTGCTCTATTCAAGTCATTCTAAAGATCAACAATGTTTAATATGTTATAAATAAGCTTAACCATTTTGAGATCATCTGCATACAAAAGATATTTTGAATTTTTAAAAGAACTACAGACATCATTGATAAAAATATTAAAAATTGCTTTAGACTCATGTATAGAGCGTTAAATGGTAAACAATTTGGCATCAATAAGTTAAAATCTAGATAAAATCTGAATGCCACAAAATTTAAAAAATGCGACATAAACCAAAAGTGTCAGCAAATCATAAAAATTAGATAAAGAAAGTTGTATAAACTTTTAAGAAAGAAAAATTTGTGCATTGACTTCAGCACGATATCTGGTCCTTATTATTACAGTGATTTTGAAGAAGATAAACTTCCAGATTCGTAAATTTCAATTGGCATTGAAAGCTTTGATTCGAAATATCTTGTCTGACAGCCTAAGTGATCTTCATTTATAGTAGCAAGAACTATTAATGTAATGGGGTACAGAGAAGATAGATAGAATAGAGATTTTTTTTTCTCTTCATGCAAACTCACAATGGATTCACTCCATTTTGGTCAGATTTAGCTTCAACCTATTACGTACAATAACTTTAAATTTCCTATAGGCAAACCGATATTACATTTTTTTCAGAAAAAAGTCATCAATAAACCAAATATCCCACAATGTAGACCCATTAAAATAAATTGGGCTCTAATAAAAACCAATTTGAAGAAGAATTAACAGACAGTCAATGACATAGTAGCTTCTAAAGGAAAGCCATAAAAAATAACAGTGTCAAAAGATTGAATGGTGTCCAAACTACGTTTGAACAATTATTATTTTCCTTTTTTTATTATAAAATTTAATATCGATTACTTAACATTAAAAATTTTCTTATCGATAACATGAATGAAATGTAATATCTAAAAATATTTATACTCGTTGAACTTGAATAACTTTTTAAAATTACAAAATGAAGTAAATTTAGCTAAAATCACTTTTTTGTATGTTGCACCAATGCTTTTTGAAGCCTCACATAATTTTGTAAACTTACTTAGATTTTATCACTCGAATGGTGAGGAACTTATAATTTAAATAAACTTTTGTTGAATTACCACTACTTCAGTATTGGTTCTTATTTCTTAAACCCCTTTATTGGAGCAGCTAAAATCCATATTTACAAATCCAAACATCCTAGAACTCGACGGTTGTCATCACCCTATTTTGGAATAGCTGCCACCAAAAAATACTAATGGATTGGACAAAAATATAATTGACATTATTTTTAACGTTATTAATCAATTATTATTTAATATATAATTGCTATTATTTTTGTTTAAACATAAAATGAAGTCTTTATTTTATAAAATTAAATAAAAAAAACAAAAAAAATTATAATAGGTTTAGACCGAATATACGATACCTACAGCATAAGTTTCGAGAAATTGTATTATATCCAAAATGAATATAGAAAATTAGAATAAACCGAGTGTCTTTGTGGCACTGTTATAAATTTGGACCCTGCTGATAGGAAAAAGTTCTTATCGGATTGTATTAACTGATCGGGAAAACAATGTAATTTTCTCTTATTTGTTTTTTACTATTTTTTACTTTTACTATTTTCTATATTTTAGAGAGCATCAATTCTAAATAATTCGATTAGCTCTGTAAATACCCACTGAATACGAAACACCTACTGCTATGCAATTTGTTATAGCGTCAGCAAAATTAATTTCCACCCATTAAACAACCATTTATTATAACAAGTTTCAAACATAACAAAACATATTTATCATCTGACATTTACCACTCGCACCAAAGACACCTCAAATTAATGTTACATGCGTGTTAACGTGTTTATCACTTGCTAGAAAAAGTAGCCGCACACCGAAAATTAAAACTACAAAAAAAATATGAAAAATTTTTTAAGCTGCATTTTCTTCTTTGTAGTTTATTTAACAACTTTCAGTGAAATAAAAATCGTAAAGAAAATAAAAATTCATAAAAAAAAATGAAGTCGAATTATTAATACAAAAAAATAAGTTTACATTAAATATTGCTTAAGTCAATAACTTGCAGGATATCATTTGGGCTTGTGGACCTCTGTGAGTCGATTTGACAGACTTAAGTGTTTAGCCAAGAGTTTAGTGTTTATGCGATAAACGAGTCATATTGAGATGTTTACCCATACATTTTTTCGCTTGGCTTGGATAAATGTAATGTTTAAATCTTAAACATCTCAAAAAATTAAAAAATATCAGAGTTGTATTTAATTTTGCGTATGTTCAGTGCAATATTTCTCATTTTTGCCAAGTTGGCATCCTTGTTTTTTTTTTTTTAACATTACTATTAAAGTGGCATTACAATTACAAAAAAATACAAAATAGAATACAAAAATGAAAAAACGCATCTATTTCGATAATTTCATCATTAATATAATTAAGGTCATTGGCCGCCAATTTAATGATATTATTTTTATCAATTTTAAAAATTTTACAACTTTTCAATTGTTTTTTTATATTTGTGAACAGCTGTTCAATCTGCTGAAATGTTTAACTAAAACACACTAAATAAAGTCTGAACGACTGTGTTTCGTTTTGAAAAACACGAGCTAAAACACCTCAAAATATAAAGTATCCTCTTTACTTATTTTATCCCAAATAAGGCTTCTTAGTTTATTCTATGCTGACGAATTTTGCGCTCCAGTAAATGCCACAAATGCCATATAGGATTTCGATCGGGGCAATGAGGTGTTGATTTCAATTGATTTTTAATATTATAGAGCATCCTCAGATTGAATCATTATCCTGTTGGAACCAAAAATCTTCTCCAAGACCCACTTTTTCTGCCTTTTTTTATTAATTTTGTTTTGAAAAGTATATGTATGCAATTTGATCTATTACAAATATAATATATATAAGTTTACCAACCCCACTATCTGCCATGCAACCTCAAATTATAATTTCTTTAATTAATGCAGTTCCACTTTTTCACCAAACGAACTTGAACTTTTTCCTTCTAATGCCGAATATGCAAAACTTGCTTTATCTGAAAATAAAAAATGTTCCCAAAATTCTGCAGCCTTGTTCACACGTACATTTGCAAAATCAATATGGGTTTATACCCTATACATGTGGTGAGGAGGTTGTGCTGATGTTCGTAACTATAAAAAAAACTTGACTCACCGATTAACTATAATACCGATAGACTCAAAACAATTTCTAAGTAATCAATAGTCCAAAAATAAATCATGTACTACCATTCTTCACTTATTTTTTATTTGCTAAATTTAAGTGACTTCACCAAATGATCGGTCCATTTTTGGACCTAGTTTACATATAAATATAGCATCCGATATGAACCTATTTATTATCGACATGCAATAAATTTTTAACAATGCCACTCAAATTTGATTTATGTTTATTTTCTATATCCAATTAGTAAGACCTACGACCCTTTCTATAAACTCATGGTATAGGCCAGGAATCGGCAACCTGAGCTCGCGAACCACATGCGGCTCTTTGGATGTGAAGCTGGGGCTCTTTAGTTCCATACGCAAATATTATTTATTTTATAAAAAAAAAGAAAATTTTTTCTGCCTTATCACTTGCTATAGGTGAGTCTTGTGACGTAAAAAACACGGCACAAGTTGCCCTTTTTGTCAGGTATATGTCCTCCCAAGGTCCAACAGAAGAACTTCTGGGATTGCTACCGCTCTCTGGACAAACTGGAGGGGAAAATGTAGCGAATGCCGTGCAAAAATGCCTTGAAAACAATAAATAAATAAAATCGTTTCAATAGCAACTGATGACAGAAGTATGAAGGGGCAACAACGATTCTACAGAGCAAAATAAACCACGAATTTTTTACGTTTCACCGCATAATGCCCAAACATTTCCAGCCGAAATAGTTGAGGTCATGAATTTGGTAGTCAAGATTGTTAACAGCATCTTGTCAAAAGCACTCTACCATCGTCAGTTTAAAGAATTCTTCAACGAAATGGAGACTCAGTATTCCGACCTCCTTATTTACAATAAAGTGCGATGGCATTCCAAAAGTAAGGTGTTGATACGTTATGCTTTATGCTGGAATTAAATAAATACATTCCTAAATGAAAAAGGCATTATTCACCTTGAATTACAGAACGAAAAATGGTTGCAAAAATTTTATTTAAATGAGCTGAATCTAAAACTGCAAGGAAAGGGAAACCCAGCCTATGTTTTGGTAGAAGAATTGGTTTCTTTTGAAGAAAAATTAATTCTTTTTGGAGAAGATATTCAGAACGGTAATTACTTCATTTTCAAATTCTAACGCAATATCGCGATAAAACCAGTACAATTGTTGACACGAATTACTTCAGCACAGTTATAAAACAAAATTACAGATACATTTGCTGACAGATTCGAGCAATTCAAAACCAACAAAACCACTCTTGCATTCAAAGTAAATCCTCTCAACAAAAATAGTAACAAAATCCACATCTTTGGAAATGCAATTGATCGATGTAAAAAGTAAAGCTTTACAGGTTGAAAAGCAAGATAGAAGAGTTGGATGTCCAGAACGCAACAATATTGGACAGCTTATTATTCGATCTACAATTTTCCAAAGATTTCCATAGTTAAGATCTGGTAATAGGACTGACCCATGCAAAATACTAACTGTATTAGATTGTACCTATTCGGTTGAAAGAAACTGTCAGATACTATAAATATTTAAACCGATTTAAAATTTTATACATTGTCTTTCATACCATCTTCTATTTTTACTGTTTGAAGTAACTATAGTACAGAAGTTTAAAAGTTTCCATTGTTTTGGCATCACTAAAAATAGGGTTTGGAACAAATTTCTTCTATTTAGAAAGAGAATGAACCAATGAGTGATTTCGCAAAACAAAAATACACACTTTTATTAAGTTATGAAAAATTATTCAGCCCAATTCTAAACAAAAATTCCGCATGAAATTTCCCTTTTCCCCTATTATGAATAAAAATTCCTTCGGAAAAAATTCAATGGGAAAAAAGTAGTTATTCTCAATGCACTTGAATTTGTTTTTTCCCTCAAAAAATTTCCCTTGCAAAACAGACGGGAGTTTACATAAAAATGTAAGAAGTATTTTGATAAAACCAAATTTAAGTTTGAAAAATAAATGTTTTATTGTTCTTGTAGGTCGAAGATCACAAATAAAGCCCAAATTCAACTTTTGTTAACTTTAATGAAAGCTAATTCAGGCATTGATTGCGGTTTCCATAGATTCAGCCCACATTTGTCTTCAAGCAATCCTTTGGCTATTTCTTTGTTGTTATTCTATAACACAATTTCCTCCAAAAGTGCTCGCATCATAGCTGTGCTATTCACATTTTATTTAATTTTTCTTTAAAATAAATTTATTTGCGTTTGTACACAAAAAAAATCGAAAATTTATTGTCAATAAGCAAAACAATTGGCTTCGAAATTCGATGATGCCACTTATTCATTTTTTGTTCACGCAAAATTTATAATTGGAGGATTTTTTTCTCGAGAAAAGTGTTTTCCGTGAGAAAGAAATTCCTTGAGAATATTCGTAATTGGGCTGATTAAAAAACCAAAATTGGTAAACTCAAAATTTTGCAAAAGTACTGTCACTTACCACATCTATAATATTAATAGGCTAGGCGATTTTTTGATAAGGTATTTCTTTTTGGCTGTTCATCAGAATTAGAGATTTTTAAATTTTTCCTTTATTTTGAGTAAATTGCATTTAAAGTTGCTAATAACACATAAAATTATACATGTGCTATGTGCTATGTTTGCTAATGAGTTTGCTATCTTCATTCACAGTAATACACAAAAAAAAGTGCTGGTTTGTGAATTGGCTAAGTTGAAAAATATAGTTGCGAAGTAATTGCAATCTAATTTCGAGCGCTGGGATCTGCTAGTATAATAATAATAAGTAATAAGTAATAATAAGTTTCTTTTTTTCTTAATTGAAAGCAATTATGAAATGCAATCAGAATATATGTAAAAAAGTACATGCAGTCACATTTTTGTTTATCAGCGATGCATACACATTTTTGTCTGTGAACAAAAAAAAAAAACAACAAAAGCAACAATTAAACAGAAATGTGTATGCATCGCTGATATATATCTATATGCTCATGTTCTTTTAGGTATTACCATTTTCAAAATTTTAAGTTTTTATGTGAAAATTTTACCGGAGTATCTACATTTCCGTACGTCATTTTTCACCTATTTCGTATAGAGGCTAAAAATTCGATACCAGACTGCTCAGATTATGAAGAACATTTTAAGCATAAGTAGTGTGACCTACTGGACGTGTTATGGACAGGAGCATGTCTTCAACAGACAGACGGACATCGCCAGATCGACTTTTGCTTTTATAAGGATCGAAAATATAAATAATATATGTAGTCTCCGTAATATTGTACCCTCTGCACAATGGTGTGGAGAGTTTAAAAATCGAAAATAAGATTATTAATTTGTTCTAGTAATTTTGAACCTTAAGATAAACAAATATCGTCATCAAAACATTTTTATTAATATTTTAAATTTTCATTTTTAATTGTACGGATACTTTTTCTAGCAAGTGTATATATATATATATCTATATTTCAAATTTAACAACTTTAATGTAAACAAGATGTTTAAAAAATTTATACAAATAAAAAATAAACCTTAACTAGCAATCTTTAGGTGATGATAATAATGGTCATTATAAACATCATCATCATACCTTAAAACATCATTTGGTAAAAATTAAACAATTTGGCACAATGATAAAAATAAAAACCTGTTAAAAAGACGAACAAGCCAAACAACGAATAATTGAGATATGAAACCTTAAGGCAGTAACTGCAGCAAAAAGAAGACATTAAAATTACAAAAAAAAAAAATGCAATATGTTGGACAATGGTACAATGGTACCAAGATTGGAGAAATATGGGTTTACAATTTCAATTTTGCTAACTAATGTGTTTAATGTTAAGGTAAGAAAAAAAAATTGTATGTGCCTAAGACAACAACTCCAGTTGTAATTGTTGTAGAATCTACAAAGTTTATCTGCTAACACAGAATCCACTTTAGTGGAAATTTCTTATGGAAAAGCCGAAAAAACTGAAATTGAATTGAGATTAAAATTTTATGCAAATAAAATTTGTTAAAATCCCATTATGGGAAGGTGTTAAACAATTTGGAGATGTTTGATATATTTTACTGAAGTAGCGCTTGATGACATCAGTTTTGGTAAATAAACAGACCAATAATTGATCACATTTAATATCGATGGCTTAAGCAACACAGCCTAATGGTTTTATATGTATGTTTGTATATATCATGTTGAAAATTGTTAAAAGACACAACACAACACGTTCGCCAAGCTTAAGGCACAGCCAACGAACACCTTAAAAGAAAAGACACATAAAGCTTAAATTAAAAGACACACAGAGAAGATCTAACACGATTTACTACATGTGTTTTTGTTTTTTTTTTTGTTTTCTTTTTTTTTTTTTTTTGGTGTGGCAAAGACCTTGAATCAAGTTCATTTCATACATAAAATACACAATACGATTGTACATACATAGATGTTTATGTACAATGAATGAAAGAGTCAATATAAGAGTAAAAACATCATAAAGATCAGGCAGAAGAAAAGTTGCGCAATATTAAAAGACAGAAGAAGAAGAAAAAACAGGTGGATGACATCTTGAAGTCTGTTTTAAGTTTAAATTTTCAATTAAATGATAATAATCATATTTATGTTATGGCAATATATTTTTGTTTTTATTTTTTTTTTTTTTTTTTTTAACTTTTGGGTAACTTAAAACCATAATTTATAATATTAATTATATTATGCTTATTAAAGTTAGAAAACTATTTGCTAAAAATATATTTACATAAGACAAATTAAAAAAAAAAACAATGCGTCACCAGAATTTGATTGATTATTAAAAGTGACACTTCAAGGCAGATACTGCTAAATCACTTTATTCTCGGTTACTACTTCTTCATATAATATTAATGTGGTTTAAGTTGATCATGATAATGTAAGTCTAATGGTATCATCTGTTTGTTAAAACTTATATTCGTGTTTTTTTTTCTTTTTTTTTTTTTGTTAAAAAATAGAAGAAAGAATAGAATAAAATAGAATTTGGTATGAGTTTATAATTGTTATCGTAATATTGATTAATTACTTTTTAACAAAATACTGTAAATATATTAGTTTTATAAGGAATTTAGAATGGGTTTAGACCTTGACAGCAAAACTTGTCTGACGTGCTAAATCCAAATAAGAATTCACAATTTCTCCATCATATCTCGTAGTCGCGAAATTCTAAAAACTAAAAAACACTTTTTTTTTTGCTATATTGGGGACTTTGCTACACTCCTAATATATTTTTTTAAATATAGAACTAATTAAGGGATTTGAATATAGTATTCTTCCTCTTCAAAATCCTATTCGAGTTTTTTCCGTATCCGTTTGATCCATGGAAAATTTTAAATTTCATATTCAGATTAAGTGGCGAAATACCTTTCGAAAAGTATACTCTGGTCGCAAGCTCTAAAGTTTTATCAGATTTTGTGGCCTTGTATAATTTTAGATGTGTTAAATTTCATTTGTTTCGAGTTTTTATTTATCTTATTTCTAGTTTTACGATTTACGATGTCTTCGGGTTGAGTGTCATTTCCTCCTGCAACGTGACCAAGTAGATCTACTCTTTAAATATTTTCTTTCCTGTTTTTCCTTACCCATTATAATTCCAGATTCGCCACATAGTTTGTGCCTTGAATATGCAAACACTGGACATTATGCCAGTTCCATTAGTTGGACAGCATTTTGCATGAAAAAAATTTTTGGTCGAATTTTGAGGAGTGCAGGTCAGATTATTGTGACACTGGATTTAAAACTTTAGTGCGCAAAATATGAGCCAAATCGGCCAATGCTTTCTGGACGCGCATTGGATTCAAAGTTCAAATATGCATTTATATGTAAAAATTATCAAAAAAAAAAATAATTTCTCGCAAAAATATTGATATTAATAATTGCGTTTCAATTAAATTAATTAATGAAGAGTGAATTATCTTTCTAATAAAACAACAAAATCTGTTATCGGTTAAGAAACATCCAAGTTATATCAAGTTCCCCAGGCAATAAATGCGCCGCAAACCACTTGATTAAGAAAATCGAGCTCACATTTTCAAAGACATTGACATCATCTACAACAACAACATTTTTGCATTCTCCTGATCCCAAAATTATCTTATGTAAAGTATTTTGCATCTCGTGTATTGTTACGCTGTTCTAAATTAATATGAAAACGGTACATATTTTTAGCACTATTTCAAAATTTCCAATTTTACTTTTCTCGATTTTTTTTTTAATTAAGCCTTAAGTACTTATGGGTCAATATCGGTCTATTATAAAAAACTAAAAGTCCTAACTAACATATAAGGGTAATAAAGGGTTAGTTCTAAATAATATTATGCTAAACTTGTATTTTTGTGCCATTTGTTAATTTTTTTTTTTAGGTGGTACAAAATTATAGGTAACAGTATTCGAAAAAGGCCAATTCACAATCTCTACAAAAAGATAACGATTTATTAGATTATTAATTTTTTTTAATTAATTACTTTATTTCTGGAATAAAAAAGTTTTAAAATTTTTCACATACAATTCGCGTGTCCCAAATTTTTTTTTTCAGTTTTAATTTTTTTCAGAATTATTATATTCATATAAAGATATATCGAGGGTTTATATTCAAAAAGTGCTATCTATATTTGACAGCAACATCAATTTTTGATTTCAAACTGTTATCTGATATAACTGTCAAATTTAAAATTATTAGTACGACTATTTCTTAATAGATATTGTAGCAAATCGATCGACAAATACTTTCAGATCTTATTAATAAATTGGTTTTACACGCTCTCTTTAAAATAATTATTGATTCAGATAGCACTTTTTGAATATAAGCCCTCGAAATACGAATTTGTTTGTACTGTATTAAATATAAGAACTAATTAATCTACATATTTTCATAAAATAACTAATAAATTTCAGAAATTTTATGAATACATTAAATTTGTTTTATTTAAAAAAAATACTGATGAAGAAAATATTTATAGATTTTCATAAAGAGTCAATTTGACATCAAGAGTACCCCACAGGTTAATGTCAGATAGTAAGTCCAGAACATTATTTTTATGAATAATTAAAATATTATTAACAAGTTTTATAGAAATCTTTCCACAAATATATATTATTTCGATATTTTGTATAAAAAAATTTTAAATCTCTTTAAATTTGAATTTGGCCTTAATGAGGGACAGTTTAGAGTATTTCATTTTAACCTTAATTCTATCAAGTAGTATAATATTTTGACAAATCGTATTTGAAATATGAAATCACTAAAAAGATGTAGCCTTAAAGTTGAAGAAGTATGAAAAATTAAATTTTTCTTCAAATCCGCTGCAACAAAAACGCTGCCGCCGCCAAATTGAGAATAGGATACCTAGTATATTTCGTATTTTTAATCACATATATTTTGTTAATAAGACATAAAAGTCCAATGGTTGATTTCGGTAAATTTCTTGAACAAAATTTTTGAAAAAGTATAATTGGAAATAGTGCAAAAAAATACGTACCGTTTTGACATTAACGGCATAACAAAAGACTAGATGCAAAATACTTTACACAAGATTATTTTGGGATCAGGAGAATACAAAATTATTATTGTTGTAAATTATTTCAATGTCTTTAAAAATGTGAGCTCGATTTTCTAAATCAAGTAGTCTGCGGCGCATTTATTGCCTGGGGAACTTGATATAACTTGGCTGTTTTTAAACCGATTGTAGATTTTGTTGTTTTATTAGAAAGATAATTTACTCTAGATTATGGTCTATTAATTAATTTAATTGAAACGCAATTATTAATATCGAAATTTTGGTGAAAAATTATTTTTTTTGTTAATTTTTACATATAAATGCATATTTGAACTTTGAACTCAATCAGCGTCCAGAAACCATTGTCCGATTGGGCTCAAAATATGCGCATTAAAGTTGTAGATCCAATTTCACAATAATCCGACCCACACGTCTTGAAATTCAAAAAAAAAAATTGGCTGTCACCTTAATGTTCCATGGTTTCATCGTCCTCCAGGCAGTATCTGCACATTTTATCTTCAGCCATATGCATTTTGTATAGGATGTAATTGCACGCCTGTGAGTGCCCCACATAGAAGTCTTAGATTGAATCTGTTCAATATTTGGGCATCCCTGCTCCTTTTTTCGCTTCGACACAGAATTTTCTCAAGTGATGAAGTAATGTTTGTTTGTTTCAATACTCTACTAACTCATCTTTAATACATCTGTCGATGTTCTCAGTTATGTCTTTTCTGGTTAATTTTGACTAATACACAGTCTTTTCGCTCCTCGTCTTGCCTGTTCATCGGCTTTCTCATTTCCTTCATACCCGTTGTGACCTGGTACCCATATAAGTGTCACCTTCTTATTATATCTTCTCTTAAAAGTCTGAAAAATTATATACAAAACTTAAAGTTTGACCTTAGTATAACGCAATTTTGTTTACATTTATCGGGTGAAGAAAGTACTAAAGATTTTATGGAAAATAGGCTACAGTCTAACATGAATAACGCACTTGCTAAACCAAGGGCAATGGGGATAATTTTCAAATGTATCTAAAAACAAATAACATAACTTCATGGTTAAAATTTTTAAGCCATCCTCAACATAAAAGCTCTTTTCTATATCATCAAACTTCTAAACAAACTCAACGATAAATCATTAAGGGCCGTATGCAAAAAAAAAATTAAAGTGTACTTCAAGTAGACTTTATTGTATGTTTTTCAAACAAAATTTGTTGATAAAGTCTACTTGAAGTATACTTTAATTTTTTTGCATACGGCCCTAAATGTTTCGATATTTTAAAATTTCGATTATATCTATAATACAAAAATATATTTCTTTAAAAAAGACAAGTAAGAAATTTATAGTCGGTCTAGACCGACTATAGGATACCCTATACCATGGTTTAGAGATCCTATCTTTTCTGTCCAACTAATTGGATGTAGAAAACCAAACTTGAGTAGCATTATTATTAATTTTTTTGGCTGCTGATATATAAAAAATTCATATCGACTGCTATATTTATATGGGGACTAGGTCGAAAAATGGACCGCTCCCGACCATATTTGGTAAAGTCACTTGTATATTGAAAAAATATATACAAACCAAATTTGAGAAAAATCTGTGAAAAATTTTTGTTTTTTGATAGACTTAAGTGAAGATCGGGAAGCACCTCCATATGGGGCCTATGACTAAGAATTGTCCTATAGAGATTATTTTTGGACTACTGATTAATGGATATAATAAACACATACAAACCCAATTTGACTGAGAGCTATATGATAATTTTGATCTTACGGCAATTAATGTCGATTTCATAGGGGTCATTTGTATTGGGACTAGGTCTGAACATGGACCTAATTTCAACAATTTCAAAAGCGTTCATCCTATAGCCGATAAAAGTTTACATACCAAATTTCATCAAAATATATTCATATTTGCGATCCGTAATTTGATTACAAAGTTTACATGGACACACAGACGGACGGACATCGCTAAATCGACTCAGAAAGTGATTCTGAGTCGATCGGTATAGTAAAAGGTGGGTCTAGGTCAAATATTACATACCAAAATTTCATCAAAATATATTCATATTTGCGATCTATAGTTTGATTACAAAGTTTACATGGACACACAAACGGACAGACGGACGGACATCGCTAAATCGACTCAGAAAGTGATTCTGAGTCGATCGGTATAATAAAAGATGGGTCTAGGTCAAATATGTTTGGTAGTTACAAACAGCAACACAAAGTCATTATACCCAAACCACATAGTGGTATCTATAATATTAATAAGCTAGGCGATTTCTTGTGACCGATGTTTTGTTCTACCATTTTATCCCGATTTTGACCAAATGCATATTATTTTAAAGGTATTTCTTTTTAGCTGTTCCCCAGATTTAAAGATTTTAAAATTTTTCCCTTTGTTTTGAGTAAATTTCATTTAAAGTTGCTACCGACACATACACAAAATTATAAATATGCTATGTGTGTTTTATTAAATTTGTTAATGTGCGTGTTAATGAGTTTGTTATCTTCATTCAGAATAATAATAAACCATAAGTGTTGGATTGTGAATTGGCTAAGTTGAAAAATAAAGCTGCCTAGAAATTGCACTTCAAGCGCTGGAATCTGCTAGTAGGGTATAAATAGTTTTATATTTACATACGATCAGAAAAGCAATATTTTAAAGAATTTCAGTTAAACCTGTTGATTTATTTTTAGAAGTCTAGAGTAAAATAATCTTTAATAATAGGCAAGACGATTTCTTGTGACCGCTTCTACGCTTTTAGTTATCAACCGATTGTGACTAAAATACACCATATGAAAGGTATTTCTTTGCAGATGTCCACCATATTTATATATGTACACTATCTGGTACATTTTTTTTGGAGTAATATGCATTTAAAACATATACTGTGTGTGCGTTTTTATTATAAATATCAAGATCCCTGTGTTGAATTGAGAATTTGCTAAAATTGATTAGCATATGTTTAGGCTCTTATAAAAATATTTATTAACAATCCCATTTATATTTTTTCCGTGTGTTCATCAAATATTTATGTTGAAATTTAATGAGTTTTATTTAAACATTCATAAATTTTTATATATATATAGTTCAAAAAAACATTGAAGGGAAAAAATATAACGAAAAAATTAAATTTCCTAAAATTTGCACTCGAATTTTGAGTGCTGGGCTCTGCTAGTACTTATAATTAAGTCTAAACGTATTATTAAAAAAAAATATATTCTAAACGCAATTTGAAGATATAACGGTTATTTGTTATTTTCTGCCTCATAAATAGTTTATATTCATTATTTGTTTGTTTAATTTTTTTTTTAAATACTTTTTACAAACGTGTTTTGCATAGTAAATTATTTAAATTGTATTGTATTGTATTTGCCCGCAAGCACCATTCTTGTATCATTAATAAGGTATAATTAAAAAAACAACTATTACATTACTCATCTCCGTAATAATAATGTGAAATTTAATATGCCATTACAGTCATCTTGATGATATTTGTCAAGATGTTAAATATATGATGAACTTAAATAATTTATCATTAAAAGCAGTCAATCATTAATTTATCAACAAACGTTGTTAATAAAAATCTACAAAAATTTACAAGTAGTAATTAAAAGTTGTTAAAACTTGTTTTTAGTTCAAAAAACAGAATTTCAAAAGAAATATTAAAAAACAAACAAATTGAATTTAAAAAATAAAAGTCTCAAATTATAGGGTTAGGCCAATTACGTCTACGAGTCGATAGATATAATAAAGGGTGGATCTGGCTTAAGCATTTTTGGTAGTTAGAAACAATTCTTAAACCAATATAAACAACTAAGAAAGTAATGAAGAGGAAGCATTATCGATGAAACATTTACTTATTTATAATAAGTATAAAAATAAGATTAACCAAAAATTAACTCCATATAGATTTGGTTTCCGAATTAATTTCGAAATTTCAGATAATGTCCTTTGAATTCCTTTTATATCAATGGATTTAATATCCTATTTATATTTTGAATTGAAAACTAACTAACATAGATATATATATTTCTCTACAAATTTTGATTTTTATTGGGACAATTCCAGTTTTGGCCTTTTAAAGTTTTGAACTGAAGCCTTAGCGTAATGCAAAAACAGACCGGCAAATAATTTTGATTCTTCGATTTTGATTTATTAATTAATGAAATTTAATGGAAATTTGCGAATTGAAATATAATCTTCCTTTTAAAAATACTGGTTCACTGATAACACGTTATCTTAATTCCTCGAAGACTTAAAACAATGTTTTGACTGTCATTCGATACCTTTTTCTGTAAAGAAAAACTCGTCATCAATCACATATTTAAACTGTAAGAATGAAGAAGTAATTTTTTGAAAGTAGCGCATCCTCCAGTTGATCAATTTTGGTAGCTCGAGTTATTTTTTTCCCCCTTCAATGGATTAGAAATATGTATTTTTTATGGAGTTTTTGTTTCATTGGAATTTTCTCCCAACTCACGGTACGCTTTTTGTCATTGTAGCTTTTATTTCAGCTTTCAGTTCGAGTCTTGCTACCGAAATTTTCCGCCGGAACTAAGTTTTCTTTTTATTCTTATGTCATTGCTCACTAAACCAACTATTTGTAAATGAAAGATTTTTTAAGTCCCAAGGCCTTAAAATGGCGAAAAATTTCATTTTTAATAATCGATGTGCTTCCTTCACAAAATGTACAAATTATTTACAATGCTCTAATTTATTGAGTGTCATTTTGAATACTTAATGAACAGAAAAAATTTTTTTTTGTTTTTCAATCTTGTAGCGTTATTGCTTACAATAAGTTTTCTATAGCGATTTTTCAAGTTTCATTACTTCAGTGATCGTACGTTCGTACAAGTAATAAATGTGCCGTCAGTATATTTTCTTTTCGAAGAACATCGTGATATAACACAAGGGAACAATGGTTCTGTTGATTAAGAACTGAATATTGTTTTTAAGGTTATTTGGGACGCTGAATCCAAATCTGCACTTGGTTTTTTTCTATCAGCTCGACTTTTCGAGATATACCATTATGTTCAAAATTAAGGCACTTCCGCTACATATATTGGAATAACTTGAAAACGGTTCACCATATTAAATTAAAAAAAAAAATCCGAAACTCGCAAACAATATTCTCTTAAAGCCGTGCTTACTTTGTTTTTAAATTTTCCAAGTAGTTTTAGAGATATCGTTCAAGTTTTGAAAAAAAAATTAAAATTTTTAAAAAAAAAACATTTTTTTTGTTCTTTAAAAATTCCTAAAAAATAAAAATGGGACAAAAATCACAGTTTTGGTCTACAAACAGTTAGTTAAATATATTTCGAATAAAATGAGCTTTATTTCATTGCAATCGGTGCACAACTTTTGATTTTGTTCACGATTTACTGAATTGATATAAATCGCGATTTCCATACAAAAATAACATTTTCTAATGTGTAAGTGTTTGTATGTAATAAGTTAGTTTTTTATGATTCTAAGAATTAAAAAAATTAAGTAATAAAAAAAGATTATTTCAATTTTATGGTTGCGGTAGCAAACTCATAACGCCTATAAATTTTATTGTCCCTTTATGACACCTAGTCAGTTCACAGTCAATTAAAGAGAAAAAAGAAAAGTCCACTTGTTTTTATTGATGTGTGGTTTACCGTTGGTAACGGATGATTTTTTAAAGGAATTCCCCTGAACACATGTGTTCATTCATAAGTGACTATCAATAAAATTGTGGATATAATTTTTTTTGGTACTTCAGTAAAAAACTACTAAGTATTTTTATGGGTTCATTCAACCAATTTTTCTCATTCAACAAGTGTTTACGAAAGCGAAAAGTATAACGACAAAAAATATAAATCATTTTACATTGAACATTTAATCAGTCAACACAAAAAAGTTCAATTTTGTTCCCGTGTGTTATTTATTGAAAATTGTGTTACTTTGATACATACTTCAAAATTGTGCAATGGCTACGTCAAGAAACACCTGTAAAATCAATCCAGAATATTCTACAATTGCCTCAGTTATAAATAAAATAAAATACAACGAACACCGCTGGCTAATTTGTGTGGATCTAAAAATGGTGAATTTTCTTCTAGGCCAACAAGGTGGCTACACAAAATATCCGTGTTTCATTTGTTTATGGGATAGCAGAGCCAGATCTGAACACTGGAGTAAGAAAGACTGGCCTTCGAGGGAAGCTATGGTTCCAGGAAACCACAATATAGTTAATCAACCACTTGTGCCCAGGGATCGCATAATACTGCCACCTCTCCATATCAAACTAGGACTTATGAAACAATTTGTCAAAGCTCTCAACAAGGACGGTGATTGTTTTAGATATATCAGTAATAAGTTCAACAATTTGAGTTCGGAGAAACTGAAAGCTGGCATTTTTGATGGCCCTCAAATCAAAAAATTAAGTAGAAAAAAAAAATTTTCATATAGAAACAATCTATTCAATTAAAACATAACAATTATCACAAAGTTCAATAAATCGCTGATGAAGGCTGAAATGCCAGAAACCGGTCCGATTAAGAACACAGTGCAGTTATGAATTTTTGAAATATATGCTTTCTTCTTTACCACGCACCATTTTAAAATAAAAAATTAATCAATGATGAAAATTTTAGTAATTCCATGACAGATATTGAAAGAAATGCTTGGAATGAATTTGTTTGGATAGTGCGCAATTTCCTGGGAAACAAAAAGGGTGAGCACTATTCGGACCACGTGGATAACATGTTGTCACATTTCAAGCAGCTTGGTTGTAATATGAGCATTAAGGTGCACTACCTACACAGTCATTTGGATTGTTTCCCTGAAAATCTTGGAGACTTCAGTGAAGAACAAGGTGAACGTTTCCATCAAGATATCCGCACTATAGAGGAGCGGTACCAGGGTCACTGGGATAAGCATATGATGGCGGACTATTGCTGGAGCATTAAAACAAATCCCTCTAAACAAGGTTATTTAAGAAAATCTTATAAAAGAAAATTTTTCGATGAGTTGTAATTACATTGTAATATTTGTGTATTAAAATTTTTTATTTTTCTTTAAAATTCTCTTTTTGTGTTAAATTAAAAAGTATAGCTGACCATAAAAATGAAATAATCTTTTTTTATTACTTAATTTTTTTAATTCTTAGAATCATAAAAAACTAACTTATTACATACAAACACTTACACATTAGAAAATGTTATTTTTGTATGGAAATCGCGATTTATATCAATTCAGTAAATCGTGAACAAAATCAAAAGTTGTGCACCGATTGCAATGAAATAAAGCTCATTTTATTCGAAATATATTTAACTAACTGTTTGTGGACCAAAACTGTGATTTTTGTCCCATTTTTTTTTTTAGGAATTTTTAAAGAACAAAAAAAATGTTTTTTTTTAAAAAATTTTAATTTTTTTTTCAAAACTTGAACGATATCTCTAAAACTACTTGGAAAATTTAAAAACAAAGTAAGCATGGCTTTAAGAGAATATTGTTTGCGAGTTTCGGATTTTTTTTTTAATTTAATATGGTGAACCGTTTTCAAGTTATTCCAATATATGTAGCGGAAGTGCCTTAATTTTGAACATAACGGTATATCTCGAAAAGTCGAGCTGATAGAAAAAAACCAAGTGCAGATTTGAAATCAGCGACCTCAAATTAGTAAAAATTTGCTATAAATTTCAAATCAACACAAAAAAAGTTCAATTTTGTTCCCTTGTGTAATCAGAATAAAATTGAAGTAGAAATCGTCTTTTATAATAAACTAGCAGTAACCCGATGCGCTTCGCTACACCCCCCATAATGAAATAAAAAGCAGGGAATACATTTTGTAGAAACCTATTTTTTTTGTATAGGAGGTGCCACGCCAATTAGTCTGATCCCGCCCATTTTTTGGGCACCTACTCACATTAATAACTTATGAACTCAAACAAAGTCGCAAGACTTTCACTATTACAGTACTCCAAAAAAATTTGGCGTGAAAAGGGGCGTGAAAGGGGGCGTGGCGTAAGAAATGTTTATTTCTACCTCGCCTGGAGTATAATGTGTATACAATTTGAAGTAAATCTGTTAAAAACTATATGGGAGCAATTACATAATTTTTAAAAAAGTGGGCGTAAAAGTGGGCGTGGTCGGAAAACATACCCTATTAATCATGCCAGAGTCCCAGTTAAATGCTGTGAAAATTTCAGGAAGATCGGTCGAAGGTTTGGTCTCCTATAAGGTACAAAAAAAACAAACAAATAAACAAACACACATTCCACACATCAAATACAGACATGTAATACTTTAGGTCTCCTTAATAGTCTCGGCGTTGGCAATATTATCCCTGTATTATTGCATGCAATTGCAAGGATCTGAATTACTTATGGCCATTTCGAAATATGCAGACATATTTTAAACACATCAGCTACATCAGGTCCATCCTTGAAAAAATTATTTATTTATTTATTTATTTATTCATCTACAGCATATTTATTCTTACAGACTACTTAGAACTAATAACATATTTAGTTTAAAAAAACTTTAATAAATTTAACTTAAATTTATCTTTAGTTACTTCAAAATCTATCTAAGAAGAAAGATTATTACCTAATTTTTTGCATCTTCTAATTGGATCATTTAAGGCATAGTTTGATCTATGAAGAGCATCTTCAAATATTCGATTATTTTTTAAATCCCTTGGCGGATGTTATAAATTAACTAGATTACAAATTTCCGAACAATTTATGTCCACAGATAAAACATATGAATATGATCGACGATCACTTAAAGATTGCAATCCTAAAAGTTTCCTTCTTTATACATGTGTAAACAACTCATAATGCCAAGAATATTTTAAAATTCATCTGGTAAATCTTTTTTGAACACCTTCAATGAATATTTCATGTAATAAGGGCTTCAAATAATTGAACAATATTCGATTTTACTACGAACCAATGTCATAAATAAGGATTCAAATGCGAAAGAATCTCGAAAATCCTTTGAATTTCTATTTACGAATCCAAGCATGCTATAAGCTTAAGAGACAATAAAGTCAGTATGACTAGAAAAAGTTAAATTTACATCAAATATAATACCCAAATCTTATACGACTAAGAACTATACCTCCAATATTATAATTAAAAACAATAGGATGAGAACAGCGAGTGTAGGAAACAACACAACACTTTTAAACATTAGCTGTACGCTCATTTTCACCACACCAGTTTGATAATTTGATTGCAATTTCATATCAACTGCAAATAACCATACATTTTGAAAATTTTAAGATAGATGGAAGATCATTAATAAAGAGAACAATTAGCAGCAGGCCAATGTGTTTGCCCTACGTAATACCAGAGTAAGCATTAAACAGAAGTTTTGAATAATAATTTCCAAAAGAGATTTTCAGTTTGCTTTTAATCAAAAAGTTTTTAAAAAATAATTTTATATCCTGAGGAAATCCAAGTGCAGAAATTTTTTTCAATAAAATATAATGACTTACTGTATGAAATGCTTCCGTAAAATCACTATAAACAATATCTAATTGAGATCTGATTTCCATAGCATTTAATATGTTATGGGTGACCAAAGTTAAATTCGTAGCGATAGATCTGCCAGGCATAAAACCATATTGACAAGGTGAAAAAAAAAAAAATCTTTGGCATAGCTGAAAAGTTTTTCTTTACATATTTGATATATTTTGTAATATTTTTTGTATACCTTATAATGAGTTTGTGCTGATGCTAGTAATTACCAAAAATATTTTAGCTAGATCTTTTACTATATCGATTGACTCAGAATCATTTTTTGTCTGTCCATTTGTGTGTCCATGTAAGCCTTGTAAACAAACTACTGGTAGCAAATATAAATATATTTTTATGGAATTTTTTAAGTAAGCTTTTATTGGTCATAGGAGGAAATTTACCAAAATTGGTTTAAATTGGTGCATGGTAAGACCTAGTTCCCATACAAATGTCCGCTATCAGATCGACTTAAAAAGATTAAAGATTCAAATTATCATATAGATCTCGATCAAGTTTGGTTTGTGTGTGTTGATTACACCCATTAATCAGTATTCCAAAAATAAACTCTGTAGGACCATTCTTAGTCATAGCCCCCATAGAAAGCTGCTTTCCGATCCTCACTAAATCCAACACAGAAACAAAAATATTTGCTCAAGCTTGGTTTGACTTTACTAAATATGGTCAGAATCGGTCCATTTTTCTAACTAGACTTTTCATATCGTGCCAATTTATTAATAAATCGCTCTCAAATTTCGTTTATGCTTAACTTCTATCCCCAATTAGTTAATTGGAAATCAGATCCTTTGTCAAAACACAAAGTATAGAGTATCGCATTGTGGGCCTAGACCGGCTTTGGTTGTCTTATTTGCTTTTTTTAACTTAAAAGAATAACTTCAACAAATTCGAACCAAATAAGTACGATTTTTAATAAAGATATTCAGTCCATTAGTTTATTTAGTAATTTGTTGGGAATCATTTTTATGCACAAGCCGATTTCAATCGATAATATATGAAAGTTTTTCCCCTTTCAGTTCGAATGTTTACAGAATTCTGCTTTAAGTTTATATCGTACATTTTGAATTATTTAAATCCGGCGAGTGCGGTGAAGTTTCAAATATTTCTCAACAAATATTAAAAAACAAAGAGGAAATTCATATTTATACAAAATTTCTCAGGACTTCTTTAGCTTTTTTTTTTAATTGTTAAATAGTGAATTTTTGATTTACTTGATTTTCTGTACGAAATGGAGTTTTCCACAGGTACTTGGTTTTACAAAAATACCGTTTTTTTAAAAAATTTTTTGGTTTAATCGTTCTTCTAGAAAATTCATTAATTTTAGCCAGCATAGACTTTTAGCCGTGATTCTGGCTTCCAACTAATTTGAAGGTGTTCGTCAACAATATTTTGTACTTAATGTGTCATCCTGGATAATTTATTACTTTTTTAGTAGCCAACGTTAATCTCCTTTAGAAAATATAATTTTTTGAATATTCCTATTATATTGCATACCATTCGGTTGTTATTTGTCGCAGGCTATATGCAACTTATAGTGTTCAATACCTAAATTTTAACATTAATTTAAGCTTTATGAACCATATATTAGAATTTTTGGAAGAGCAAGTTAAAGTTGGTTTTTAATAGGTGAAGTGGTTATTTTATTTTTTTTTTCATAACTACAATTTTAAGAAAAAAGCAAAAAATTATATCATAATGGAAAATAAAATAGCATGGAATCAATATACATACACAATTATACAAGGAAATTGACCCTAATAGCTTAACCTTACTTAAGCTTACAACTACCACTGTTTCTATGAACAAATTGAGTAAGCCTCGGACATACCTACCTTACCCACAGCTACATGATTGAGAAGACTCCCCAGCCGATCTGTCATGTCTATCGCCAACAACCATTAACTATTAAACATATTCTTAACGAATGTTCGTATCTACCAAGTGTACGTGAATTAATATTTGGAGAACTAAACACCACAGAAATTTTAGAAATTCCATCAAAATTAAATATTTGGCAATTAAATTTAGCAAATAACGGGTGATTTTTTTGAGGTTAGGATTTTCATGCATTAGTATTTGACAGATCACGTGGGATTTCAGACATGGTGTCAAAGAGAAAGATGCTCAGTATGCTTTGACATTTCATCATGAATAGACTTACTAACGAGCAACGCTTGCAAATCATTGAATTTTATTACCAAAATCAGTGTTCGGTTCGAAATGTGTTTCGCGCTTTACGTCCGATTTATGGTCTACATAATCGACCAAGTGAGCAAACAATTAATGCGATTGTGACCAAGTTTCGCACTCAGTTTACTTTATTGGACATTAAACCAACCACACGAATGCGTACAGTGCGTACAGAAGAGAATATTGCGTCTGTTTCTGAGAGTGTTACTGAAGACCGTGAAATGTCGATTCGTCGCCGTTCGCAGCAATTGGGTTTGTGTTATTCGACCACATGGAAGATTTTACGCAAAGATCTTGGTGTAAAACCGTATAAAATACAGCTCGTGCAAGAACTGAAGCCGAACGATCTGCCACAACGTCTAATTTTCAGTGAATGGGCCCTAGAAAAGTTGGCAGAAAATCCGCTTTTTTATCGACAAATTTTGTTCAGCGATGAGGCTCATTTCTGGTTGAATGGCTTCGTAAATAAGCAAAATTGCCGTATTTGGAGTGAAGAGCAACCAGAAGCCGTTCAAGAACTGCCCATGCATCCCGAAAAATGCACTGTTTGGTGTGGTTTGTACGCTGGTGGAATCATTGGACCGTATTTTTTCAAAGATGCTGTTGGACGCAACGTTACGGTGAATGGCGATCGCTATCGTTCGATGCTAACAAACTTTTTGTTGCCAAAAATGGAAGAACTGAACTTGGTTGACATGTGGTTTCAACAAGATGGCGCTACATGCCACACAGCTCGCGATTCTATGGCCATTTTGAGGGAAAACTTCGGAGAACAATTCATCTCAAGAAATGGACCGGTAAGTTGGCCACCAAGATCATGCGATTTGACGCCTTTAGACTATTTTTTGTGGGGCTACGTCAAGTCTAAAGTCTACAGAAATAAGCCAGCAACTATTCCAGCTTTGGAAGACAACATTTCCGAAGAAATTCGGGCTATTCCGGCCGAAATGCTCGAAAAAGTTGCCCAAAATTGGACTTTCCGAATGGACCACCTAAGACGCAGCCGCGGTCAACATTTAAATGAAATTATCTTCAAAAAGTAAATGTCATGGACCAATCTAACGTTTCAAATAAAGAACCGATGAGATTTTGCAAATTTTATGCGTTTTTTTTTTAAAAAAAGTTATCAAGCTCTTAAAAAATCACCCGTTACAATATAAATATAATAGAATGAAATGTAAATAGCATTAAATAATTTTAAACTAAAACCGACAGTCTCAGCTGCTAGCGATTTTTTTTAAACTCTTTCTTTTAACTCATACCATCTGTCTGTCTGTCTGTCGTGGAACAACCCCATTCCCCCTTATACAATTGATCTGAAACTTGGCCCATAGTCTTGCTGTGACTATAGATTAATTCTGGTGTAGTGACGCATAGTCACGCACAGTCACAGAGTGATCTAAATATCATTTCCCCTCATCCGATCGATCTGAAACTTGGTCCATACACTTGCTGTGAAAAAAGAATAACTTTGACTTGGTCAGGCGCAGTCACGGAGAGACTTAAAACGGATTTCCCCTCATCCAATCAATCGGAAACTTGGTCGATATACTTGCTGTAAAGAAAGATAAACTTAGACATAGTCACGCATAGTCACGCACAGTCACGGAGTGATTTAAAACCCATTTCCCCTTATCCGATCGATCTGAAACTTTGTCGATAGAGTTGCTGTGAAAAAAGATTAACTTTGACGTAGCCACGCATAGTCACGCACAGTCACGGAGAGATTAAAGCCTCACTTCCCTTCATCCGATCGATCTGAAACTTTGTCCACAGACTTGCTGTGGCCAAAGATTAATTTTAAGATAGTCACACGCAGTCACGCATAGTCACATAAGGAAAGAAAGAGTTTTAATAAAAAACTTTGTTTTTATGAGTTAGATTATTCTTAGTTATAATTTTAATTATAATTAAAATTATATAAGTAAATAAATAAATTCTTTTTTTAACTGGGCTATTTTTAGTTTAGTTCTCTTTGAGTATACATAAAAAAATATGTAAATTTAACCATTTATAACTTCGTCTCTGCCCCGGATACCAGAATTAAAATATTTGAAAAATTCATGGAAAAAAGTAGCTTTGCTGAAAATGGGTGGTACATACAAAATAATTATTCCATACAAAATAATTATTCAATTATTGTGATATTGAATACTGGAATACTATAATAGGGAGAGCTTTGCAAATTTTTGTGACGTGACCTGTTTTTAATATTAGTAGCCGTGCTGTAACTGGGAGGGATCGGATAAATGGATGTAGACCCTACTGCAGAAAGAAATTATTGAATATCATATATTTCGAACTGACTTTTTAAATTCACTTGATATGCCATGTCTTCGACAACATAATTTATTTATTTATGTATATTAAATACAATACAATACAAAGTAAATTTGTATTCTAATTTTGGGTCCAGGGATAAGCCGGGTCACAAAGACAATTTGGATGGTTTATGCAGCGACAGACCAAAGCCTGTGGTGGGAATAAAACCTACGACCCCCGCATGATAGGCGAGCACTCCACCTACTCACCTACCGGGGCGCTTAACATAATTTATTCCTGAAGTTTTGCTACTTCGAAACCAAAATGCACCGAAAACATATAGGAGAAATCGGGTCATTATGAGGAAAATATTGGCTAACATTATTTGATTAACAATTATCAATTATTACATATATTGCCAAGACCCACGATTCTCAGATTCTCCAATTGCATTTAAAGCTTGATTCGTCTGGCGTATGCAATGCCAATTAAGGACATGGACAATTTTTTGTATGATATTATTTAATAATATCAGACGAAGATAGCATTGTGTGAAACAAAATCAAATTTATTATATCCAAAATATAGTCTGCTTTTAAAATAACATTGAGTTGTATTTCATTATTTAAAAAAAAATTATATGGGGATGAAATATTATTTTAGGACGAACAAATTTTGCTGGGTCGGCTAGTATTTTCGATAAATATATTAAAAAGTACTTTATTTTTGAATTGGGCCATATTTAATGTGAGTCACTGTATATACAAGCCTGGGCCTCTCGTAAGGCGTATGTTTTATATCTATAATATTAATAGGCTAGGCGATTTCTTGTGGCTGATATTTTGTTCTACCGTTTTATCCCGATTTTGACCAAACGTATATTATTTGAAAGGTATTTCTTTTTAGCCGATTTGCAGATTTACAGATTTTTAAATTTTTCCCTTTGTTTTGAGTAAATTGCATTTAAAATTGCACATATATATATAATTATACAATGCTGTGTGTGTGTTTTTTAAATCTGTTAATGTGTTTATAATAAAAATGAGTTTGTTTTCTGTGTTGATTTGTGAATTGGCTATAACTGATTAGCATACCTTTAGGGTCTTTATTTAATGGAAAAAAAAAATCCTAGAATATGCGCTCGAATTTCGAGGGCTGGAATCTGCTAGTAAATATTAATGTTTTATATAAGTATACATTTTATTTATAGAACTCATTGGATACAGTCGATTTAATTAAGAAAGTTCATATTTTTATTCCGCGATCGGCTGCAAATATTTAAACAAATCAATTAGAGTTTCGCTTAAAAGGAGATGAAACAAATTATAAATTAATCTTTTTTGTTAATATTGTCACCTACTATAAAACCTGAAAAAAATTTATTCATATAAAATATTTATTGCAAATATTATACCAGGTCGCTTCACCAATTTTTTGCAACGCGGTTTATGAATTGTTATAGCCAAAAACATTTTTTTGGGATCTTTTCCCAAAAAATTTAGGTTATAAAACAAACAATAATTAGGTTATAAAACATAATTTTTTTTTTTCTACCCTTCTGAAAACTACCAACCTACAAATAAAAACTAGTCGCGTTCAAAATTATCAAGGCCACTTATGTGATGTAAAAAAAGTAAAACGTAAATATTTCCCAAGTTCAAACTACTTGAGAAATTGGCAATATTTGAGCGTAAAGGTAATTGCATTAAATAAGACTTTGAAATAACCCAGCATGGGGCAAACAAATTATTTTGTTTTAGTTTTTTCTTTAATTTCTCGTAAAGTGCGAAACAGATTAGATTTAAATGAAAGGTATTTTTAAGGCCAATGTAGCCGATTTAAAATGTTGTAAATTTCAAGGTCATAAAAGTTCTCTTAAAATTTTCTTTAGTAGTCTGATTCTCTTCAAAAGTGATGTCCCAATAGACACTAATATTAAAAAGAGAAACGACTTTTTAGATTATATTAAAAATTTTCAGATAATAATATAAATTTTCAATAAGATCACATAAAGTTTAGAATATATTTTTTACACAAAACTTTTTTTAAATATTGCTTGTATGGGACATCGCTTATTGAATACTAATATTGAAATTTATTTGAAATGCTGTTATACGTACGAATTCAATAAAATTCCAATGGCTGACATTTAAGATAAGGTCAACTGGAAAAAAAACAAATAATAAATTACAAAAAAAAAAAAATTGCAATAGCTTAACAGCATTTATACAAAACAAAATTACAACAAAAAATTTAAAAAAAAAACAGCACCACAACGACGCAAACAAATCTATTAAAAGTTCAAACAACAAGAGACAAGCCTCTGAAATGAAAAAAAAGCATAAACAAAAATTCAAAATAAAACAAAAAAAAACTTAAAGCAATTGCAATAGCTAAAATAAAAATGACCTGTTCCATAGTAAGAAAACGTAAAAGCTAAACAAAAAATTTCGCAAAGTGTTGGAAAATATTAAAGTTAGCTGTGTTTTAAAAACCAAAAGGCAATGAAGACAGTGATTCGCATCCACGGCGAAGAGATTTTGCGATAATTTATTAGTGGCTTCTGCTTTGTTTAATAGTTGGCTTAAGCTGGATCGTTGGCTTCAACTTTGTTTATGTTTTGCATTTGCTGTAACTGATGGTTGGGATGTACTTTTTGTTAAAAATATCAACAGCCAAAAAAATAAAAATAATGCAAATGCTATTCAAAGTAGCTTACTAAGATAATGACCGTAGGTGACTCGTTGTATTAGTTGAATGATGGTTTTGCTATTTGGTAAATTTTTAGCACAAGTTCATCATCATTATTCGTGAGGCAGTGTGCTTATTTATGTTTCGGTTTATTGTGTGGCAGACAAAGTGTTTTTTCGTGCAGCACTTGTTAAAATAAATAAATATTTAAATGTTGGGTGATGGGTTTTTTGTTTCAATTTTTTTTTTTTGTTTGACAGACAACTTTTTAGAGGCTAGCAATTTTTCAAATTGCTAAACCCCTCCCTCCCTTACTGTATTCTTCGGTAGATATGTATATAACTTAAACATTTTCATATACAATCAATTATCATAAACTCTTTAGAAGTGAAATGAATTGATGGTAACTCTTCGTTAAGGAAAATATTGCCATATGTAGATTAAAATGAAAAATTAATAACCATGTTAGCCGAGGGATAGGTTTATCGATTAAAAATAGTATACAAATATATATTGTATATATATTTATATATGTATATTTATACGGATAAATGAAACAAATACAAAAGACTTAAGAAACGAACTACTTTAATCTAAACGGAAAATTTTCCTATTAGTAACTTCTAATACTATGTACATATATATATTATAATTTAATAAAATGGTCAAATCAAATATAGAAAACCAAAAATCGCATTACTAGAAAAAATCTAAAATTTCGAAAAAAAAAAAAAATAAATAAATAAATAATAAATGCTGAATATAAAATATCGTGATTCCTATAGTAAATTTACCGTTTCTTATAAACAATTTATCATTTTGTTTATTTGCATCAGTTAAAAATTAAAATTCACATTAATAAAAAAAAAAGCTCAAATGCCTGACTAAACTTGGGAATTACAAAAAATAATATGAACAACAACAAAAACAAATTAAAATAACAATAAAATATGCTGAGAATGTACATTAATAAAACTACTTGAACTAACGGGTGATTTTTTTGAGGTTAGGATTTTCATGCATTAGTATTTGACAGATCACGTGGGATTTCAGACATGGTGTCAAAGAGAAAGATGCTCAGTATGCTTTGACATTTCATCATGAATAGACTTACTAACGAGCAACGCTTGCAAATCATTGAATTTTATTACCAAAATCAGTGTTCGGTTCGAAATGTGTTTCGCGCTTTACGTCCGATTTATGGTCTACATAATCGACCAAGTGAGCAAACAATTAATGCGATTGTGACCAAGTTTCGCACTCAGTTTACTTTATTGGACATTAAACCAACCACACGAATGCGTACAGTGCGTACAGAAGAGAATATTGCGTCTGTTTCTGAGAGTGTTACTGAAGACCGTGAAATGTCGATTCGTCGCCGTTCGCATCAATTGGGTTTGTGTTATTCGACCACATGGAAGATTTTACGCAAAGATCTTGGTGTAAAACCGTATAAAATACAGCTCGTGCAAGAACTGAAGCCGAACGATCTGCCACAACGTCTAATTTTCAGTGAATGGGCCCTAGAAAAGTTGGCAGAAAATCCGCTTTTTTATCGACAAATTTTGTTCAGCGATGAGGCTCATTTCTGGTTGAATGGCTTCGTAAATAAGCAAAATTGCCGTATTTGGAGTGAAGAGCAACCAGAAGCCGTTCAAGAACTGCCCATGCATCCCGAAAAATGCACTGTTTGGTGTGGTTTGTACGCTGGTGGAATCATTGGACCGTATTTTTTCAAAGATGCTGTTGGACGCAACGTTACGGTGAATGGCGATCGCTATCGTTCGATGCTAACAAACTTTTTGTTGCCAAAAATGGAAGAACTGAACTTGGTTGACATGTGGTTTCAACAAGATGGCGCTACATGCCACACAGCTCGCGATTCTATGGCCATTTTGAGGGAAAACTTCGGAGAACAATTCATCTCAAGAAATGGACCGGTAAGTTGGCCACCAAGATCATGCGATTTGACGCCTTTAGACTATTTTTTGTGGGGCTACGTCAAGTCTAAAGTCTACAGAAATAAGCCAGCAACTATTCCAGCTTTGGAAGACAACATTTCCGAAGAAATTCGGGCTATTCCGGCCGAAATGCTCGAAAAAGTTGCCCAAAATTGGACTTTCCGAATGGACCACCTAAGACGCAGCCGCGGTCAACATTTAAATGAAATTATCTTCAAAAAGTAAATGTCATGGACCAATCTAACGTTTCAAATAAAGAACCGATGAGATTTTGCAAATTTTATGCGTTTTTTTTTTAAAAAAAGTTATCAAGCTCTTAAAAAATCACCCGTTATAAGCAACACCAGCACAAAAATCAAAACTGTTTAATTCCACAAAGCCACATCTTAAAAGTTTAAAAGCAACAACAAGGAACATATGATATTGTTAGCATATGTAGCAACAAAAGAAACAAAAAAAGTTCAAAATTATACAATAGTATTTAATTTTTTCTCTGTATGAACTTGTAGTTCTATGAATGTACATAACAAAAGACAAGTCATGAGAACTTAATTTAGAGCGTAACAAGTGCAAACACCAGTTTGTTATACCACCCACTGTATGTGACAAAGAGTAACTCCGTTTGTAACGCATAGAGAAAAGGATTTACGACCTTATAAAGTTTACTTCGGCGTGATCCTTATAACAACACGAGGCGATACACTAATGTCCGTCTGTCTGTTAAAGATACGCTTATTTACAAACAAAAAAATATTTCGATCAGCTTGGCGATTCAAATGGCTTAAATAGGGCAATATTACACCAATTTATGGCCTAAAAATAATATTTTCATAAAAATGTGTCTTTTCTAAAAAGCACCTTTCGTTAAAAAAGTAATTTTTCCTAAAAGGGACCTCTCTTAAAAAAAAGGTATTTTTTAATGTACATTTTCTAAAAATTTTATCTTTTCTACATCTCTAAAAAGGGGCTTTTCTTATAAGAGTGCATTTTCTTAAATAATAACGTTTTCTTAAAAATACCTTTTCTTAAAAAATGTGTTTTCTTAAGAAAGTATATTTTTTAAAAAGTTCCTTTTCTTAAAAAAGGTAAATTTTTTTAAAATAGTGTCTTCTGTATTAAAAAAAAAAAGTACCTTTAGTTACTTAGTTAAAAGTACCTAAAAATTTTACTTTTCTGTAAAAAGTATTTATATTTTGTAAAAGTACCATTTCTACTCCTCAATAAGTACCTCTTTTTAAAGTACTCGTTCTTAAAAATTTACTTTTTCCTAAAAAAACACATCTTCAAAAACTACAGTTTCTTAAAAAATTAAATTTTCTTAATAAAGTTCTTCTTCTTCAAAAATTATCTATTCTTAAGAAGTAAAGTTTCATTACAAAAATTACACTTTCTTACAAAAAGTACTCTTTCTTAAAAAGTAAATTCTCTTAAAAAAGTACTTATCCTTAAAAAGTACGTTTTCTTAAAAAAGTGCGTTTCTTAAAAAAGTTCGTTTCTTAAAAAAGTTCGTTTCTTAAAAAGTACCTTTTCTTAAAAAATTACCTTTCCTTAAAAAGTACCTTTTCTGAAAAAAGTACATTTTCTTAATAATATACATTTTCTTAAAAATGTAAATTTTCTTAAAAAGTAAATTTTCTTACAAAAGTTTCGTTTCTTAAAAACCCCCTTTTCATAAAAAATTACCTTCTATAAAAAAAGTACGTTTTCTTAAAGAAGTTCCTTTCCATAAAAGTAAATTTTCTTTTCAAAAAATATCCTTTCTTTTAAAAATACCTTTTCTTGAGAAAGTACATCTTAAAGTACCATTTCCTAAAAAGTACCTTTTCCTACATAAAGTACCTTTTCTTATGATAAGAACTTTTTCCTCCAAAAAGCAAATTTTCTTACATAAAGTACCTTTTCTTAAAAAGTACTTTTTCTTAAATAAGTACCTCTCCTTAAAAAGTCCGTTTTCTTAAAAAAATATCCATTCATAAAAAGTACATTTTATTTTCAAAAAATATCCTTTCTTAAACAAGTACTTTTCCTGAAAAAGTACATCTTAAAAAAGTACCATTTCCAAAAAAAGTACCTTTTTCTACATAAAGTACCTTTTCTTATGAAAAGAACCTTTTCTTACAAAAAGTAAATTTTCTTACATAAAGTACCTTTTCTTAAAAAATACCTTTTCTCAAATAAGTACCTTTCCTTAAAAAGTACCTTTTCTTAAAAAAAAATATCCATTCATAAAAAATATTTTCTTATAAAAGTACATTTTCTTAAAAAAGTATCTTTTCTTTAAAAATATATTTTCTTGAAAAATACATTTTCCTACAAAACGTACTTTTTTGACAAAAAGTATCTTTTCTTACAAAAACTATCTCGGCTTATAAAAATACCTTTTCTTAACAAATTATCTTTCCTTAATAAGTACATTTTCTTAAAAAAATATCTCTTCTTAAAAAAGTATATTTTCTACAAAAAAGTACATAATCTTAAAAAAATACGTCTTGTTACAAAAGTACCTCTTCATAAAACAAGGACATTTTCTTAAATTTTCTTAAAAACAAATTTTTATTAAAATAGAGCCTTTTCTTAAGAAATAAATTTTCTAAAGTACGTTATCTTTTTTTTGCAAAAAGTACCTTTTCTTACAAAAACAATCTTGGCTTATAAAAATACCATTTCTTTAAAACAGTTCGTTTTCTTAAACGTACGTTTTCTTAAAAGGAATATTTTCTTAACAAATTACCTTTCCTTAATAAGTACATTTTCTTAAAAAAGTATCTCTTCTTAAAAAAGTATATTTTCTACAAAAAGTACATCATCTTAAAAAATTACGTCTTGTTACAAAAGTACCTCTTTATAAAACAAGTAAGTTTTCTTAAAAATGTTACCTTTTTTTTTAAAACTAAATTTTCTTAAACAAGAGCCTTTTCTTAAGTAAGTTTTCTTCAAAAAGTATGTTGTGATCAAAAAGTATATTTTGACCGAAAAGTACCTTTTTTTCAATAACTACCTTTCCTTAAAAACCTATCTTGTCTTACAAAAATACCTTCCCTTAAAAAAGTAAATTTTCTTTAAAATAAGTACATTTTTTCAAAAGGTTCCTTTCCTTAAAAAACTATCTCGTCTTATAAAAGTACCTTTTCTTCAAAGAGTATATTTTCTTAAAAAACTACATTTTCCCACAAAACAAAATTTTCTTCAAAATGTACCTTCATTTAAAAAAGTAAAAAAGTACAATTTCTTAAAAAAGATACCTTTTCCTAAAAAGCGTATTTTCTTAATGAATTTAACTTTTCTTAAAAAAGTACTTTAACAAATATTTTTTTGTTTCTTCAACAAGTACTTTTTCTTAAAACGATAAACTATTAAAAAGGTATATCGCGTGCTTATATTCAAAAAGTGCTATCTGCAAATTACAATACAATTTGTGTTTGGTTTTAAACTATTCTCTAAGATAACAGTTATCTTTAATAATGATTTTAATTTTCAACATCCATAGTAGGATTCTGTTTTAACAGATACTAGCAGATTCCAGCCCTCGGAATTCGAGTGCAAATTCTCGGAAACTTTATTTTTTCATTAAATAAAGACCCTAAAGGTATGCTAATCAATTATAGCCAATTCACAAATCAACACAAAAAACAAAACATTTTTATTACAAACACATTAACAAATTTAATAAAGACACACATAGCATTGTATAATTTTATGTATGTATTTGTAGCAACTTTAACTGCAATTTACTCAAAATAAAGGAAAAAATTCAAAAATCTGTAAATCTGTCAAACAGCTAAAAAGAAATACCTTTCAAATAATATACGTTTGGTAAAAATCGGGATAAAACGGTAGCACAAAACATCGGTCACAAGGAATCGCCTAGTCTATTAATATTATAGATTGAACTAAACCGATCGATTAATACTTTTAGATCTGATGAATATATTGGTGTTGCTCGTTCTCCCAAAAATTTTGTTAAAGCAGATAGCTTTTTTTGAATATAAACCCTCGATATGTTTTCCCAAAAAAAGTACCTTTTCATAAAAATTAAATTTTCTTACATTCAACGAGTGCTTGCCACTATTTAGTAAAACCATAACAACCCAGGTGAAGGGTACCAAAGATTCGGCATAAACAAATTTAATTCTCTTTTATCAAAATGCTAGAAACATTTCAGAATTTTATAAAATATTCAGCTTTGTTGCGCCAGACATGTAGTAATTTTCATTGTGAATGAATTAGTTTTATTTCATTTTTGCATAACTGTGACTATGAGAAGGGAAGTTGTTGGTAAAGAATTTAAATTATTTATTTTTTTTTTTTTGCATTGTGGTATTTAAGATTAATTGATATCTGCTGTATTGCAAAGTAAATAACTTGTTAGTTTCTCATAACAAAGGTTGTGGGAAAAAAGTGCTAACTGTGAGACGGAATAGAAGTGATACCTTTATATTTTTGTTAATATTAGGATATGTATTTTGGAACAAGGAAGGTAAACTTAAATTTTTAATTAAAAAATTTGAGTAAAAAAATTTATTTTTTTTAAATTTAACAACATTTATCAGAAAATTTTTATCACAAAATACATTTTCTGATCAAAAAATATTTCTTTCTTGAAGCTCAAAAAAAAAACACTCGCACATTTTCTCATTTGCAACGTTTCTTTTATTTATAAGAAATTAAAAATTTTTTTTAAAAATTTCGATACCAAAATGTACATTTTAAGAATATTTTTTTTTATTATTATTTGAACTTAAAATTACATTTCAATACTTCAATTAAATTTTGTGTAAATTTGTGTTATTTGTAAGTAAATATCACTTTCACTTTAAAATTCTTTTAAATTTTTTTTTTCAACTTTGTACCACTACGAAACAATTTTAAAGAAAACAATTTTTTATCAAAAATATTTTCCGATTTTTATTTTATAAATATTTATCTATAATATTAATAGGCTAGGCGATTTCTTGTGACCGATGTTTTGTTCTATCGTTTTATCCCGATTTTGACCAAACCTATATTATTTGAAAGGTATTTCTTTTTAGCTGTTCACCAGATTTACAGATTTTTAAATTTTTTCCTTCATTTTGAGTAAATTGCATTTAAAGTTGCTACTAACACATACATAAAATTATACATATGCTATGTGTGTGTTTAATAATTTTGTTAATGTGTTTGTTAATGAGTTTGTATTGGTTTGTGAATTGGCTAAGTTAAAAAATAAAGTTGCCTAGTTTACTAGGCATTATTCCGTGATCAGGGTGTATGTGACTTCCAAAAATTCTAGATAAAGACCAAATTTTAGCCACATATCGACTCTGAATCAATTACTTCTTAAATTCAAATACCATATAATTAAATTGGCATATTAAAGCATCGTTAATTTAAAATATGTGGGTACATTATTCCATTACTACATTCATAAATGTCATGGCAACAAGATTTCAACTTTACCGCTAATATTATTTAAGCCATACCGCATAAATTAGAAGCTTAAAACTAGTGTCATCAATTTTAAATGTTCAACTGATCGTTGCTTAAACAAAAACTGAAAAATACAACTGCTGCTTTATAGTTCAATAAGCTAAAACTAAACATAGAAATAATAATGAACTTGAAGAGGCCAATAGATTCTAGTGACCTTTTCAAAAACAATCAGACGTATTCTTGGAATTTAATAATCAGCGCATTTTTATAAAGTGATATAAACTAAAGCTGTGAGACATTGTGGACACTAAGGTCTAAACATGATTGGAAATAGATTGTTATAACTTTTATTTAGAAACAATATATTCAAAAAACGGTGTTTTAATAAATTTATTTTGTTTTTAACTTTCTTGCAGCTGCTCAATCACAAAACAAACGAACATCACGTATTACAAGCTCACGTACTAGTTTCGGTACCAATGTTAAATCTTCCTCCTCACCCTCTTCAAATGGCGTAAATTTCGATTGTCCCGAGGAGTTTGGCTACTATCCCCATCCTACCGATTGTACTCAATATTATGTGTGCGTTTTTGGAGGAGCCCTACTGGAAAGTTGTACCGGTGGTCTTATGTACTCTCACGAATTACAAACTTGCGATTGGCCCAGAAATGTAGGCTGCGAAGTTGTGGATACGGTTGATAGTAATAGCGATAGTAATAGCCGCCGTAAACCATCGCAACAACAGCAACAACAACAACAGCAACAACAACAAACATCTCATCATCTGCCAAGTAGAGTTAGATTTGGTGCTGCTTTCACCAGTCCACAACAACAACAACAACCACCATCTCCTCAACAGACACTTAAAGCCACAGTACCACCACAATATCACAGACAACCACAACAAGTCATTCAGGCTCAAGTACAGAACTTACCACCACCACCAGAATTGAAGGTACCACCAAATCCCGTAGTAACATCAAGAGGTCAACCGAAACATTTGTTGGAGGCTCAAGAGGAAATTGCCAAGGTAGGAAAATAAATTTTTAGAAAAAAAAGTTTTGGTAAAATATTCGCTGTACAGTGATGAGATATCTTTGAAAAATATTTCATACGTTTACAATTGTTATTACTAGAACTTCAGAAAATATTAATATAAAAAATGTAGAAATTTAGAAAACATTAACTCTAAGTCAGAAAATAATAATTAAATTAAAAAAATGTCCATTGATAATAAGAGTGTAAAAATTTAAGACATCAATTGAACCGTTTGTTTTAGAGACCAGTCAAGCAACAAATTATTGATTTTGAGTAAATCAAAGAAAACTTCCTAGAAATTGTCACTTGACTTCTTTCTGCACTAAACAAAGATTTCTCGACTTTGCTGCACCATCACATGGGGCAAAATTTTAATTTTTTTATTTTAAACAATGTATTTAGTTCTAAAAAACACTAATCGCCCATTAAATAAATTTTTGATTTTTGTGTTGCTTGAATAGTTACTGATATAAACGATTAAATTACAACATAGTGAACATAAATGGAAATTCACAAAAAAGCAATTGCAATTAAGAAAGCAACCACTAAAATTCCGAAAATAGCAATTTTCTATTCCAATCCCCTGTGGTCCCAAATCCATTTTTTTTTTTTTGCATAAATTCTAAAAATATTGTTAGAGCTTTAATTTGTGGTATATTTAAAGATCATTGCATACTAAGAAAATAGAAAAACAATTTTTCTTATCGGATCCCGCCCACAGCCCACTCGCACTAAATACTTACAATAAGCTTTAATCGGCAAATAAATTAAAGAACAAAAATATTTGTCATGGATTTTAACATTTATTTCATATTTTTTAAAAACTTAAAATAATAATTACACTAGTGGCGATTAAAATAGGACCACCTGCTTTTTTTTAATTTTATGAGGAAACTTTATTCCACATCAAGTTCGTAAGAATTTTCAAAACATTCATTGTCAGATCCACTCTCATCGTCATCCAAATTATTATTTGTGGAACAAAATGTCGGTGATTCTAACATATCGATAACCTCTCGAGGAAATGCAGTTTTCTTGTTTTTTAGTCTTCTCTTGGCAAGACACACACTTGATAGTAGTGGATCCGAAGAATCCAAAGCTCTATGGAAAACATCACTTATTTTATTAATTCTGCTATTTTGTATAGCGTGTGACCGTCTATCGTGCTTATAAAATTTGTTCCGAGCTTTGGATGCACTTTCTCCTAAGCACCCCACAGGCAGTATAGAAGCTGCAATGCTTTCTGAACCATGTATTAAAATTTTATGAACAGTGGCTGACATAGGATACTAAGGATATTTGCTCATGTATAATTTAGCAGCTCGTTTGCAGAATTTTTGAAATTTATCCACGTTAACTTTATAATCACACGATATCGTTATTAGTATAATATGAAAATTTTTGAGGACATCCAAATCGAAGTCCAATATTGATGCAAACAATTCAATATTGGAAAAGGCTCTTCTCGCTGTATTTTCGTCATTGGTATTACCACTACCATTTTGTTTCGGTTTGTCAACCTGCAATCCTATTTCAACCCACATTCTACGTTGAATTTCATTTTTACGTGCCTGCATAATAGCTTTATCTTTTTGCTCTCTAATTTGCCACTTCTTTATCCCGATTCTATATGATATTTTTAAAACAAATTCAACAAGTAAGAAAATTATAGACGGTCTAGACCGACTATACGATACCCTATACCATGCGTTTAGAAACCCTATCTCTTAGGCCCAACTAACTGGGCATTGAAAATAAGCAAAAACCAAATTTGAGTGGGATTTTTATTAATTTTTTTGGCTGCAGATATGAAAAAGTTCATATCGGAAGCTATATCTATAAAGGGCCTAGGTCCAAAAATGGACCGATCCTGATCATGTTTGGTAAAGTCTCTTGTATTTTGCAAAAATATGTACAAACAAAATTTGAGAAGAATCAGTGCAATATTTTTGTTTTTTAATAGATTTAAGTGAAGATCGGGAAGCAGCTCTATATGGGGTCAAAGGGATCATTTTTGGACTACTCATTAGTGGATGTAATGAACGCATACAAACCCAATTTGAGTAAGATCTATATGACAATTTGGATCTTATGGGAATTTATGTCGATTTCATATGGGTAATTTGTATGGGGGCTAGGTCTGAACATAGACCGATTCTCACCAATTTCAATAGCGTTCATCCCATGGCCGATAAAAGCTTATATACCAAATTTCATCAAAATATATTCATATTTGCGACCTGCAGTTTGATTACAAGCTTTACATGGACACACAGACGGACGAACGGACGGACGGACGGACATCGTTAAATCAACTCAGAAAGTGATTCTGATTCGATCGGTATAATTAAAGATGGGTCTAGGTCAAATATTTTTGGTTGTTACAAACAGCAGCACAAAGTCATTATACCCAAACCACATAGTGGTATAGGGTATAAAAACAATGCAATCAGCTTTATATGGCTATTATGACTGAAAATGGTCCTACAAGGTATATTTGTGGACTGCCGACTACTGGGTATAATGTACAAACCAGAGAACAGTTTGAGTGCCTTATTTTATGCTTTTGAATGTATTCACAAAAATTGAGCACATTGTTGTCAATTCACATAATTTCAGTAAAACAACACAATGATACAATTGACAAAAGTGAATATGACGAAAAGCAAGCATTGCATTGCATGTCTTTTGCTTTAACTATATTTTTGGATTCTTTTTCTACACGTTAAGTTAATGAAAAAATATATACATGTTTCATATTTAATTAAAAAGAAAAAAAATTAAAAAAACAAATATATACATAAAAATAATTTCAAATATGTACATCAGAAATTAAACAAGTAAGAAAATTATAGTCGGTCTAGACCGACTATATGATACCCTATACCATGGTTTAGAGACCCTATCTTTCGGTCCAACTACTTCGATATAGAAAATAAGCATAAACCAAATTTGAGTGGGATTTTTATTAATTTTTTTGGCTGCAGATATGAAAAAGTTCATATCGGATGCTATATCTAAAAAGGGACTAGGTTCAAAAATGGACCGATCCTGATCATGTTTGGTAAAGTCTCTTGTATTTTGCAAAAATATGTACAAACAAAATTTGAGAAGAATCAGTGCAATATTTTTGTTTTTTAATAGATTTAAGTGAAGATCGGGAAGCAGCTCTATATGGGGTCAAAGGGATCATTTTTCGACTACTCATTAGTGGATGTAATGAACGCATACAAACCCAATTTGAGTAAGATCTATATGACAATTTGGATCTTATGAAAATTTATGTCGATTTCATATGGGTAATTTGTATGGGGGCTAGGTCTGAACATGGACCGATTCTCACCAATTTCAATAGCGTTCATCCCATGGCCGATAAAAGCTTATATACCAAATTTCATCAAAATATATTCATATTTGCGACCTGCAGTTTGATTACAAGCTTTACATGGACACACAGACGGACGGACGGACGGACGGACATTGTTAAATCAACTCAGAAAGTGATTCTGATTCGATCGGTATAATTAGAGATGGGTCTAGGTCAAATATTTTTGGTTGTTACAAACAGCAGCACAAAGTCATTATACCCAAACCACATAGTGGTATAGGGTATAACAAGTAAGAAAATTATAGTCGGTCTAGACCGACTATATGATACCCTATACCATGGTTTAGAGACCCTATCTTTCGGTCCAACTACTTCGATATAGAAAATAAGCATAAACCAAATTTGAGTGGGATTTTTATTAATTTTTTTGGCTGCAGATATGAAAAAGTTCATATCGGATGCTATATCTAAAAAGGGACCAGGTTCAAAAATGGACCGATCCTGATCATGTTTGGTAAAGTCTCTTGTATTTTGCAAAAATATGTACAAACAAAATTTGAGAAGAATCAGTGCAATATTTTTGTTTTTTAATAGATTTAAGTGAAGATCGGGAAGCAGCTCTATATGGGGTCAAAGGGATCATTTTTCGACTACTCATTAGTGGATGTAATGAACGCATACAAACCCAATTTGAGTAAGATCTATATGACAATTTGGATCTTATGGAAATTTATGTCGATTTCATATGGGTAATTTGTATGGGGGCTAGGTCTGAACATGGACCGATTCTCACCAATTTCAATAGCGTTCATCCCATGGCCGATAAAAGCTTATATACCAAATTTCATCAAAATATATTCATATTTGCGACCTGCAGTTTGATTACAAGCTTTACATGGACACACAGACGGACGGACGGACGGACGGACGGATGGACGGACGGACGGACATTGTTAAATCAACTCAGAAAGTGATTCTGATTCGATCGGTATAATTAAAGATGGGTCTAGGTCAAATATTTTTGGTTGTTACAAACAGCAGCACAAAGTCATTATACCCAAACCACATAGTGGTATAGGTTATAAAAAACCGTATCCAAGAGTGTAGAGGGCTAACTCCATAACGCAGTGTTCCAGGTTTCGGTTGAAAACATTCAGACTTCAGATCGTCTGTTTTTAAAAACTGCATCGGTTTTGCTCCGCATATTGGACAAGATTGTCATATTTAGGTTGTAACTAATTTTAATGCTAATCCCCTCAATAACAGTACAAGGAAATGGTTTCAAATTGTTTATTTAAGAGTCCAAGTTTGATTTTTCCTCCAAAATATGAGCTATGGTTTCTTTAGCAAATTCAATTTTAATCGGCTACAATATCTAATGGATTGTGGTGTGCTGTTAACCGAAAGGACTCTGCCCAAACGGTCTAAAAGCGTAAGAGGTATTAGAGTTGTGACGAATAATGATTGATCGGTGGAATTTGATCTCTCTGTTTCGAAGCTTTGCTTGTACGCACTTTGCCCCGACGAACCATCAAATCCATACGGTCTACATTTCACCTTAGCAGCAAGCAATTGTTTATAACTGGGGTATATGTCACAGTTGTGATTTTTATTCTGAAGCCTTATGTTTATATACTGCTGTTTTGAAAGCCCATTTTCAATTAAAAATGCTAAAGCTTCATCTGGGGCCATAGAAACCGGTCCTTGAATTGACAGTTTTTTTTCTTATTTCTGTTGATATTGCAGTCCTAGCCAATGTTTTTTTCAAAACGAATGAAACATCGTGCTCTTTTGTCTTCTTTGCAGAAACGGCAGCAGCATCAACCAGAAGTGGTGTATTGTGATTATGCTCTACGGACAAAACAGATGCTAGTTTTCGCTTTAATCGCAAGCTTCCTTCATTATATGTTAAATGAGGTCGCCCTACAGTATTTGATGGTGGGGTAATGTGGTCAATTTGCTCAATATTGACAATCATATTTGTTGAAACCCACCTTGAATGGGCTTGTTTAAATCTCTCCAATTTGTTGTTGTACTTCGGTAAATATTTTTTTACATGTGATAAGCAATTATACACTAAATGTTTTATTTCATTTATTTTGTTAACGTTTAGATTTTTATTAAGTCTTTGCAGTACCCAATCAATTATTATATCGTTTCTGCGTCCATTTGCTTGCCAAAACGATAGCATTTCGTCCGGCTAAACGAAAATTGCGCTAAAGTGAAATGAAAATTGTGGGAGTTTGCTGAAAAATGCTGGTTAGATCTAAATTTAAACATATAATACACACTTCGACGAACACTTCTGCGTATGTATGATCACGCAACTTCTTGCCCAAATAAAAGTGTTTGTCTACGAAACATATATATAGGTTATATATAGGTTATGTTGACTATAACACCACGTAATTAAAACACTCAAAAATATTTACAAGGACACAATACATATAAAATTGGATATATTGCTTTAAAACTACTTACCTTGGGCTTGACTTTCCATTATATATCGACTTTATATTTTTTTTTACACTTTGTTGTTAAAAAAAATGTAACACTGCAGGATTATAGCTGATTTAATTCCACGTGTTTAAACTTCCAACTTTGATAGCATGGCAGAGTGGCAGTGTTGCCACATAATTTTTTTTATAATATTTTTGTGATTGCTAGGGGTGTTACCAACAATAAAATACATTCACTTTTAAAAATTTATTAATTTTTTTTTTATTATTTTCTGCCAAAAAAAAGAAGGATTTGAGACCACAGTGTAATCTAGAACATAAAAATTATGAAGAAATTTTATAATCCGAATGTGCTATTAAGGAAACACTTTGTAAACTACAGATAGGCATAAATGCTGGCAATACTATTTCAGAAAAGGACTTTTTAAAGAAAAGGTACTTTTTTAAGAAAATGAATTTATTTAAGAAAAGGTACTTGTTTAATAAATGATACTTTAAAAAAAATAATATGTTCTTTATTTAAGAAAGGGTAATTTTTTAAAAAAAGATACATTTATATTTCACTAAAATTGAAGATAGCTCTAGATGGCGTAGTCACTTTCAAACACCACGACTTGTCATCGTCAGCATCCTCCTGACTATTACTTCAACTTGAGCTTAATCAACTACTTAACTCAAACATTTGAAAGAAAAGAACATGAGAACTTTTTTTTTCTTTATACGAGAGTTAGTATGAACAAGTTGAGTTTTTTCCAATTTTAGCTTTCTCTACATTAACTTAGATATCTGTGGTTTTCTAGAATAACAGCGTATGTCATAAAATCAAAATTTTCAGGGGATCCAAAAAACGTTATATTTGAAATTATGGGCTCGATATAAAGTTTTTAGAGCTTTTTATTTAACAGTCCTGTAGATATGGGCAATAAATACTTTATGTAATATTTTGAGTCAAAAATCTTCAGAGGAATAGATCCCAGAGAAGGACGAAAAAACAAGTATATAAATAATAATTAAAGTGTGTGCAGATAAAACAACTTAGGTCGACAAACGTCGTTTTCTTTGAAAAAGAAAATTACCAATGTACTTTTTTAAGAAAATGTACTTTTTTAAGAAGAGGTACTTTTTTAAGAAAATTTAATTTTTATAAAAAGGTACTTTTTAAAGAAAAATTACTTTGTTAAGATCATTTTAAGAAAAGGTACTATTTAAGAAAATTAATTTTTAGGAAAGGTACTCTTTTAAGAAGAGGCATTTTTTTAAGAAAAGGTATTTTTTAAGAAAATTTATTTATTTTTTTTTTTTTTGAAAATTTACTATTTGTGAAAAATTTACTTTTTAAGAAATATTAAGAAAAGTAAGTATTTAAGAATATAGGTAATTTTTTAAGAACATATACGTTTTTTGTTTCTAAGAAAATATATTTAAAAAAAAATACTTTTTACTCCCTTTATATTAACTTGTAGTATCTGCTTGACTGTCGACAAAACTTTGGATCGATTTCTAACCCTTTTCCTATGATCCAATCGGACTGAAACTTTGCAGGAAAACTCGTGGCGACGACAAAAATGATCTAACACTTTTTTTTTGGAAAAAAAATTTTTGATTTTTGACAGAGATATTTTAAGTCAATTATTTTATTACATGATTGTAAATTAATTTACAAAAAAAGGGAGTATAATAAAAACTTGGTTTTTAAGGGTTGGTTTTTTTAAGAATAGAAAACATAGAAAACATAAAAGAAAACACAGTTTTTTAAGAAAATCTATTTTTCTTTAGTTATTTATTGTTCGGTTTAAGATCATGTATATATTTTCTAATGAAAGAAAGATAATAATTTTTGTAATGTAAGAGAAATATTCGAAAACATTTCATTAGAAAATATAAATATGATCTTAAACCGAACAATAAATAACTAATTATTCCAATACAGATCAATAATACATAACAATAATAAAAATCTATTTTTTTAAAAGAAATCTTTCTTTTTTAAGAAGACTTAATTTGGGAAAAGTACTTTTTAAAGGAAATTAAACTTTCCAAAAAAAAAACGAACTTTTAAGGAAAAGGAATTTTTTAAGATACGAGTCTTTAAAAAAAATGTACTTCTTAGGAAATTAAACTTTTCGAATGCCATTTTCTTTTCTGACAAAAAATGTCGCATTTTATTTACACTTTTTTCGAAAAGTGTATTTTTTTTTTATATATTCTGAATTAAAAGCAACCTTATCTTATACATTAATCGAAAGGTCTCAAAGTCGGGCCCTCGTAAATCGCAAAAAATTGCAGCAATTAACTTATTTTAGGTCATAGTGTGAGAATATTTCTCCATTCTTCCCCTTTTTTGAATATTTTCACCCTATGACTTCAAAGAGGATAATTGAATTTTATGAACACAGCTCTTTGAGACCTTTTGATTTATGTATAAGATAAGGTTGCTCTTAATTCAGAATATATATAAAAAAATACGCTTTTCGAAAAAAAAAAATGTCAGAAAAGAAAATGGCATAAGAAAAAACTTTTTAAAGTAAAAGCATTTTTTAAGATTCGTTAATTCTTAAAAAAAATACTTAAGAAAAATATTTAATACTTGAATGTGAATGTAATAATTAATCGCACAGTGTTACAGAGACAGTCAGTGAGTGAGTCAGTGTTATATATAAAGAGACTGTGCAGCACTTTTCTGTCACTGTCCAGCACATACACGCTCCAGGCGAACTGGGAGTGGTTTCGTTCCAAGATCTTCCAACCAATTTAACGTAAACAAACCTAATTATATGAATCACAACTCTAAAAGTTGTCGAAAGTTGAAATTATAATTCAGTAATATGTAACAGCAGCTTACCCAGCTAAGGAAAAGTGAAACAGATTTTAGGCTACTGATCCGGATGTAGTGAAAAGTTGGATCTTCCAATCAATTTTACATGGAAACGATATTCTTTGGAGCCTGTACAATACATTCTTAGGATGTCATCCTAAATAACTGCTTCTGAACAGATGAAGATGTTGGTTTAGGCAGCCAATAAAGAACTATTACTACGAAACAGTTTTATTAGTACTTAATTTCAAGTTTATCAACTTTTAATATTTAATTTCCTAATATCAATGATTAATTTCTCAATTTGATTCTCATTACCAATTTTAATTTCTCGATGTCGATTTTTTCCCAAATATTAAACATTTCTTAGCACGGAAACACATCAAAAGATTTTTGTAATCAGTTTTCACAGGAGGGGACTTCATTCATCATAAAAATAAAAAAAAAGAATTAAAAGAATATTAAATTGTTTGTTTAATTTTAATTTTACTTCGGCTTGAGGTCATAAATTTTAATAAAATAAAATAAAACAGAATTAGTGTAAATTTTTTTATTAATTTTTGTTTATTTAAAACCCAATATTTCGATCGAAGTCTTCGATCATCTTCAGGGGATATTTTTAAAAAACAAATATTCCGCGATTATTTCTGTTTGTTGTTTGGTTTATTGTCACTTTGTGACAATATTTATATGTCAAAGATAGATTAGCAGTTTATGTATATCAGCAGAGCCCAGCCCTCGAAATTCGAGTGCAAATTCTAGAAAATTTTATTTTTTTATAAAATTTTTTTCTTAAAATTTTTTTTTAAATCTATATATAAAAAAAATTATGAAGATTAAAATAAAATGCATTGAATTGTGAATTTTTAAATAAATTTCATTATAAAAATTTGTTGAACACACGGAAGATATATAAATGGGTTTGTTAATAAATATTCAATTCCCAATTCAACACAGGGCTTTTCAAATACAATTTTTTTTAATCTATAATATATATAATATATATAATAAATTATGAAGATTAAATTAATTAAATTGTGAATTTTTAATTAAAATTCAATAAATTTCTTTATAAGTATTTGTTGAACACACAGAAGATATATAACAGCAATAAAATTGAATATATTTTTATAGAAATTGTGTCGGATGGTAGAAAACTACTTGTCGGTTGTGTTTACCGACCTAATAAATATATTAGCACTGATGTATTTATGGAACATATTGAATTTCTAACTGAAGATTACTCGGACATACTTATTGCTGGAGATTTCAACTGTGATATTCTTTTAGACTCTTCTATTGTAGATAGCATGCTCTCAGTTGGCCTTATACCCGTTAATTGCCTCTACCCTACTCACTACTCCAACACTACCATTATTTTATTGGATCTTTTCTTTACAAATGATGTCTCTAAAGTCAATTTATATGATCAACTGACTGCACCTTGTTTTTCAAGGCATGACCTGATCTTTATTTCTTCAACTTGCTTCGTGAGGTTCAAACCTTTAGTTATCGTGACTTTAAATCAATCAGTTATCATGCTTTGGCTGAAAATTTGGCGTTGATAAACTGGAACTGTTTGTACTACATGCCGTCTTCTGATAAGCAATTATCTTTTCTTGATGATAACATTTCACATTTATACAATCTTGGTGTTCCACTGAGAACTAGACATATTACGGAGAAAACTAGGCCGTGGTTCAATACAACTATAAAGCGAATGATTGATCGTAGAGATGAGGCTTACTCGCGCTGGAGGAAGTTTAAGATCCCAGAACTAAAGGACGAGTTTCCGTACGAAGAAGGGATGTAAATCGAGAGATAAGAAGAGCTAAATCTATACATTATGCTTATCGTTTTGAGAAGGCTATGGACAGCATGAAAACATGGCACACGGTACGTGATATTGGAATCGGTAAGAGTAGGAAAAATACAAGTAGTAATTTGACTGCTGATGAAATTAACGATATATTCGTAAAATCCCCCTCTATTGAAAGCGCCAATTTACCAACCTCAACGTCAATAGTCCTATACTTTGTGAGCAATTTGAATTTCAGTGTGTCAACAACGTCGATGTGTTAACTTGTTTTTTGAAGGTAAAATCAAATGCTATAGGTTACGACACTATGGACCCAAGATTTATTAGATTAATACTACCACATCTATTGCCGTTTATCACCTATTTCTTTAACACAATTCTCACCACGAGTGTTTTTCCAACTAAGTGGAAACATGCAAAGGTCATACCAGTACCGAAATCGAACTCGGAGTTTCGACCAATCGCAATCTTACCTTTCTTATCCAAAGTCCATGAAAAACTGATGCACATTCAAATTAGTGAACACCTGAATCGTTATAAATTATTGACTGATTTACAATCAGGTTTTCGGCCCAAAAATAGCTGTATTACTGCTCTTATCAATGTTAGTGAGGATATTCGGAGAGACATTGACATTGGCAAAATTAATATTTTAGTCCTGCTTGACCATTCGAAGGCTCTTGACACCGTCGGCCTTAAACTTAGTCAACTATTCAATTTTTCATGCACGTCAACTTTGCTACTTAAATCGTATCTGTCTGATCGTTTTCAATCAGTGTTTTTAAACAATTATTACTCAAGAGCTTTGCCTGTTGAGAGAGGAGTACCGCAGGGTTCGATTTTGCGACCTCTTCTTTTTTCACTCTATGTAAATGACTTACCTAATCATGTAGTTCACTCTAGACTGCAAATGTATGCTGACGATGTGCAACTTTATTTGGGCAGTTCGGTAAAGTGTATTCATGAAAATGTTGGCAGACTTAACTATGATCTTAACCAAATTTATCTATGGACTTCGAAAAATAGGCTTAGTTTAAACCCACAAAAGTCGAAATGTCTTGTAATACACAAAAGATCGGTACACTTAAATGTTGATTTTGATATCATTCTTAACAACAGGAAAATTGAAATTGTTTCATCTGTGAGAAACCTTGGCATTATTTTTAATAGCACGCTTAGTTGGTCGAATCACGTCAACTCTGTAATTGACAAGATGAGCTATATGCTTCGAACGTTATGGCCAATACAGTTCTGTATACCTTTGAAAATCAGAATGCTTATTGCTAAGGTCTTTTTAATGCCCTGTTTGCTATACGGCTGTGAGCTTTTTTCACATTGTGATTGCACAAGTAAATGTAAATTAAATGTTGTCTACAATAAGATAATTAGATATGTTTATGGACTTGCAAAGCGTGATCATAATCGAGTATATTTCTACACGAAACAGTTGTATGGCTTGTCCTTTGAGAATCTAATGAACGTAAGAATACTCATACAGCTTCATAAAATAATATACATTAAGGAGCCGCGTATCTTGTTTGATCGCCTCACTTTCTTTCAATCTGCGAGGGGTAAAAAAATAGTCTCTCTCTGCTACAGAAGTCTAATAACTGAATGGCAATTTATTTTTTAACGCCATCCATCTTTGGAACCTTCTTCCACACAAAATACAAACCAACAACAACGCAACAAGTTTTAGTAACGAGATTAGAAAACATTTCTCAACCTGAAATATCAACCTGTCAGTTAATATCCATTTTATATCTCATTTTATTTATTTTTTATTTATTTATAATATTTTTATTTTCCTTTTTTTTCTCTCTCTTTTATGTTATTCCATTTATGTATTATATATTTTATTTTTTTTTTTTTTTATATTTATGTTTTATGTTTATTGTGTAATTAATTTAATTTTTAAATATTTTATATTTAAACCAATTATGTAATTAAAACTTTTCACATCCCATACTTTAAATTAAAAGATACATATCTTGTTGTATGGGGTTGTCAAATAAAATTCAAATTCAAAAAAAATTCGTAAATTAATAATTTTATAAGAGCTTTAAGGTGTGCTAATTAATTTTAGCCAATTCACAACTCAACACAGGGCTTTTCATATACAATTTTTTTTGAACTCATTAACATATTTAATAAACACACACACAACGTTGTATAATTTTATGTATGTGCTAGTAGCCCCTTTAAGTGATCATAACACCAGAAACAATGTACCATACATATCTTCTCGGTCCACAGTGGCGTAGCGGGGGGGCAAGTGGGCATCATCATCATCATGGATAACTTTTATTTCTATTATAGTTGATTTCTGGAAAATATATAAATAATAAATGTTAATTCGACAATGAAATGGGTGTGACGGTGATCTGTTTTGCTCTGCACTGTAGCAAAAGAATTTCTGTTACAAGCAGAATAAGAAAGAAAAAAAAAATAATAACCTTGATCTTGAAATTATTTTATGTATGTACATATAAACAACACCTTATATGGTAATATGTTGATGGCATTTTTTGGCAAACTGATTTATGGCGTTTTTTTTCTCTTCATTGTGTTGTATGAAATCATGAACACATTCATATGCAATCATGCTGGTCAAACCACGTATTTTCTTGTATTGATCTCACTTGCTCTCATAGTCATATATGAGTGGGAGTGTTATAAATACTAGAGAATATTATGAATGCATATGAATGTTCTCAATGAATTGGTGGTGATTTTGTTTTTAATAAACAGGTTTTTATCTGGACATGAGTGAATGAAGATGGGAAGGTTAATGTAGTAAAATTAAATTTAAATCGTGGAGTCGAAATGTAGTTGTGCAAGTAAAAGGTTGAGGAAAAACCTCCAAAAAAAATTTAATTTAAGTTTAATAAAAAATGAAAGTTTAAGAAAATTAAAAATTAAATATTTAAAATTAGTGTAAAAGTTAAATTAAAACAAATAAAATAAAAGTAAAGTTAAGTTTAATAAATTAAAAAAAAAAAAGAGACTAATGTTAAGAAAAGAAACGAATGTTTAAAAAATAAATAATTGAAACATAAAATAAAATTAAAACGGAGTTGAAATGTGAACGTTAAAGTTAAAGGTTGAGGAAAAACCTCTAAAACAATTTAAGTTTAAAATTAAGTTTAAAAAAAAAATAATTAAGTTCAAGAATTAAAGAAAGAAAGTTTAAAGAAATGTAAAATTACATTTAGTGACATTAATGGCGTTGAATTTTGTTTGTTGAAATACAAGGTTGATGAAAAACCTCCTTCGAAATTAAAATTAAGTGAAGTCTAGAATAATTTAAAAAAAAAATTAAGGACAGTTATGAAAAAAAAAGTTTGAAAAATTAAATGTAAGTTCAGAAAATTAAAGAAAAATTAAGTTTAGAACAAAAAAAGATAAGTTCAAGAAAAAAAGAAAGTGTAAAATTTAAGAAATAAAACCAATAAAAAATTAAATAAACTTTAAGAGAAAAAAAAAAACTAGATTTTAATGACATTTGTTGTTCGGTTTTTATTAATTATATTTTTAATATTTGCGTGAAAAATATTTAAACAACCACCAGCTACTTAGAATATTAAATCTATTAAATAAACAATTCATAAGAAGACTAAAAACTCAAACGTAGAAAAAAATTACTGGTTATAACACTGTGCACATACATTACTAATTGAACAGTGAGCGGAGCAGCTTTTATAAGTTAAGAGGAAAGTGCGAAGTCAACATTATTAATATTAAACTAATTCAAATATAAAAAAATAAAACAAAAATGTCATCGGAAAATGTAAAAGAATACACACGCAGCGAAGTTGGCAAAAACAATAACAAGGAAAAAAATTGGTTCATTATTCATAACAACGTGTATGACGTGACCGCTTTTCTTAATGAGCTATGGCCGATTTTTTTAATGGAATATTGCGAGACACAACCACGGCGTCTGGCGGCAGCAGCTTCATCCTCAACAACTACAACCATATGGCGGTAATTAAAACAAACTAATTAATATGTTTTCTTAAATCTAAATTAAATAAGATTTGTCTAACTATAAACTAAAATTATTTTTTAAAGATTTTTCTAATTATAAATCAAAATTTTTCTAAATATAAATTTAAACCAAAATTTAACTAAAAATTTTCTAAATTAAGAACTTTGCTAAATATAAAATTAATGTAAAAATTTTCCTAAATAAAAATAAAATTGAGCTAAAATTAAAAATTATAATAAGAAATATAATATAGCTAAAAATAAAATTTTGCTAAAATTTTCCTTAAACAAAATTTTGCTAAAATTTAAAAATTCTCCTAAAATTAAAATTATGCTATACTTTAAAATTTTTCTAAAATTAACATTTACCTAAAATTAAAATTTCTCTAAAATCAAAATCAAAAATTTTATAAAAAAAAAAAAAAATCAAATTTTGCTAAAATTTTAAAATTTCCTAAAAATTAAAAATTTTCCTAAAGATTAAAAATTGTCCTAAAATTAAATAGTGCTAAAAGTCAACTTTTGTTAAAACTAAAAATTTCATAAATGAAAATAATTTTCCTAAATATGGATAAAATTAAGCTAAATTTAAAAATTCTCCTAAAATTAAAATTATGCTATACTTTAAAATTTTTCTAAAATTAACATTTTCCTAAAATTAAAATTTCCCTAAAATTAAAATTTTGCAAAAAATTTAAAAAAAAAAAATAAAATAAATTTTGTTCAATATAATTTAAATTTTAAAACCCTTAAAATGAAGGGTAAATAAAAAAGTTTTTAAACCCAATGTAGAAAGCCGAACCAAACCAAACTCTTTTCATTGCTGTGGGTTACCTCCAATTAAGATGGAGTCGAGGTAACATGGTAGGGAGGGCAAAAGGGGCAGAACACCTCGTCCCCAATCCCAAGGTAAGTATGGCCATCCGTCCCATTTAGCGTCCGTTTTTTTGACAGTTGTTTTTTTTAAATCGCATGTGAAAATCTGTAGTGCGGTTTCCCTCGTCCTGAGCAAGACCCCACCCATCCGGCGAGCTAGGCCCCTTCGCAAGCACGTGCGACCAGCAAAGGCTCAGGGAAACGGAAGCGGATCTTCCACCAACGCCGCACCATTACATGGGGAAAAAAGGAACACTAATAGTCTAAATCACACTGTAATAATATATTCATAATAGAAATGATAAGTATTTTCTACTGGCTGAGCTGACTCGACCTGTGTCTGTCAGCACTTCCTTATGGTATCGACAAGTGACACCAGAAGTGGATCTACAATACTGTTGCAAAATATACTAACTTTTAGTTTCATAACTTTAGTTATTTCTGGTATGAAATCTTAAGGAGGATTGATCGTGTGCAGCTCAGATTTCAAGATCATTGAATGAATTTTAGAGAAGCATTCCATAATCTTGAATTATTAGCGACAACATGAATTATAAGCGAGAGACAAGCACTGTGAAGAGACAATCGAAAAAGCGAAGTCTCTTTGTGAAAAACGGGATATTGATAAAAACAATACGATTATGACGACGCCGCAAAATGCCCGGAGAATCGCCTAGGACTTTCCGCAGAAAGTGAAATTTCAAGCGTTATGAAAAGCCTCCTTGATCGTGTGCAACAAGAAATATGTACACGATTTAAACGATTAGGCGACCTTAATTTCAAATTTGGATTTCTAATAGACGTTGAAAATTAAACAAGGATAATGTTGATAACGACCTTGGGTGAATTTTATAATACAGATTTCAATGGAATAAAACTCTTTAGCGAAGTATGTGACTGCAAATTGTTACTCCGCAGTAGAAAAGATATTGGACCTAAAACTCCGTTAGAATTTCTTACTTTTATAATCTCGTATGGAGGAGATATTTTTCCAAACCTGAGAGTGGCACTTCAAATACTCCTGACTATCTCAGTATCAATTGCTAGTTGCGAACGTTCATTCAGCAAATTAAAATTAATTTTTACGATCAACATTGGGACAAGGTCGCCTAAGTGACCTAAAAAGGTATTGTGACCCGGGCGCGATTTAAACTCACTACGCCAATGACGGTGCATATCTGTAAATATGGCGGACAGCTAAAAAGAAATACCTTTCAAATGATATATTTTTTGTCAAAATCGGTTAGTAACTAAAAGTTTGAAATCGGTCACAATAAATCCCTTGCCTATTAATATTATAGATTTGCAATCAACATTTTTTTTATAGATTTTCTCCTACTTTCGAACTACATTTAGCTATTCTTGGATTTTTAAAATTTTGCATTTATGGATAATGGAAAATCAGTAAATTTTGAAACTTTAAAATTTGCTTAATTAAACTTAAAGAATACAATTCTGAAAGCAACATCCAAAAATTCCAACGCTTCAAAAGCTGTTCCGGTAATTGAGTCTATTTCGATGCTATTTATATCCGTAATTTTTCAAACTGACCTTTTTTGAAGTTATTGTAAAATATATTCTTATTGAATTAAACCAGTTTTTTCTCTGGGTTATAATAATTTGAAAAAGATTTGACAAAAAAAACGAATTAATTAAAATATAATGTTCCTTTATAACACAAAATTTTATTTATTTCTCACTTAAGCTTTACGCTGATGCCCAAGAAACCCTACCACCGGTAGAGGAAGAAGAAAATGATCGTCAACAACGTGTCTATCGTGGCCAACCCAGTACTGTCAGTCAAGTGCAAAAAGATCGTGACGGTATTATACATCAAGCCAGTATAAATGCCATACCCAACAATGATAAATTTAATTCATACAGTTTTGGTACTCAGTACAGGTAAGTGACAAAGTGGAAGGAAAATTCAAATTCAAATCTCTAGCAACAATTTTCACTATTCACTATAATTTCACTGGCTATATTTTTGTATCAATAAAATGCTTTATTTAATGCTCTTTTTCTATTTTTTACTATTTATTTTAAAATTCGACAAATTAAAATAAATTGAAATTGAAAAAAAAAATCTATCGCAACGCTAAACAAAATTAAAAAAAATGCAAATAAAATCATTGAAACTGAAATAAAAATGCATATAAAACTGCACTATTATGACCATTAAAAACAAAAAAAAACCTTTGTGGACTACAAACTACGCTACGTTGACTTCAAACGTTAACGCAAAAAAACATTAGAACTGACATGTTAGACCTTGACTTGCTGCATAATGGACTGGAAAATGTTTATGTTATAGACGCTAATGATCTTGACCTCAATGTTCATAAACGTTATAGACGTGATTTAGGATTGCATACAGAACTTGATGAAGGAAAAACAATAACAAAAGATAAACAAGTTCAAAGTGAGGTTGTGGCTGAAGAACAAACAAATCAATCGGCAGATTTAAAAATTACAAAATATTCTTCGAAATTTTCTGCAAATGCTGATGATACATTAATGGAAATTAAAAATTTAGTGGCCGAGTTGTACGGTCCAGATTATCAAAATTCTTCGACAGACGACTTAATCGATCTAATGCAGACGAAAGTTTCAAATGAATTGAAAATGTCTAAGGAAATCTTAAAACAACAACAAGCTTTAATGGAACCTAATGAAGAAATTGAAAAGCCAGAAGATGAGGAAAATAAGGAAACCGTGGACAAATTAGAAAATGATTTAATTAATACTTCGGAGACCAGTAAATTGCAAAATTCTGATGAGTTTGAAATTTTACCAAATAAAGACAACTTGGAAAACCCACAAAAAATCGTAAATTTGGAGGGGAGCTCTTCAGCTATTGACAATAAATTGCAAAATTCTAATGAGTTTGAAATTTTACAAAATACCAGTGATTCAGAAACGCTACAAAATTTGATAAGATCTCCATCTATAGAGCCTTTAAGTAAAGGAAATGTTTCTAGTGATTTAAAGCCATCCAATGAATTACAAATTTTTCAAGCTGACACAGCATTTAAAACTGATGAAAGTTCCAGCGTTCTTGATACATTAAAAGTAACCAGTGATCTGGAAGCTAATAATCTTGATAAGCAGCTAATGGAATCTAATAAAACAGATGATGAAATAAACTTGAAGGAAGAAGATTTACCTTTAGCTAGTCAACAGCCTGATGCTATTTCGAAATCTTTGAATTTGAATAAAGAAATAAGTACGGAAAGTCAACAAGAGACTCAAACCGAAATTGTAACATTCTCACGAGATCCCGAGGATTTAGAATACATGGATATGGGAGATAGTAATGCGGCTGAATCTATACGTATCATTCGGCAATTGAGACCCTATACAGCAGGTTCCCGTTCACAGTGGTTAGGACCCAGAAATCAAGCCGGCTCCAATTATCGCTCTTTAGATTCAAATCCCTATCAACAACAAGTGTCTTATTCGTTTGGGGCCTTTAACCCCTATCTTACACCGCCTGCTACGCCCTCTTATGCTCCTTTGAATTCAGTAAATTCTCAATATAAACCCAACAACTATCCGCAAAATTTCCAACCTTCGTCTGAATTTCAAAAACAACAAAAACCAAAAGTTGTTTACACCGGTTACAATCTGTCGTTGCCGCCGCCTAAGGCCACCATCAGTGAAGAAGATTTTAGACCCATGGTAGGCAACTACTATGCAACAGGCAGCAGCAGCACAACTGCAAGGCCAGCTTTTCTTAAAAATACCGATTTATTGCCGTACATATTAAAATCTCTGCAAGAGCTTAAGGAGCAACGTAAGAGACTGCACTTAGAAAATTTCTCGTATTTTCATTTGGACAATCAACCCAAGGATAGAACCACCTTACGACCTCTACCGGAACATAAGGCCACCACTCAAAAGGTAACATCCAATGCACACTTTTCACAAATTAGCACAGTAGGAGGATTTTATAATAACAAACATTTCGAACATCAACCACAGCAGTCGTATCAGACCCATATCCATAATCCTTACATAAATCAAGGCGACACATTTCTGCCAACCACCACGGAAAGTAATTATTTTAAATATAATCTTCTGACCAATCAGAAAATGAAGAATTTCTATAGTACTTTAAAGACTCCGAGCTCAGCATATGAGTTCACAACTCTATCGCCGGTTACTTCAAATATTAAAATTATTAGTCCGCCAAAACTGATACTGCAGCATGGTAATTATGTGGACTTTGACAAGTTCGCCAATGGCATTACTTACGCTAATACTTCTACGTCTATACGGGAATCTTATCAGGACTTTGTGAGTTCATTAAGCTCCACTACAAAAGCTCCCATTGCAAAAGTTTCCTCAACTACATGGCAAACATCTACGAAAGCCCCCATTAAATTACAATTCAATTTACCAGAGTTCATATCAAATTTACAAACGAAAGATATGGCTCACCTAAATCCGGCCGTAGTAGATATGTTGAAATATTTCAAGGAAGTTAATAATCCCTTAGAAACTTCGAAGGGACATAATCTGAATACAAAATCTAAACCCTCTACTTTAAATTTAAATGAGATCGAGCAACGACCCTCAACGGCCACCAAAAGGCCTATAAAAGGCTATGAGAACTTCCTGAATAGTTTAAATAAGCCAGCTAACACAAAAACTACTACCAGTCCATCATCGACTTTGACCCTTAACACGGAAGAGTACTATGATGAATATGAAGAAGAAGAAGAGGAAAATGAAGGCATAGATGCAGATGATGACATACAGCCACCCTCCGATATGCCACCCTATATGCCAATGACAGAGACCATGGCACCACCACGATCACAAATGATGCCTCAACAAACAGTCACAGAAGTTCCGCCTAAGACCCAACAAAATTACAATACTGGTTTTTATCAAGCCACAACAACACGTAGACCCCTGTTTACACCGAACTTTGAACAATTCTATCAGCCACACGCAAACTCACAAAGCAATCCCAATCAAATACCATCGTTTATCAATTTCCCTACTGACTATTTCCAAGAAATACAACATAAATTACCAGCTTTACCGGAAAATAAGAAAACATCACAAAGTACCAAAAGGCCCCCCGCGAATATAGAAACCACTACAAGACGAACATCGAGCTCAACAGAAGTTACGACAACAACTAGACCTACGACTTCAACTAGCACGACCACTCTCAAACCACAACGTTACACAATACGACCCAATCGTTTTCGGGTACAAAATAAATGGCAACCCTCAACAACTACAACAACAACAACCATCTCGACAACACTTAACAACAGCAGTTTTAATACGAACAATAAGAACGCCATCAAAACTCTGACATTGGACTTAAAGCAAAAACCTTTAGGTCTTAAAAAACGTCCTACTACATTGGCGTCAAGTAGTGCTGGCTTAAATTCTGGAATTGGCAGCAATAATAATTTGTTTAAGGACCTTAACGGACAACTAAATAACAAAAACAGGTACAGTGTGTAACAAGAATTTGATACAAATTTCAACAAAAAAAAAACCCTAAAAATGTTTTTAACCTTATTCCCTCAACTTGAAAGGAATCATAACTTTGTTTGTCTTTAACATAACTCCCTTTGTTATCCAAGTTACAGAAACAACAAAACAAAACGACACTTTTTATACACCTGTTCTGTAAATATACGTTATTTATAATTGTGAATACCTTTTGATTATTTAAAAAAAATATAAAACCCTGTACAGTTTTAACTGATATAAATAAGAAAACGGTGACTATATATATTTAAGGGACGCCATGGCCTATTAAGTTAATTATAAAATATATTAAAAAAATATTTAAAAAAAACAGAGATGATAAATTAGATTTAAAGATTAAGTGCAAGAATGCAAATGTTTCGGAAAAAATATAAATTTTGCCAGTCTACAAATATTCTGGGAGTTCAATTTATCACTAGTTGGCCCTTACTATACATTCCTTAAAACAAATGATAGTTACTTGAAAATATTTCAGAAGAAAAATCTCTAATTATGTTCTGTATGTTTGAAAATGTGGTAAAATTAATTTTTAAATTTTTTGTGAGCAAACCTCGAAATTGAAAAACCTTTTTTTAGTGAATTTTCAGAATTTAAGAAAAATTGTACTCAGCAATGATAATGTAAAGTGTGTCATACAATAATAATAATTGAAATGATTTAAATAATTAAAAAATTATTCAAATCATTTTATAATTATATGTAGGAGCTTTTTCCAGTTATTGCAGTATAGGCAGTCACATTTTTCGCTTAATATTTTGTTAAATTTAAAATTTTAAAAAATTAATAGAATAATTTGAATATTTTTCTTAATTATTCGAACAATTAAAATAATTAAAAAATTTGTTAATTTTTCGAAAATGTTGGGTCTATTTCTGGTTATTCTAGTACACGAAAATGGGTATTCAAATAATTTGCTAAATCTTTTCTTTGATTTAAAATTTAAAAAAAAGTAATCGAATAACAATATTCGAATAATAATTATTCGAATAAATTTTATAATCAATTTAATATGTTGGTTATATTTCTGTTTATTCCAGTACACAAATTAAGGCATCGAAATTATTCGCTTAATTTTTGTTCGATTTAAAATTAAGAAAATTAAAATAAAATAAATAAAAAATTTGTTAATTATTCGAATATTTACATCTATTTCTAAAAAAAAGTAATCGAGTAATATCAATATTTTTTTTAATTGTTCGAATAATTTTTGAATTATTCAAATATATTGGGTTAATTTCTGGTTATTCTAGTGTACGAAGATGGGTATTCAAATAATTCGCTTAATCTTTTGTTCTTTTTAAAATTAAAAAAATATATATTCGAATAATTGCAACATTTTAATAATTATTCGAATAAATTTTATAATCAATTTAATATGTTGGTTATATTTCTGTTTATTCCAGTACACAAATTAAGGCATCCAAATTATTCGCTTAATTTTTTGTTCGATTTCAAATTTTAAAAAAAAAAAATATAGAATAATTACAAAATTTTTTTTTAAATTATTCGAACAATTAAAATAATTACAAATTTGTTAATTATTCGAATATTTGGATCTATTTCTAAAAAAAAAAATAATCGAATAATTTCAATATTTTTTTATTCGAATAATTTTTGGAATTATTCAAATATATTGGGTATATTTCTGGTTATTAGAGTATACGAAAAAGGTATTAAAATAATTCGCTTAATCTTTTGTTCGATTTAAAATTAAAAAAAAAAGAAATATTCGAATTATTTAAAAAATTTATTATTTATTCGAATAAATTGTATAACCAATTGAATACTTTGGTTATGCTTCTGTTTATTCTCGTATACGAATTAAGGCATCCAAATTATTTTGTTCGATTTAAAATTTAAAGAAAATTTTTTTTTAAATTATTCGAACAATTGAAATAATTAAAAATTTGTTAATTATTCGAATATTTGGATCTATTTCTAAAAAAAGTAATCGAATAATTTCAATATTTTTTTATTCGAATAATTTTTGGAATTATTCAAATATATTGGGTATATTTCTGGTTAATCGAGTATACGAAAAAGGGTATTAAAATAATTCGCTTAATCTTTTCTTCCATTTAAAATTTTAAAAAAAATATTCGAATTATTTAAAAATTTTATTATTTATTCGAATAAATTTTATAATCAATTTAATATGTTGGTTATATTTCTGTTTATCAATTTAATATGTTGGTTATATTTCTGTTTATTCCAGTACACAAATTAAGGCATCCAAATTATTCGCTTAATTTTTTGTTCGATTTCAAATTTTAAAAAAAAAGTATAGAATAATTACAAAATTTTTTTTAAATTATTCGAACAATTAAAATAATTAAAAATTTGTTAATTATTCGAATATTTGGATCTATTTCTAAAAAAAAGTAATCGACTAATTTCAATATTTTTTTATTCGAATAATTTTTGGAATTATTCAAATATATTGGTTATTCGAGTATACGAAGATGGGTATTTAAATAATTCGCTTAATCTTTTGTTCGATTTAAAATTTAAAAAAAAAATATTCGAATTATTTAAAAATTTTATTATTAATTCGAAAAAATTGTATAATCAATTGAATATTTTGGTTATGCTTCTGTTTATTCTCATATACGAATTAAGGCATCCAAATTATTTGCTTCATTTTTTGTTCGATTTAAAATTAGAAATTAATCGAATAATTTCATTATTGTTTTTAATTATTCGAATAATTTTTGAATCATTCGAATAAGCTAGATCTATTTCTGGTTATTCCTTTGTATTAAATAGGGTATCCAAATTTTTCCTTTTATCTTTTGTTCAATTCAACCGTATAATTCGAATAAAAGATTAAAACTTGCACGATTGAGCGCTTAAAATTTATCGAATTATTATCGAATAATTTAAAAATTTATTTATTCGAATATTTAAAAATTTAATTATTCGAATAATTGTCGAATTTTTCGGAAAATGCTGGCTACACATCTGCTTATTCGCGGGAATTTAATCGCACAATTTTAGTCACAACAAGATAAAACCAATTTCAACCAGAAAAACTCCGAATATTTTTAAACCGAAACGCGTTTTTAGAATCTAAAGATTATAAGCTTTACCGCAGGAACAGAATTTTCATTTTCATTGTTCAAATTAGAGATATAAAAAAATTCAAACATTGTTTTCATATTTCTGTTATTTACATTCCAAAAAAAAATATAGATCAAAAACAATACTGCTTACAAATATTTCCTTTATCAATATAAATATATTCGAACTACTCGTTTATCTCAGGTTAACACTTGAAAATTACTCGAGTAATTATTCGTTCACAATTGTTTTAATAAACGATTATAATAAACAATTCTTTTATACGAATCGTTTTTAATACTCATACTCATAGAAAGAGATAGAATTAGGATAGCAGCGTGCTATATCTTTACAAATTTATCATCTTTGTGTAACAGAGTTGCCATTAACATTTTAGCATGCATATAGATTTGTTTATTATTTGACTGACAAAACAAAACCATAATCGAATAATACGTAATAATTTTAAAAAATCGAATAGATTTTTCAATAATATTTAAATTTATTTTTTCAAATTCCAAAAACTTTTTAAACTAAATTTAAAAAATACTTCTTTCTTAGTAAATTTCCAAAAAAAACCGTAAAATTTTCAAATTATATGTATTATTTTTAAGAAACTATCAAAACGCTTATCTTCCCAACTATAAAACCGAATATGGCAACTCTGCTTTTTGACAAATCTTTTAGTTATCTACCTCTAGCTTTTTGCTCTTCTTTAACTCTATATTGCTCATGAACTAACAATTTTTCATCAACAACTTTTACTAACTTATATTTAAGATTTTCCAATTTTCTTAACATCTAAACGCTTTTACTAAAATTCATTTTTGTATTAAAAAAAATCAACTTAAAAAATTGTATAAAAATTAATACAACATTTTCTATTATTTTTTTCATTTTTTTCTTTTGTATATATATAAAAAAATTTTTTTTTAAATATATAAATTGTTAAAACATAATATCATTGTTATAAACCATAAATTACTTTCATCATAATTATTTTGGATTAAAAAAAAAACAAAAAATTCTTGTACATAATAATGGGTCATGAAAACACATCCCAATCATCATTGTAAAAATAAAACGAAATCAATATCAAACATTTCCTCAACTAAATCATAAAAAAGTAGTTTTGAATCATCATCATCATCCATACAATCTACCCCGGCTACAATATTTATACAGTCGCCAAGACCAATACCACCACAACAACATTATCATAAACAACAGCAACACCAAGTGATTGTTGAGACTATACCTTCGACACAAACTCAAAATCGTAATCATCACAACCATTACAACAATCACCATCATTACCAACATTAGCTCAGCCCCAACCATTTAGTCAAAATCGTAATTATTATAATACCAGCTCGTCTTATAATAATTACAATAATAATAACAATAACAATCAAAATAATCATAATGTTGATGTTGTGTCATATATACCACAACAACATCAGCAACAATCTCAACAACAACAAACAACAACAGCAACAACACATTCAAATTCCTTTACAATATTCATCACAAAATCAAAATCAAAATCAACAACAATCATTAATACCACAACAAAACGATAATGTTGAACAATCTGAACAAAGTCCTTATGATAATTATTATTCTGTTTATGACGATGATATTGATTTGTATAGGGATATAGAGTATCAACAACAGCAACAGCAACAGCAACAACAACCACAACAGCAGCAACAACGCCAACAACCACAACAACAATATCAGCAACCTATTCGACAACAACAATCGACTTATCGCCCATTGGAAATCTTTACCACAGCTGCGCCGCAAACTGCGTCACGAGAGACTTATAAACCACAATCAAAACCACAAGAAAGACCCACATACCAATCGAATCAGCAGCCTTTGGTTTATAATACCGATTATGATGAAGATTTAATAGCGCAGGTAAGTGATGTAACAATATCAAGGTAAAATTATTCGAAAAAAATGGATTTTGAAAAAAGTTCAAAAATTAGCTTGTCAAACCGTAAAAAGAGTGTAAAAGGGTAATGTAAAAGAGGGCATTTATATGCGAAAACGGAGTGAACATGAAACCAAACAAGTTAATCCACAAATTCCATTCCAAAATCTTGGCATATGAACATAAAAGTTTAACAGTACGTTTTGAATGGACAAACGGTCGTATAGCCAGCACATAAAATGTAGTCTGAAATAGATCAATTTTTGAGACGTAAAAAAAAATTTTAGAGTTATTGAAGTGAAAGCGTTAAAATTGGAGGCAATTCAAAATTTGAGTTAAAAAAATTGCTTGTGGTTATTTTTTATTTCTTTTTTTTTCACTATTTAAAAATGTTCATTGGGGTGGCCCTTCATTATATGGCGAAAAAAAAGTGTTCAAACTCTCGGTCGCACCCCCTAGAAATATGCGAATAGCAAAAAAACTGAGAAATACAAAGTTTTGGGCCAATCAAAAAACATTTAGAGGTGGTTAAACGCGATTGAAAATTGCAAGTGTGTTTTATATGGGGGAAATATGACTTTCTTTCAGATTTTACGAAAATTTCATTCTAGTTTAACTCTTCCGACATATAGTTATATAATTCCGGATGAGTATTAAATTATCTTTCGAAAAAGCTATAAAACTTTAAAATTAAATTAAAACTCGCTAAGAAATAGCAAATGCCTCAGACCACTTTTGTGCCAAAAAAAAAACTAGGTCATGAAATTTGATGGCATTTTTTTCAACTTTAAAAAATTAGTTAAAGCCAACATTTCGTTTTAGTCTCTATACTCAGTAAGATATGAAGTATGGCTTTATTACCACCTTCTTAACCTATTAAGCATTGAGACCGAAAATGGAAATTTTTTTTCATAAAATTTTGAAAACTCCTGTTTCAAGTTTTGAAAAATTTTCTTTAAAAAAATTTAAAAAAAATGGATCTACCTCTTTAAGCTCTTGTTAAATGCCTGTTAGAGATTAACTGTGTGAACCTTTAGGTAAATCCCTATGCCAGAATTTTTTTGGCAAGGATTTTATTTTTGTGGATTTCGAGAAAAATGGGATTTTTGTAAAATATTCTGTAAATGTACTTTTTCTAAATACTTTGTATGAAAAATTCATCACTTGTCTGCTTTTAATTGTTATGTTTTATCTTTATAACCTAGAGTTTTGGAAAAAAATAATATGACCCCATTAACCCTTTTGGAATTGGGGTCACATATGAACACATATTTATTCAAAAAATTTAAATATTTTGTAAGTGCTGATGAATTTTTAGATGCAATGCTTAAAATATAATAACCAAATGTGTAGAACTTCCGTTCCTAAAATTTGGGATAAATCCGACAACGTTAACCTACTATTTGCCAAGGCCAGCTTTGGATTTTAAGATATTAAAAATTAAATAAAAAAATTACGGAAAACGAGTTTCTCAATTAAACTCGATGAAACCACTATTTCGAATTTAAGAAAAATAATTCGGTTATTATACCCTATACCACTATGTGGTTTGGGTATAATGACTTTGTGCTGCTGTTTGTAACAACCAAAAATATTTGACCCAGACCCATCTTTAATTATACCGATCGAATCAGAATCCCTTTTTGAGTTGATTTAACAATGTCCGTCCGTCCGTCCGTCCGTCCGTCCGTCCGTCCGTCTGTGTGTCCATGTAAAGCTTGTAATCAAAGTGCAGGTCGCAAATATGAATATATTTTGATGAAATTTGCTATATAAGCCTTTATCGGCCATGGGATAAACGCTATTGAAATTGGTGAAATTCGGTCCATGTTCAGACATAGCCCCAATACAAATTACCCCTATGAAATCGACATAAATTGCCATAAGATCCAAATTGTCATATAGATCTTACTCAAATTGGGTTTGTATGCGTTCATTACATCCATTAATGAGTAGTCCAAAAATGATCCCTTTGGCCCCATACAGAGCTGCTTCCCGATATTCATTTAAATCTATTAAAAAACAAAACTATTGCACTGATTCTTCTCAAATTGTGTTTGTATATGTTTTTGCAAAATACAAGAGACGTTACCAACCATGGTCAGGATCGGTCCATTTTTGGACCTAGTCCCCATATAGATATAGCATCCGATATGAACTTTTTCATATCTGCAGCCAAAAAAATTAATAAAAATCCCACTCAAATTTGGTTTTTGCTTATTTTCTATGTCCAGTTAGTTGGGCCTAAGAGATAGGGTTTCCAAACGCATGGTATAGGGTATCGTATAGTCGGTCTAGACCGACTATAATTTTCTTACTTGTTTTTTATTTATTTAAGGCTTCAGTGCTCCTGGGAGCAAAATAATCCATTGTGATATATCTTTGGTGCAATTATCTGCTTATTGCTCGCGAATATAAATTAAAACAACTTTTAACCAATTTTGTTATAAAATTATTTTATGTATAAAAACTATCTATATTTTTTTTAAATAAAATAAGAAGATCCACAAATGACCCTAATAAAAGACAATTTATTCAAAAGAATATAAAATATAAAATTAATTCTATTTATTTTGGTGTATTTGTAATCACTTACGACTTGCAATAAGTATTGCTTTTCTTTAATTTTTTTATATTATTATATTAATTTTATATTTCATATTCTTATGAATAAAATGTATCTTATTAGCTTTGGGTCATTTGTGGGTCTTCTTATTTTATTTAGAAAAATATAGATAGTTTTTCTACATAAAATAATTTTATAACAAAATTGGTTAAAAGTTGTTTTAATTTATATTCGCGAGCAATAAGCAGATAATTGCACCAAAAATATATCACATTGTTTTTTTTTTATCCCGGAGCACTGACGGGTTAAATATATAAAAATTAAGCGAATTATTTTTCTTAAATTCGATATAGTGGTCTCATCGAGTTTAATAGAAAAACTCGTTTTCGGTAATTTTTATTTCAAAAAATCTTAAAATCCAAAGCTGGCCTTGGCAAATAATGGGTTAACGTTCTTGGATTTATCTCCAATTTTAGGACCGGAAGTTCTACACATTAAGTTATTATATTTTAAGCATCGCATCTAAAAATTCAATAGCGCTTACAAAATATTTGAATTTTTTGAATAAATTATTTTTTAATAGCTTGGGGTCATATGTGACCCAAATTCCAAAAGGGTTAATCGGGTCCCAATATTTTTTTCCAAAACTCTAGGCTATTAAGATAAAATATAACATTTAAAAGTAGAAAAGTGATGAATTTTTGATATAAAGTATTTAGATATGGTACATTTACAGAATATTTTACAAAAATCGCATTTTTCTCGAAATCCGCAAAAAAAAAATCCTTGTCAAAAAAATTGTGGTATTGGGATTTGCCTAGAAATTCACACAGTTAATCTCTAACATGCATGTTACAAGACCTTAAAGAGCTAGATCAATTTTTTTAAATTTTGTTAAAGAAAATTTTTCAAAACTTGAAATAGGAGTTTTCAAAATTTTATCAAAAAACTTTTCCATCTCCGGTCTCAATGCTTAATAGGTTAACAAGGTGGTAAAACAATACTTACAGGTATAGAGACTAAAACTAAAATGTTGGCTTTAATTAATTTCTTAAAGTTGAAAAAAATGCCAACAAATTTCATGATCTAGTTTATTTTGGCACAAAAGTGGTCTGGGGCATTTGCTATTTCTTGGCGAATTTTTATTCTATTTTGAAGTTTTATACCTTTTTGGAAAGATAATTTAATACTGATCCAGAATTATATAACAATTTGTCGGAAGAACTAAACTATAGAACGAAATGTTCGTAAAATCTGAAAAAAAAAGTCACTTGAAATTTTCAATCGTGTTGAGCCACCTCTAAATCACTTTCTCAGTCGATTCAACAATGTCCGTCCGCCCGTCTTTCTGTCTGTCTGTCTCTTTGTCCACATGTTCATCTGTCTGTGTGTATGAATATATTTTGATAACATTTAGTATTATCAGCTTTTATTGGTGAATATCGGGGCTTGTTCAGACCTATTCCACATAGAAAAGCCCCTAATAATTAAACTGAAATTGTCTTAAGATCCAGGTTATCATGTATAAATCAAACAAATTGATGTTATATGTGTATATTCTACCACTAATCAGTAATAATATCATAGTCACCATATAAATCTCCTTCACGATCGTCACTTAAATCTATCAAAAACCAAAATCAATTTTTTTTTTTTTTTGAATTTGGTTTCCTAAGTATAGTCACGCTCCGTTTTTAACCTTATCCCCATATAGAAATAATTCCAGACATTAACTTTTTAATATCTAAACGCCGCAAATTAATTAAAATACCATTAAGATTTTTATGCTTATTTTCTATATATATTGCCTCCGTATAGCTGAATCCTAGACCGGCTCTCTGGTCTGCATCATATAAATGCGCTAGTGCATTGTGGGGTCGTATTTTCTTAATATCTTCATCCAATCGGTCCAATAACTCAACATAGTATTTGGCAGTCATTGATTTTTTTTCTCGAAGTGATCTAATTAATGAAATGTCATGAGATTTTCACACAATTTTTCTAACAGTTGGCCCTACTGAATAAATAGAAACAAATCGGCACTTATGACGCCATCTCTGTGAGAGGCCACGTGCTTTTCAATCAATGAGTATATGACAATTTGGATCTTATGGTAATTTAAGTCGATCTCATAGGAGACATTTGTATGGGGACTAAATTTGAACATGCGCAGATTTTCTCCAATTTCGACAGAGTTCGTCCTCTGGACGATAAAAGTGTATACAACAAATTTCATAAAAATATATTCATATTTACGACCTGTTGTTTGATTACATGGTTTACAGGGTACACCGACAGGTGGACGCTCAATCGATTCAGAAAGTGAATCTGAGCCGTTCAATAATATAAAAGTGGTATAGGGTATGAAAATTGTCCATAAAAACATATTTTATTTCGTTTTTCGACAACACATAAAATATAGTGCAGACATATTTTTCGTTTTTGGGTTGAGAATTTTTTTATTTTTTTTTTTTTTTTTTTTGGTCTAATAAAAAATTTAAGGTAATTAGATTTTTTTTCTGACGCGTATAAAAATTTAAAAACATTTTTTATTTCAACATTTTAAAGGCCTACTTTCATAACTTTTAATTTTCAATACCAAAAACCTGCAGTCCCAATAATATTTTAACCAAAATCCAGGAAAACTGGTCATTATTTGTGATAACGGAATATCTATATATTTCTTAGCATATATATTTTCAGTTTGAAGAATTACAAAAGGAATAACAAAGCTTTTTATGAATCCTCTGGGCATTCTAAAAAAGGCTTTCATCAAAATGTTGATGAAAATAAGTCTTCAGTTATGCAACTTCTAACCATGTACATATATTTTTTATACACTTTTCCAATTACAGATCGAACAGGATAATGCCTATGATCAACCCACAAGACAAACACCAACAAGGTAAGTTTAAAATTATCATAGTACAGATTAGCTAACCAATACACGCATATAAATGTAATATTCAATAAATATAAAAAAAAACAATCGAAAACATACATGCTAACCAAAATCTAACACAAAACATAAAAGAATGTAAAGAAGAAATATGAACATAAAATTAGGGTCGAAAGGCATGCCTTACAAGAATATAAGATAAACCATATCAGGCCCATAATTAGAGACTATAACACCAAAACCATCTCCATTCATATATATAAAAAATCAAAAAAAAAAAAAAAACATAATCAAACACAAAATCAAAAATATACTTCAAAGCAAACATCAAAATTTTTCTCTTTTTCCCAAAACGAAACAAACCAAAAACAAAAAAACAACTTTTTGCAAATAAACACTTTTACAGGAAAGAACAAGTTTCCATACAAACATTAAGTAGTGGTCCATCATCTACGCAACGTACACTAATTGATGAAAATGATGATCGTAATTATTATAATACTTTAACAACACCAATACCACAACCATTAAATGGCAATGGTGCCGATGAGGCTTCATACATCTATGAAACGGAATATGTAGATGAGCCAGATTATTATTATCAAGAAAACATACGTAGTCCACAACAACCAGCGGTGACAACATTTAAGCCGAATATCGAAACTCTATTTATTAATAATAATAATAATAATAACAATAATAATCATGAGGATGACTACAATATAATTGCTGTGCAACCACAAAATTTAGCTGATGTGAATAAAAAATCTAAGAATAGAATAAATACAAGACCTGCAACATCATCATTTGAAACAAAGTCAACGGCCAAAACTAGAAAACCGACCACTACATTAAGAACTACATCGTCAACTAGCACAACTACTACCACCACCACGACAACTACACCTAAACCTTCTACCACAAGATTAAGTAAAACCACTAGTCCTTCATCTACAACAACCAGATCAAGGTACTTTTTGCGTTTTTTTTTTAACAGCCTGATAAAGAATTTTTTTACGAATTAAAAAAAACCATTTTAAAAATGTTGCTTTTATTAAAAAATCATTTGGATAAAAATTTAAATCATTTGAATTTAAAAAAAACCCCCAATCAATTTGACGAAATTCATCAAGTCATCCGCGTCTTTCTTCTATTTTATACAACCAATTCTATCTGTAGATTGATTGGCTTAAATCATACACAACTTTTATACAATCACGCACACAAATAATTACACTCAAAAAAAACTCTCTCACACACACACACACACATATTTGTTACAGTCGCAAACAAAATAAACCATTTAACATGGAGATCTATGAAAAAATAGTCTAGTGTTTCGTACTGACTGCAAGGCATGTGATATATTTTTACTACTGCATGACTATAATTTCCCCAAAGATTAAGTTTTGAATTGGAAACACAAAATTTGTGTTGTAAATGAAAAACCTTTATTTTGTAAAAAAAAAAAAATAAAATAAAATGGAACCATAATAAAATCGAAGGTAGCATAATTAGTTCTAAAATAGTCTAACTTAAATGATTTGAAATGTATTGTCTACAAGGTATGATAAAATTTATATTTGATAAGAGGTACTTCGAGTCAATATCACCGTTAGCAGGGTAAATAACAAAGGTAACACCCAGCATGATCTTCCAACTTTCAAGAGTTGGAAATCTGATAAGCCTTAGTCTATTAATATATAACTAGCAGAGCCAGAGGAAAATTTACTTTTTCATTAAATTTTTTTCTTTCAAAAAATTTGTGAATATTTAAAAAAATTCATTCAATTGTGAGTTTTTAAACAAAATTCATTAAATTGTGAATTTTTAAATAAAATTCATAAAATTGTGAATTTTTAAACAAAATTCATTAATTTTCATTATACATATATATTTGTTTATTATAAATAATTTTATAGGAGCCTTACGGTATGCCAATCAATTTTAGCCAATGCATAAACACACACAGCAGTGTATAGTTTTTTATTTGAAGCTTAAATATGTGTTTTATGTATGTGTTAGTAGTAACTTTAAATGATTATTTCTTTAAAAAAAAGTACCAGATGGTGCACATCTATAAATATGGTGCACATCTGTAAAGAAATACCTTTCAAATGGTATATTTTTTGTTAAAATTGGTTGGTAACTGAGAATTTAAGAGATGTCACAAGACCTCACCTTGCCTATTAATATTATAGATGGGAAGTCATCATAACTCCAACCTAACTCCACGTAGACGGAATAGGAAACACTTTTTCTGCATATTCTAAAATAGATCTTACAAGTGCCATATAAAGCAAGTTAGTAACATATGGATCACAAAACTCATTAAACTATCTTTTAATGAAACCGAGAAGAGATCTGGCGCTATTAATAATCATACTAATATGACCTATGAAATCAAATTTCCTATTCATAAGTGCACCAAGATCCGCAAATCTTCTAACGGTGTCCAATATTATTCCATTAATAAATACTTGTGAGAAATTATCTCCCTTCTCTAAAATGACATATGTTTACATTTCTTAAGATTCAGTTCCATTAAAGGCCTAGGGGACGCCAAAAGTAACACTTACAATCTTAGATTAAATATTGCGAAACATAACCTTTTAATCCAAAAAATAATAAAATCAAGTAAGCCAATGAGAAGATTAGATTGAGAAGTAAAATATTGTGATTCCCATGAGTCGAAAATTCTAGAAGACTAATAAATATTGACCTTGATTTCAAAACCCAAGTTGAAACGAAGATAAGGTAGACTTTAGTTGATATGAAAGATAATCAGTAACAAGTTTCTCCATTAACTTAGGAATAACGCTTAAGTACAATCGTCCTTCGACCTGACTTATACCGGGTGATCCAAGTAGAGATACTTTTTTCAATAGCCTTTTTTTGACAGATCACGTGTGAGTCGTGTCATGCTGTCATGTTATTTTTGTTTAGTATTGTTTGGCATTTCATCATGGAAAGACTTACGCCTGAACAACGTTTACAAATCGTTCAACTTTATTACGAAAATTCACGTTCTATGAAGAATGTGTTTCGTGCACTTCGCTCAACTCATGGTCAACATAATCGGCCTACTGAGCGTACTATTCGCAACACCATCACCCATCTTGAGACCCAGCATTCATTATTGGATAATATTCGACCGAATACACCACGTCCAGCACGCAGTGAAGAAATATAGCGGCCGTAGCTGAGAGTGTACACGAAAACCGTGGAGAGTCAATTCGGCGCCGTTCGCAGCAACTCAGACTGACGTATGATGCCTGAAATTGAGGCTCGTGATTTCAGCGACATTTGATTTCAACTTCCCACACAGCGCATCAATAAATGGATTTATTGAGAGAACACTTCGGTGAGCAGATAATTTCACGTTTTGGGCTGGTCGATTGGCCACCAACATCATTTGATATCACACCGTTAGACTTTTTCCTGTGGGGATATGTAAAGTCTAAAGTTTATGCGGACAATCCCGCTTCGATTCAGGCCTTTGAGCAAAACAGTCGAAATGCTCGAACGAGTCATCGAAAATTGGACTCAACGGATGGAAAATCTGAGACGTAGCCGCGGCCAACATTTGATAGGCATACAGCCCTGTTCTTGAAACGTTGTTATTTGAATAAAAGTGAATTTAAAATCACATGAAATTTAAATTTTGGGTTTCTTGAAACCACTTCTTTTATTTATTTAATGGAAACATATGTTTGAGTTAAGAACCATATGTTTGAGTTAAGAACATATGTTATCTAGAAACCGAGGTGCCATATGGTTCTTTATTCAGTTTCACAAAAAACTTTTAGGTATTTTGTGCATGTTTTTTCTTAAGTTTATAGAAAAAGTATAAAGAAAAATATTTTCTTTTAAAATAACAACTTATTTGTTCATTTAATTGTTTTTGTTCTTCAATTTCATTCAATTAAAAACGACTTTTCTATTTTTAAGAAGTTAGGCATCACCAAAAAAAATTTCGATATTCAAATAAATTGGATTTGACTGGCATCACTACTGTTTCGAACATATGCAAAAAAAATAAAAATATGTGATTTTATGAAAAAATTTTTTTTAATTCCTTTATTTGCAATGATTAATGCATAAAGAATCTATGTTATAATTGAAAAAATTATAATGGAAAATAGATTGTGTAAATAAAAAGTTTTTATTATAGTTATAGAACAGCATCATCGCAAAAAGTGTGTTTTATTAACATCGACCACTTATTACGAGTTTTTTTTTTTTAAATCAGCGCAAAATGTAGACGTTTTTTAAAATCGTTTTTTTTTTTCTTAAATTAATGTCTAATTTTTTAAAATAATGACAAGGTTCAATAAAAAACATGTTAAATATCAATTAGTTTTTTTATCTCTTAAGACCTGCTTAGTAGAAAAACAGGGCATTTGTTTTGATTTCACAAAGTCTTTTCTATTGGAATTAAAACGAGAAAAAATATTCTTATTGAAATTAGAGAACAGCAAAAAACTCGTAGATTTAAGAATTTTTTCATTTACGAGTTTTTTTGTGATAGTGGTTTGAAGAACAGGGGTGAATATCTTTAGATATCTAATTTTTTAAAATAATGACAAGGTTCAATAAAAAACATGTTAGAGTTTATCAATTAGTTTTTTTATCTCTTAAGACCTGCTTAGTAGAAAAAAAGGCCATTTGTTTTGATTTCACAAAGCCTTCTCTATGTGAATTAAAACGAGAAAAAATATTCTTATTGAAATTAGAGAACAGCAAAAAACTCATTTGCGAGTTCTTTTAGTGATAGTGGTTTCAAGAACAGGGGTGATAATCTTCAAAAAATAAATGCCAAAGAATGTTCTTTCAAATGATAATAAACATTCCCCATTAAATTTGAACTTTCTGTGTTTTTTTCTTTAAAAAAGTAGGCAACCTCGAAATGGATCACCCTTTACAATGGTATAATAGATGATTCTTTCCAAAAAGTATGAAACTAAGCAGTTTGCAAAAGGCTGTTAAAAATTCACTTGAGCGCAATTTTTCAAAATACAAGCAGGAACACCATCAGGACATGGCTTGCATTAAATCAGAGACTTAAATGAGTTTCTACACCATATAGCGGAACATTCGATATCGATGCAGTTTTATTAAATATGGACAGTTGCGAAGGTTACAGTATTTGAAATAGAATAGCGATACATAAGGTGAAAAAAAATCATATTTCCCCTATAAGATCAACTTAAATTTAAATAAGAGCCATATTATCGTATTTTTATTACACCCATCAATCAGTAATCCAATAAAAAAACCTTGTAGTACAGGGTGTAGTAAAAATACAATAGTATGGATCTTATGGCAATTTAAGTCGAACTTATCGGGGCAAGTTGTATGTGGATCAGTTCTGAAGACATACCGATTTTCATCAATTTGAATAGCGTTCGTCCTATGGTCGACCTGTAGTTTGATTAGAAGGTTTAAATGGACACTCCGTTGTCGCATACGAACAGCGTATTTTCCCAAAGCCACAAATAGCCTTAAAAATTAAAAAAAATTACGGGAACTTCGTTTTGTATTGTCTATCTGCCACCATTTCTACTTTATACGATTTGAGTCTTATCTCCTTTTTCTACTTTCTTAATAAAGACTTCGAGATGTTGATGTTTTGAGCTGCTGTTCGTCCCAAAAAATTCACATTTTTCTTAAAAAGTATTAGTATAACCCTTTTTTTTACTCAACCGGACTTCTCTTAACAATAGGCCGTTCGTTATAATTTTTAATAACCCGGGAAACCATTTGCCGAGAAACTTACCTTATAAATGACTGTTTAAAAGGAACGTTTCAGAATTTTATTAAAAATATAAATAATTCTTTCATTAACGTTTCCTTCACAATCCATTTTAAAGGAAATAATTATTAAATATTGATAACATGGAAAACAAATTGTATCATTTTTTGCAAGGCAAACATGATTAAAAAAAATTTAATAATTAAGCGAAAATTCGTTTTTAGATCAGAATTGTGGAGCAAAGCAGATCCAAGGTACGAGCCACAACAACACTTTTTTCGGGAACTTTATGTACTTAGCACACTTTGTTCTGTCATAGTACTTCCCGGCAATTCAATCAGATTTAAGGAAAACCGTAATCTATTGTCAATAATACATTTCATATGTTTGTTTTGACCCAAATTTTCAATCAGGTGTCCTGAGATTTAGAGACAGCTGGTTTACACTTTCTTATTTTTTTTTTTTTCTAGTTTTTCCAACGAACTAGAACTTTGTTTCAGTGTCTTGGAACTTTTTCAGTAGTATCTTTTCATAGCTGCAACCTCTGTGATAATTAGGTAAAACTTCACTTTCTTTTCCGGAGGCACATTTTCCTTCTGTCAGTATTTTATCTTTTCTTTAAAAAAAAAATGGGAATTGATCTCCGATCCCTTCCAACGTGGTTGAATCTCGGAAACTATGCAAATGTTTTATGTTAAATTTTTATAAAACACATGTAACTTTTAAGAAAACATGTGATAATAAAAAAAGATTGAAAGCAAAAGTACTTTTTTTCTACTTACAGTTAATTTATTAAAACCAAGGTTCAGAAAATACACACATGAAACACACAATGTTCTGTTCTAAAGCAGCCAACACATATTTTTAATTTTAATATCAATTATGTGTGTTTCTAAATTTTGTACGGTTCCCACCACAATTATTTCTGTGTTTCGTTTTAATATTTCGTTATCAACACGAACATTTCTCTATCACGTATTTTTTGTTTCGAACACACATAAACCACACAGATTCGAGTGTAGCTTGATTTTAAATTCGTATTCTTGCACATGTACACTAAAAAACAGAACATGTTCTTCAACGTGTGCATCTAAAAATTGAAACATTATCCACTCGCGATCGGAAAAAACGAAATTAAGTCATAAACAACATATAAAATTTCTCTGTTTTCTATTTTATTACTTTTCTGTTCTTTTTATTTTTATTATTTTTTATTTTATTATTATTTTATTTTTATTTTTTTATAACTGCTAATGAATTATTTTCGATTTTTTTTTTAGTAAATTTGATTGAAACAATTGTTGTCGTTATTATAGGCGTGTTTCAGATTTTTCCGATCGCGAGTGGATAATGTTTTAATTTTTAAATGTACGCGTTCAAGAACACGAACTTAAAGCTACACTCGAATCTGTATGGTTGATGTGTGTTCGAAACAAAAAATACCTGATACAAAAACGTTCGTGTAGATAACGAAATATTAAAACGAAACACAGTCATGATTGTGTTGGGCACCGTACAAAATTTAGAAACACACATAATTGTTTGAAAATAAAATATGTGTTTGTTGGTCTGAGCTATGTTTGTTTACATATATGTACGAGTTTTTTTATTCAGTGTGTGTTTTTTTCCTGAACTCTGATTAAAACACAATTCGCATGATTCGAAAGCTCAAATTATTCGAAAAGAGTTCAAAAATCCCAAATAATGGGACATATATTAACAAAAATGATAAAAAAAAAAACTTAAAGTAACGTGCTTTAGCACTCACTTATACTCATTGTTATTTTAGTTACGTTATGTACTTCCAAGGAGCACTCGAAGTTCGCATACTTGCTGAAAACAATTCTAGTCTTTTATCCGAATTTTCATGACATTTCATTTTAGACTTTTAGATTTTGTAATGAGAAATTTTGCTTTCGATTTGTTATGGTTTCATTAATCTCTTAAGTATTTTGATAACTATTTAAGTACGCTCGAACTGAATTAGGCAAATACACCAAATCTTGCATGTCAATATTACTAGAATGTCCATCCAATCCCAAAATCTCACCAATAGCCATTATCAATTGTAAGCCAATACCTCAGTATTTCAATTTAAGTATATGGAATATTGCATGTTTTATGTGTTAGCATGAGCATGTTAAATGTTTCTTTAAGCATGCCTTTTTTAGGTTCAAACACCGAAACATACAGTAAAAAACCTAAAAATTGTCAGTGAGAACCCAAAGTTACCCAACAAGACATATATCACACAACTTAGGATAAACAAAAATATATAAATTTTTAAGTAAAATTGTCATTATATAAATCATAAAAATAATCGTTTAATGTCTTTTCTTTTTTTTTTTAACTAAAAAAAATATTTTAATTATGACCCTTGTCCTCTTTTCCTTTAACTTCTAACTGATTTCTTTCAAATCTTTACTTAAAAAAAAACACTCACACCCCTCTGTGCAAACCAAGTAGTTCGCATCATCAATCCCTATCAAATAATAAATTTCATTTGAGTGACATAGAAGATTATCATTTTAATAAAGAAGATGATAATGAGCAAATCATATTTAATATTGGCAAATTAAAAACTCATTATAATTATAGTAATACAAATAATGAATATGCACTATCCAAACAACAACCACAATTACTGCAATTGATTAATTCGAAACAACCACCAAAATCACTTGAACAACAACATCTACAACAATTTCTGCCTTTAATTAAGGTCAATAAAACTGAAAAGTTTATATTTAATATATTAACGGATAATGTGGATTTCTCCAACAGATCCAAACAAACGCATGCCAATAAGAAATTACAACAGGAACAACTATTCCAACAACAAAAGTCACAACAACCACAAAAACATTTAAAACATGAAACCCAATCAACAACACAATCCCATACAACAACCCCATCATCTACAACATCCACGATCACAACCCCTACTCCAACCACATACAAACCTAAAATTCCTTCCAAAAATCCTGTAACAAAATCGGAAAAATCTCCGTTAAGAGCTGCTTCGCAAACGCACTCAAGGCGAGCACGACCAGAGTCAGAACCCATTTTACAGAGTTTGGAAGATACTGAAACTTTATATGATGAGAGTCAAAATGTTCAGGTACAAAGTTCTGAACCTCCAAAATCGAGAGGTTTAGGAACTCAATATATATCCGCTTCTGGTGACAATTATTCGGCTAAGAGACCTACAGGTAACTTGGTGCGTTCGCAAAAAGATGATGAATTTAAAGCGAAAAGTTATGATATATATGGTGGCCTCAAGAGCAATGAGTTTGTGGATAATCAAAAACCTCGAAATTCAAAAGATTCCGGTACAAAAAATAAAATTAAGAACTATGTCGTATCCGATGTAGCACCACAAAGTTTTAAGCCTCCATCTACGGAGATGAGTCTGGCCATGAAACTAGATTCACAAGAGGTTAAAGAAATATTGAATGGAGCTAGTTCGACAACGTTAAGATACCCTGGCTCCTTTAAAAGTTCTAACGAAGACAAGGCATTTGAATATAGTTTGCAGACCGGCAAAAATGGTTTCACCTTAAGAGCTCAACATTTGGGTATTGCTGAGGAAAACTCGCAGCCATTATATGAACGAAGGCCAGCCATACAATACTATACAAAGTCACTCCCCAATACCACAGATAAAACAACAACCACTACTTCAACTACAACCACAACTACAGAAGCTCCTATAGCTTCCACAACAACAACAACAGAGAGGCCACCATTTCAGCCTCACACAGAAATCGTTTATGTGGATTCTTATTACGATGATATACAACCTACCACATATGCTCCTCCCTTGAGAACTTGGCGAAATGGTAGACCTACTATACAAACTACCTCAACAATCAGTACAACTGCACAACCAAGACCACAATCTTTATATGATTATAATTATGGAATACCAACAGAGTCTAGTAAACTGCAATCGGTGGCAAAGGAATACTTACCCAGGTCAACCAGCACCACGCCAAAAACTACCACTACGACTACCAGCACAACAACAACCACACCGAGAACTACAACCACAACTACATCCACTACTACGCCGAGAACAACTTCGACGACATTGGCTACAACCGAAAGACCAGTGCAGACATTCACCGCTAGAGCTGCCATTTTCAGAGATAATTTACAAAAAACCACCATCGCTGCCAATCAACACTTTGTATCGCCCTATAAAAGCTTGGAAACACTTTTGCAAAAAGAGGAAAGATCTTCATATTCTTCCGGCAGATCCACAGTAAAACCTAAACATTTACCTTTAACCTCCACAGCTCATCCATTTTTACAGACTACCAGTAGGCCAGCAAAAAGCTACTTTTTGATTACGTCACCGCCAAAAAATCTCAATGAAACTTTATATGCCAACATGGCCTCAAACAACAGAAATTTCAGTATAAGTGATGCTCTTATAGGTACCGCAAAAACAAACAACAAACCTAGTGTAAGCACTAGCACAACTTCGACGACAACAACAACCGAGTTAGCTACAAGTTCTTCAGATATTACAACTCTCCCGGCTATGTCTACTATTATTAATACATTACCCTTAAAGGTTAATTTCAATCAACGTAGTGAGGGAGCCGAGAAGTCAAGAGGTCGAGGAAGATCTCGCTATACTGCGGCTACGGCAACAAACCTACTAGATACTGATGAACCCACTACGTATGCACCTAAAACCCGTTTTAAACCCTCTGAAGCTCAGATAACCACCACCACACCGTCCTCCACGTCATTACAAGGCAGAAGAAAGATTCAAAGAGCACGCATTGCGGCTTTGCAAAATCACAGAAATAATCCTGTAGAAGGACCTAAAACTCGAGAGAAATATCAAACATTTAAACAGGAATTTAAGAAACATTACGAAAATGAAGCCATTGAACAACAACCGCGAGCAGAGGCATTAATCGCCGGCCCTGTGGACAACAATCAAGATAATAGTATAGAGAGTACCAAGTCCACAGAAACCACAGAACAAGAACAAGTTGTAGCCATAACGGATAGACCCTTAAAATATTACTATTCCAATAAATATAGGCAACAAACTGGAGAACGTACTCTAGCGGAGAGCCTGCAAAATGCCGGTTACATAACATCCTCCACAAAACCAGGAAATTCGAAATTCAAAACTTCCTCAGTATTGGAACAGTTGCAGCTCTTCTTGGCGGGCACAGATAGTGATGAAAACGAATCATCGTCACCACAATTTGTACAAGACTTTTCCGAACCGGAAATAAAAGCGGCCGTACAAGAAATTAAAAATCTATATGCCACTACAGGACCGAGACCTTCTTGGACGACGACGACAACGACTACATTACGACCGACCACAACAGCTAAACCTCCCACTACAGCCTTTACCACTCCCAGCACCACACAAAGTAATTTAAATACTACACATTATACTAGCACTTATTCTACACCAGCACCTACAACGATCAAAACTTTGAATTATACAACAAAATCTCAAAATAGCTTTACTACACCTATGACCACCACAACTACACCAACAACAACCACACCTAAAAACTCTCCCAAATTTCCATCCTCAACCAATAGTTTCTTAACTTCCTCGTCTTCCTCCTCAACAACAACATCAAAAACATCTACAACCAAACCACCTGCTTTTGCCTACTCCAGTCAAACAAATAAAGCATCTAGCGGAGGAGTAGCAGCCCAATCATCATCCTTGGGTAATCCGCCACCAGCCCGAGCATCCCGCGTTAATAATGCTCTTAAATCATCTATAGCTGCAGCTGCTACTGGCTCCCCATCCTCCTCCTCCTCTAGCGGCAATGGCAATAACGCTGGTCATAGTTCTACTTCTGCTTCTTCTGCTTCTTTAAATTCGGCAGCAGCGGGAAGATCCAATAAATTTTCCTTGGCTTCAACGGTTAAATGTTCTGATACATCGTCGAATGCTAAATGCAATGAAATTCCCACGAGGTATTAATATTTGAAACAACAAAATCCTTGATCTACTTGATATAAAATATTTTCACTGGCTTACAAACAAAAAAAAATAAGGCCATGGGTTTCCCTCAACTACTTGATAATGCGATAGACAGTTTATAAAATTTCTCTCAAAGGTCTGAAATTTTTAATAAAATTGAATAGAAAAAATATTACTTCTTAAATGAAAAAACTTTCAAAGAAAGAGAGTCCTTAAAGAATACTTTCAAAAGGGGATGAGAACCTTTTAATAATAAAAAATTATATGTCTCAAGAAAGAGTACGATATTTTAAGAAGTCCTTCAAAAACTTAAAGTAGTAATTAGCATTTCCAGCTTTTCTTAGAATTTTTTTTTTTTTAACAAATTCATCTCAAGTACTTCTTTCAGAATTGGAGCTATTTTCCGCACTTCCAATTCAAAAAATCTGTAACTTTTATTGCCATTTGCTACATGGTTTTAGAAAATTTTCTTTTTTAGAAAACTTTACAAGAATTAAGGTGTTTTTAGAACTCTTTCGACAAAAAGAACTTCATCGGAAAAGGATACAGAGTATAGTTCTTCAAAGAAGAATCATTTCAAATAAACGGAGACTTTGCAGTACCCTTTGAAGAAAAGAAACTGAATTTAATTCCTTCCAAAAGAAAGTAATATTCTTAGAATTTCTTTTAAAAAAGTCTTCCATCTTAAATACGATAACCCAGAAATTAAGGATATCAACGCGAGAATAGCTTAAGTGCTATTATAATCAATTTTCGTTTCTTGATAATAATCGATAATATACGATCATTGGTATCATCTAACAAAAAACTATTTTAGCTTAAGTGCACATTGTTAGTAAATTTAAAAAAAATTTGCTCCCATCAAATTTGATTTTGCCACTTAAGCTACTTTCGCGGTCATGGCTCGCTATTCTAGCAACAATTCTTTCTAAAATTAATCCTATATACTTTTTATCAAAAATACCATCTATATCATTCATTTTTAAAGTAAACTGCTCTTCTTAATAAAATTTCCCAAGGACTCTAACTAAAACTTCGAACTTTTGTTCATCTATCAAGTAATTGGTGGGACGACCTGCTCCTTAAATGCACTTTTTCCTATTTTTTTACCAGAAAAAAAGCCACAAAAAATCTATTACTAAAAATTGAACTTTTAGGTAAAAGAAATTCTTTAATTAACTCAACAATTTCCAAATTTCTATAATTAAGGTTTCAATACAGAAAATTTAAAAAAATTATTTTTTACGTTGTACGCTGAATAATTTTTTAGATTTTTTTTTCACCAATTAAAAAAAATTTATATCTTTTTGCAAAAAAAAAAAAATCAGGTGGTGGTTGAAAATTTGTTAAATCTTTGCTAATATATATTTTTGTTTCAAATTTCTAGAATTTCGCACATATTTTATACATATTTAGCAAAATTAATTAAACTTAAATCGGCGAAAATGTGAGAACCGAAAAAATATTTTAGTTAATTGCACTTTTAATAGCATTTGTTTTGTTGTTATTGTTTTGCACCTTAGTTAGCAAAAATTATTGATTTTGAAAATTTAAAAAAAATACATTAACAAATTGGCTGTCCAGACACATATCACATTTCAAAAATTGTTGTTATGAAACATAAATAATTTATCTATAGTTATTAATTTCAAATAAAGCAATATTTGAAGATCCCATTGTTTAGATATGATATGAAGTCCGTTAGCAACAAAATTGACGAAAATTCAAAAAAGTTAATAAAATAAATACATTTCCATAGATTTCAATTAATAATAACTTACATAAATTATTTTTTGATTAATGGCAATTTAATCAGAGTTGCAATGAGTGATGTTCAGACCGATAACCTGTGAATCATTGTCTGGGGGGTCAGTAATTCTAAGTCAAGGTGAAAATACTATACCAGTATAGAAAAACATCTAAAGCATTTGGCGTTCTCAGGCCAATTTTTTTTTTATTTTGGCCTTATCATGATGTTTGTTTGCTTAGTTTTTCAGCTCTTACTCAAGAACCATTGTGATGAATTCTCATTTCATTATTCAGCAAATTTGTAGCTGAGGCTTACATAAATAATTTTTTTTAATATATGCATGTAAAAGATATAATTATAAAGGGTGATTTTTTAGCTATTATCTATTTGGCAACACTGGTTTAAACAGCTGACGCACGTTTCGTGTTTTGTTTCATTGTCAAACATCTTCAGTTTGGTCTATAATTTAACCGAATCGTCTTACAAACGAACAACACTTGCAAGTTATTGAATTTTATTATCAAAATGCGTGCTCTGTTAAGAAAGTTCATCGCGCGCTTCTTCCATTTTATCGTCAGTTTAATCGACCCACTGAAGCGGGTATTCGGGCTATTGTCACTAAATTTCGCACCAAATTTGGACATTAAACCACCAACAGTGTTAATGATGACCATCAATTATCGATTCGTCGCCGTTCGCAGCAATTGGGCCTCTGTTACTCAACAACGTGGAAAATTTTGCGGAAGATTTAGGTGTGAAGCCTTTCAAAATACAGCTGATGCAAGAATTGAAGACGAACGACCTACCGCAACGTAGAATTTTTGGTGAATGGGCTCTTGGAAAGTTGGCCGAAGATCCACTTTTTTACCGAAAAATTGTGTTCAGCGACGAAGCTCATTTTTGGCTCAATGGGTACGTAAATAAGCAGAATTGTCGATTTTGGAGTGAATTTCAGCCAGAAGCATTGGAGGAGCTACCAATGCATCCAGAAAAAGTCACAGTTTGGTGCGGTTTATGGGCTGGTGGCATCATTGGACCGTACTTCTTCAAAGATGATGCGAATCGTAACGTAACTGTGAATGGTGAGCGCTACCGAGAAATGATATCCAACTTTTTTTGCCCAAAATGCAAGAGCTTGACTTGTATGACATGTGGATTCAACAAGACGGTGCCACATGCCACACAGCATGCGCAACAGTGGACTTATTGAGAGGCGAGTTCGGTGAAAATTTTATTTCACGTTCGGGACCGGTCAATTGGCCGCCTAGATCGTGCGATTTAACGCCTTTAGACTATTTTTTGTGGGGCTATGTTAAAGCTCATGTCTATACAGACAATCCCGCTCCAATTGACGCATTGGAAGACAACATTGAAGCATTTATTCGCGAGATACCGGCCGAAATGTTGGAAAGAGTATGCCAAAATTGGACTAAGCGGATGGACCATTTGAGACACAGTCACGGTCAACATTTGCATGAAATAATCTTTAAACATTAAATTATATGGACCGTACTATCGATTCAAATAAAGATTTCATGCATTTTTCTGAATTTTATGTGTTTTTTTTTTTTGGAAAACTTTCCTATAGCTCTTAAAAAATCACCCTTCATTACCTTAAAAGCCTAATTCGAGAACTCTAAAACACGGAAACTTAATTTCAGATAAAAATCGATATATATACATTAGAGTGTTTTTCGATTTTTATATTTTGGGATATCATTAATTTTTAGAAGGTTTTTGCGTCAATAAAAATAATGGCGTTTTTATTTTTAAAAAATTCCAACTCCTTCAATCGCCTCTCGGCCGCTAAAATCGCGAATTTTGGGTACCTTACTTTGTAGAACAAAAACAGCTAAATATACTTAAAACCTGACTTTACGAATCTATTCCACATGAAAAATTAGGCTTATAAGCATTTTTTTACGCTTTTACAATTCACCTGATAGCCATTAGCGTGGTCTGAAAAAATCGATTTTGTTATTCTTTAATTTTTATTATTTTTTTAATATACACAATTAAAGAGGACTCTTTCCTGAAAAAAATGGTATACTATACTTATTTTTGTTACTACCCGTTAAAAAGTTATTAAGCCTTAAATTTATTTGCAAGTATCAACATTTTTTTGTTTTGTAATTTTTATTGCAAAGTACTTTTTATTTAATAAACCATTTTATTTATTAGAAACAATAAATAAGAATTATTTAATTAATTACCCTTTTTTCAATTGCTGATAGAGCTAAACAATTCAAATTATCTCTATTTTTTACTAACCCATAAGTGTTCAACCGTGAAATTTTACCAACAAGTTGTTCGGTATAAATACTTGTTGATTGAATATTTCTGGAGGTTTCAATTGCATTTAAAAAACTTTTCTGGTCTGCCCACTCAGCTGCATTAAAAAGCATAAATGAGATGTTTATTTCAAAACTAACTAGAGTTTTTAAACTCTGAAGAGTTATAAAATCAAACGGCGACTTAGAAAAAAAGGAATCACTATACGTCATCTTGTGCATTGCATCTACTTCAACATTATTAACCACTTGCTCAACTTCTTCGATTTCAATGAAATCTTTTTCGTAAAGCATTTGGTCTGTTGTATTAATTAAATTTATAAAATCTTCTGTGTTTTCCTTCACTGACATAGTGGATATTTGATTTTTATCTTCTTCTAAATCACTTGAAAAAAGGCTTATGTTTGGATCAATTTTTATGAGTTGGATTAGTTGACCTTGACTATTAATTCCTAACAACTTAACACGTAGATTTTCTTTTTCTTCCACTGAAATTCTGTCATCAAATATTGAAAATATTGCATTTTCTTCGGTTAAATAATCCATATGACGTAGTTGAGTAGATTTAGCACTACTTGGAAAATATTTTCCTTCGATTTGGGAAAATTCATGAAGCTCCGTTAGGAAATCTAAATCATTTTTTGGCGCATATATAGTAGATTCACAAGTAAATACTTTAAATATACTGTTATGAAATATATAAGCATCGACTCGAACTGTTCTACTAAGATTTCCGATATATTAAAATGCTCTTTAAATAGCAAAATTTTGAAAATGTATATAACCTTAGAGAGCCATCTAGCATGGTGATCTTCTCCACAAGATTTAATTTTGTAATTTGAGTTAGCATTTAAATGCACAAGTGCTAGTTCCGCTACTTCCCGGTGATCTGCTCTACGATGATTAATTTTGGTCTGTTTTTCATAAAAATCTATCAATGCTTGTTTCCAGTATTGGGTTAAGTGTTTCGGAATGTAAAGCCGGTGTAATTTTCAAACTGCTGTTTTGGTTGAACCATTTTCGAAACTGGGCAAATATCGGAATTCCAGCACCAACACTTTTCTTGACAACAGCTTTGAATGGATTTGCTACACAAAATTCTTTCTGATGTTGACGGCATGGTCTTCGGTTTAAATGTTTTGGGTTTGAATCCAAACTAATGGATTTTTCAAACAATATTGCTGCTCCACTTTTTCTACCGGAATTTGATGCTGTTGTATCATACGAAAGCCCAACAATATTGTGTGTAATTTTTAACTCTTCGCACTGTTTTTTCAATTCATTTGCAATAGTTTGACCTGAACCATCTTCGATGAAATTGCAGGATATAAGCTTTTGCAGTCCATTTGGTGCAGATACGCTGATCACCAATCTTTCCACCATATCGATACTGTTGTTCTGCATCTTTTTACCATCCCAATGCAATATTAAATGGTTTGAAACTTTAAATTGGTGAAGCCTTCTAAACGATTCCTGGTGTTCGTTATTTCGCATATTCCACACAGTGGATTTCGATGATTTTCCTCTCACATTATTGAGCTGATTAAGTTCTAAGAAAAGGCGCGACATAGAAGTGGAAGAAATTCCCAGACTATCCAAGAGTCCACAGATATTTGGACTAATAAAAACAAACGTGGAAACTTTTGACTTGGCTTCATCAAGCAACCAATTTGGGTCATTGGTTTCACTATCAGATTCTTCGTGCGCTTCTCCAACATCCAGTTCCTTTTCAAGACAAAGTTCTAATTCTCGTTTTGGTGTCGCTCGCTCACGTTCTTGGGTACAAGGAAATGGATCAGAGAGCTGGTCGTAAAATCTTACAATGTATGGTTTTTGAACTAAACTTCTTGGTTTAAAATTCTTTTGAACATTCTTAAAGTTTTTGTAAATTTGAATGATTTTATTACGCAGGTAATAACGCTGCTTGGGATATAAATTCAACTTTTGCACATCTTCCTCTATTTCGGATACAACAGTAGAAGCTGTTACGAAAATATTGTGTTTTCCAATAGGATTAAGGATTGTATAAAATCGACGTAAAACGTCTAACTTTGTACACGACCGAATATCTTAAGGAAAAACGTAACTAGTTATATAATTTTATTAAAATAATATATAATGCATTTACCTGGAATCCGTCTAATTCTTTTTTCAGTTATTTTCTTAAGATCACACATTTCATAAAATAATGTTAAAATTACGAATACTTAAAACTCCAAACCTAATTCAATGAAAATTTAAATAATATAAGAATAACAAAATTTTTGAACTCTAACAACTTTTAAAAGTGTTACTTAGTTTATAATTTTTTTAATACAAAACAAGTATAGTATACCATTTTTTTCAGATAAGAATCCTCTTTAAATGTGTATACGAAAAAATAGTTAAAATGAAAGAATTAAAAAAAATAATTTTTTCCGACCACCCTAATGGCTATCCGGTGCATTATAAAAGGACAAAAAACTGCTCATAAGCCTAATTTTTTATGTAGAATCGATTCGTGTAGTCAGATTTTAAGTATATTTAGCTGTTTTTGTTCTACAAAGTAAGGTACCCAAAATTCGCGATATTAGTCGCCGAGAGGCGATTGAAGGAGTTGGAATTTTAAAAAAACAAAAACACCATTATTTTTATTGGTGCAAAAACCTTCTAAAAAGTAATGATATCAAAAAATCAAAAACAAAAACCAAAAAAAAAACACTCTAATATACATATATATATATATATATATACTAGCTGGACCCGGCAAACGTTGTTTTGCCCTCAATGAATTTTTATTTTAGTTAGAATCTGTATATACCTATATAAAATGTGTGACGAAGATCTCCAGATAATAAAATGAGAGCTTCACCAAAAAATCTTTCATTGCCTTTCAAATCTTTTATCAAATCAAATCACAATGTTTGTGAGCCATGGTACATTCATCCCAAATAAAAATACTGCATTTTTGCAGAACTTTTGCCATACCGGAATGTTTTTTGATATTACAGACGGCATTCTCATTTTTTTGTACGTTTAACGGTGATTTGAGTGCTGAATGAGCTGTGCGGCCACCATGCAATAATGTAGCGGCTTTTTCCTTCTTTTTCGTTAGAATATTTATATATAAAAACGTTTGTGAGTTTATTTATTAAAATTTATATAAATTTGACAACTCATTATTTTTCGAACGACAGCGCCATCTACCGGGTCCAATAAAAAAATGTTTCTAACATACAGATATGTACATTCTTAGTTTCATTAAAATCACACCATAAATAAGAATATTCGAAATAACTTTACCCAGCGCCACCTATCGGGTCCATTTATACATACAAAAATTTCTTATGACGAAACATACGTTCATTCTGAATTGCAGTCAAATCGCGCTGAAAGTAAAAATTTTTGTTTTTAACTTGACCCCAACGCCAGCTAGAGGGTTAAAACTAAAAAAAAAACACAGAAGAGCTCGAACCGAACCTATGCTGGAAATCCTACATCGACAGCTCTTATGGTTCCGGAGATCCTTCGTTACAATCAAATGCATCAACGTTTTTATATATACGCCACGCCCCTTTGCTCACTAACAACTTTATATAGCTAAGGTCTTATTATTTCGCAAAAATATCCTTTTGTGAAAATTTCATGACGATCCTCCCAGTAGTTTAGAAGATATTACGATTTTTTATTTTTCTAAAAAGGGGCGTGGTCCCGCCCACTTTTCTTCTTGTATGTATTTCTATTCATGCTAATACCATATGTACCAAATATGACTGCTGTAGGTAAAAAAATTTCCGTGATATGACTTTTTCAAATTTTGGGTTATATGGGCGTGGCACCGCCCCTTTGTCCAATCAAAAATTTATATAGCATATTATTCCTTCCAGAGTCACAGTAACACGCTCTGAAAATTTCAGGAAGATCGGTTCTTTGGTTTGGCCTCCTATAAAGCACAAACAAACACACATTCATTTTTATATATATAGATAGATTGAAAGCAGATTAATTATGATTTAAGGTAAAATGGGGCGAAAAAGGGGGACTTGGTAATAAAAAAATGTATGGCTACCTTACCTGTAGATAAAAAGTGTATAAAACTTTAGATAAATACATATTACAAAAAAATTATTTTGTATAGCAAACATTGTTAGTGGTATAAGTAAAAAAAAAGGGGGCGGTGAAATGGGCGTGGTTCATAGTTATATGGCGACGTTAACAGTATTAAGAGCAATATACTACCAAATAAAAAAATCCGTTGGAAGGAACAAATTTGTACAGAGAAAAAAAAGTTTAAAACTTTCAAACAAAATTTGGCGTGAAAAGGGGCGTGAAAGGGGGCGTGGCGTAAGAAATGTTTATTTCTACCTCGCCTGGAGTATAATGTGTATACAATTTGAAGTAAATCTGTTAAAAAAGTGGGCGTAAAAGTGGGCGTGGTCAAAAAAAAAGTACCCTATTAATCATGCCAGAGTCCCAGTTAAATGCTGTGAAAATTTCAGGAAGATCGGTCCAGGGGTTTGGTCTCCTATAAGGTACACACAAACAAACAAAAAACAAACACACATTCAATTTTATATATATAGATATATATATATATATATAGATGAAAATATTGAAAATATCAATGTTACTCTACTAATACATAATAATCGTATGCTCTGAATATGTTATCTTATTAAAAAAATTTATTAAAAAAGAGTCAAAAATTAAAAAATTATTTAAGGTCTCATTCGATAAAATTAGTCCAACTTGATTTGTTGAAGAATGAAATAAGAAATCATCAATGGTTCTTAAGTTATAGCTAAAATACTAAGCACACAAACATCAAGCTAAGGAAACATTATAAAAGGTTATACAAAAAATGTTGGCCTGAACACAACAAGCCCTTTGGAGGTTTTACTATACTGGCCTATTACTTTTACCCTGACTTGGAATTTCTCACCCCCAAAATATGCAAAGTGATAAAAATATATTTCTTGATTTTTTTAAATTTATTTTTAGTTAATTTCATTTTTCATTTAATTTCATTAAATTAAAGTGTATTTTTTATACTGTACTAAGTACAGTATGAAATCATTCTCATAGGAACCTAAACCTTATCAATAATCTTGGTTTAACCAGACTTGCAGAGATGCAATCAGATCCAGAGAGGAATCATTCAGATATTACGATCAACGTCTGCGTGCTAAAGTGTTCTCTCTGCTCCTCGGGGTAGTAAGAGCTTTTGGTCATTTGTTAAAAGGGTAAAGAATTATCTGCTATTCCAACTCTTTTAATTAGTGACCAAATATTCACTGAACCGGTTGATAAGGCTAACTTTTTAGCTGAACTTTTTTGCAAAAACTCTTTTTTGCTGGATAGCGATCAACCTGTGCCCGAACTTGAAAGGCTATCTTGTACTATGCCTAAAATATTCTTTCGAGCACGTGCAGTTAAAAAGGTTCTTTCGGATCTCAACATTAATAAGTCGTCAGGACCGGATGGTATACCAAACAGTGCTCTTCGACGCTAGCCAGTCCATTGGCTAACCTTTTCGGCCTTTCGTAACGTGCAGGAGTCTTTCCCTCTTGCTGGAAGGTTGCTAATGTCCAACCAATCCCTTAAAAGGGTGCGGCTAATAACCCTAAAAATTACCGTCCAATTGCAATCTGCTCTGTTCAATTTCCATCTTGTAAATTGCATAGACGCCAATTCACTTCTTAATGATCGAGAATATGGATTCCGTAGAAATCGTTCCACGGGAGACCTGTTAACTCTACTTTCTGAGCGCTGGAGTCGATCCATTCGCAATTTTGGCGAAAGTAAAGTGGTTGCTATATATATATTTCCAAGGCATTCGATCGTGTGTGGTTCGGTGCATTGATATCAAAGCTTATTGCGTTTGGGGTCGGTAATGATTTCTCTCGATTTATATCGAGTTTTCTCAGAGACCGAACAATACGTGTTGCTATTGAAGGGGGCACATCTAATGACTTTCAGCTTAATTCAGGGTACCCCTAGTTTCCGTTTTTTCTCCTTCTCTTTTCCTCATCTTTCTGAACGACCTTCTTGCTCAAACTTTTAATTCTTTATACTCTTTCGCAGATGACAGCAGCATTTGTCCCGATGGCTGGTGCACTTTTACGAGCAGATTTGGTTGCCAACTATTGTCTAATGCATTGCCACCTGTCGGTTTGCGGGCAGTTTGCTTAGTACGAGCTATTTCTCACTTGTTAGATCACTTTTTTTCACTGAACACAAAAACTGTCAACAAGAATATCAGATATAGTTGTATTCTTTAGAGATCTGTTTGTTGTCTTCGCCTAGGTTAAGATGAATATTTCATCTTAAAAACCATTAAAGTAATTTGTGAAATCCAATGGGAAATGATTTTTATATTTCCACAATATTCAATAAATACGATCAAATCCTTATTTGGTGGAATTATATACGAAATGTCTAATGGGTGTTTTTTAGAGATCACACTGCTTAACTAGACAACCGATTCAACAGCCTTTAGTTTGGTATGGTTCACCATTACACGAGAGCACCGCTTGCAAATTTTTTGAAATTTTATATTAAAATAATAATTCTGTTCTGTTTGTGCACGATGCACTTCGCCCATTTTAAGATAGTCATAATCGTCCATCAGAGCGCCTAATTAGAATAACTATGGATCTTTTTCACACCACGTTTACTTTAATTGATAACAGTGCTTAACGTGAGCTCTTGTCTTGTAGACTTACCTCACGGTGATTAAACACTAGACAGATACTATGCGTCCGCCCAACGCCCTGCCATAAGACAGTATGCAAAATAGGGGAAATGTATTTGGCATAACTCCTTCCTTTGCTGAACGATCGGGCCGACCTCATCGCACTGTGTTCTTCCTCCGATTTTGGGCCACTACAGCCACCACGAAACTCTCCAAAGGGCCGTTCCCAAAAAAGCCATTTAAGGGTTCAGCACTTCCTTGCCCATCATTAGCAAAATTTGAACACACACATTTTTTCTGACATTCCTTGACGCTTCTTGATAACACTCTCGTCTACTGCACTCCTTCTTCGTGCTACCTCTGTCATCCATATGGCTGCACAAGTGAAATGACATTGATTGTTTTTTTTCGAACATCGTTTCAAAGCTCTCGTCTACTACACTCCTTCCTGCTACGTCTATCACCCCTATGACTGCACATTCGAGGTGACATCGATAGCTTTCCGAACTCGTTTTTCAACTACTGGCCCATCTTCTGTCTACTACGCTCAGTCTAACTGATTGTCGCTATCATGTGGGGTGATGCTATCTACAACATTCCGAACTCGCTTTTCAACTTCTTCAAATAGTCTCCGACTTAACTTGACGCTGTATTGGTATCTTGTGCTACCTCAAGCGCCTTTTACTCGTTTTCAACCCAACGCTCTTGATTCCAACTTCTACGTAATGATATCCTGTCCGTTGTAGCTTACTCCCCATTCTCGGCCTCGTTTTCCACTCATGTTCCATCAACTAAGTCTTCAACTAATTGGCAGTAATCTTGTCAGTAGGCCAGCTAACGCAAAAACCATCGGACTTCGTTTTCCAACTTACAACACTCTCGTCTAATTCGCCTATTCTTCCTGCCGCCGAATATCAAGAACTGGAACTGATATAGACGACACTCCGAACTTCACTTTTCAACTCATATTGCGTCACTGACACCTTGGGACACCTTGGACACCATAGACACCTTGGGACATCACACAATTATGGGATATGACCATTTCTCTGGTAGGTTTTGACACCTCCAGTTTGTGTGTACTTGTTCGTTCTGCTTCTCATATGGACAATTCCGTGAATCCCCCACGAAGGGCATATGGCTTTCCCGTAGTACCAATTTAGCGCCTTTGGTGAGGCTTCGTTACCAAGCCTGTTCACTGAAGAAGTCACAGTTAAAGTTGTTACTCCATAAAATTACTAATTTTCTAAACTTTCTGAAAAGTGTATATTTCGAAAACCAAAATGTGGCCATAATTTTGAAAAGTGTCTAAGACAAATTTACAAATAAATAGTTAATCAGTTATTTAAACTATAAAATCTTAATAAAAACTAAATTAATTCTAAAAAGTTTTTGGTTTTACTGTTTAAGATAAATAATAAATATTAATGAATTTCATTGCAATATTGAAGTCATTTATAAGTAGCTCAATCAGTTAATTTGGAAATGGTCTATGTCAATTTAAACTTAGATACCAATATTTGCGTATAAGATTCACAAAAAAATGTCACATTCCTAATATAATTTTATTAAGCAAAACTAACATCGAAATAGTTTTTGATAATTTAGACAAAAAAAAATTCTTTTAATAGGTTTTTAAAAACCTCAACCGCTTCCAATGAAATTAAAAAATGTAAATATTGTTTCCGGTCATTTTGAAATCATATTAAATAAATCAAATTTATTCTGACATTTATAACTTGAAAAAGTTCAAGTCATTTTTTTTAACAAGAAAAAATTAACAATTTTTACGACAAACCTGAATTTATTGGATATAGAACAATTATTCAAAATAAATTATTAAAATTACTAAGCGTACACCGAAAATAAGTTTTCTTACTTTCTGTCAAAATAAAAACCTCAAATAATAAAAAAAATATCTACTGATAATATTTATATATTTACAATGCACTTTAACAAGTCTTTGAGCAGCGGCTATAAATTATCTCTAGCAAAAAAGTACTATATATAGAAATAAATATACTATCGTTTCGGTAACCCTATTTTCGGATATTAAACGTTGACATCCCATAAAAAGAACTCTCCCTTTAAAAATCCCATTAAAAACCCATCCATACAAAACTCTATAATAAACATTTAATTACTTTTCTATCTTTTACAGTTTCAAAAAAAAAAAATTTTTTTTCAGCTTTTATCAAAAACTTACACTACACTTCAAAACAAATTGCTGTATAAATTATAAAAAAAAAAATATCACTTTTTTTTGGTTCTCACTGTATAAAATCTATTAGAAATAAAATACATATATGTATATATTTCACTGTTGGGGATTTCACATTTGGTTGATTTTTATTTCTGCATGTTTTGTTCTTTCCATTATATTAACATTTATTGGTTTTTTTTGGTATTAACAAACTTTTTTTTAAGTGTCGTTTTGTTTTCAACTAAATTGCAGCTTCTTTTTTTCTAAAATCTTATCCGTTTTTCTTTTTTTTTTCTAACCTTTCTATATATTTTACTAAATTATGAACAAAAAATTATCATTGAAAATAATTAGAATCAATTCGAACAGTAACAGGAATCGTGGTAGTGCCTCAAGTAGCTTCCAAGGAGAGCGTGACACTGGATCAGCAGCTGCGAACGGTAATCGTGGAACTCATCCACCGTAAGTAAATGATTTGAAAATATGAAAAAAATAAATAAATAATTGTTTATATTAAATTTAAAAAATTTTTTTTTAATTTTTTTATTAGTAAATTTTACCAAATTTTTGTTTACCAATTTTATCAATTTTTTTTTCGTAAATTTTTAAATTTTTTTGTAATTTATTCTAAAATTAGTTTTATTTTCATTTATGAAAATTTTTAAATAGATTGCAAATTTTACTAAATTTAACTCATTTCTTGGAGTTATAAAAATATTTTCAATGAGCACTTAGATATTGTGATTCTTTCAAAATTCGTAGACTAAATAATTATCGAAGCGCTCATATTTAAGGGTCACAAATGATTAATATTTCATTAATTTTCCGTAAGACAAGCAGCAATCCAAAATGATTTAGAAAATATACATTTTTGTGTGTTTGATTGCCTTTCAGAAAAAAAATCATGTGAGTCCGATCACAGGGGAGATGTTTAAACATCTAGTAATTAAAGATTTTTTATGAAATTTTTTAAAATCAAGCAGAAAACGTCATCTATGTATCACTTATAGCAATAAACGGCAGGGGCTCTGCTAATATAAAAACATGTATGAAAATTATAGTCGGTCTAGACCGACTATACGATACCCTATACCATGCGTTTAGAGACCCTATCACTCAGGCCCAAGTAACTGGATATAGAAAATAAGCATAAACCAAATTTGAGTGCGATTTTTATTAATTTCTTCGGGTGCAGATATGAAAAAGTTCATATCGGATGCTATATCTATATGGGGACTAGGCCAAAAAATGCACCGATCCTGACCATGTTTGGTAAAGTCTCTTGTATTTTGCAAAAATATATACAAACAAAATTTGAGAAGAATCAGTGCAATATTTTTGTTTTTTGATAGATTTAAGTGAAGATCGGGAAGCAGCTCTATATGGGGCCTATGACTAAGAGTTGTCCCATAGGGATCATTTTTGGACTACTGATTAACGGATGTAATATATACATACAAACCCAATTTGACTAAGATTTGTATGATAATTTGGATCTTATGGCAATATATGTTGATTTCATAGGGGTCATTTGTATGGGGGCTAGGTCTGAACATGGAGCGATTTTCACCAATTTCAATAGCGTCCATCCCATGGCCGACAGAAGATAAAATACCAAATTTCATCAATATATATTCATATTTGCGACCTGCAGTTTGATTACAAGCTTTACATGGACACACAGACGGACGGACGGACGGACGGACGGATATCGTTAAATCGAATCAGATAGTGATTCTGATTCGATCGGTATAATTGAAGATGGGTGTAGGTCAAATATTTTTGGTTGTTACAAACAGCAGCACAAAGTCATTATACCCAAACCACATAGTGGTATAGGGTATAATAATTATTATTATTTATTATTTCAACCGCTAATTTTTAATTTTTGGTTTTGATGTGTAAACAGGGGGGGTGCAGGGGGGTAAATTTCTATTTCACAATACAATCACAAAAACAGCGTAACTCATATCGGTGTGAGCTGAAGCAGATAACGCTGTGTGACTTATGATTGTATTGGTGAAAAAATTATGATATAACGTTGTTTTTTATGCCACTTTTTTAAAAGCGTCATCTATGTATCACTTATATACGTTTATATTGGGATATTTTTAACGTTTTACAGCAAAGGGTTGTTGAATTAGCTGAAACAGTTTTTGCTATAAGTGATACATAGATGACGCTTTCTGTTTGATTTTAAAAAATGACATAAAAAAATCTCTAATTACTAGATGTTTACACATCTTCCCTGTGGTCGGACTCACATGTGTTTTTATACCCTATACCACTATGTGGTTTGGGTATAATGACTTTGTGCTGCTGTTTGTAACAACCAAAAATATTTGAACTAGACCCATCTTTAATTATACCGATCGAATCAGAATCACTTTCTGAGTTGATTTAACAATGTCCGTCCGTCCGTCCGTCCGTCCGTCTGTGTGTCCATGTAAAGCTTGTAATCAAACTGCAGGTCGCAAATATTAATATATTTTGATGAAATTTGGTATATAAGCTTTTATCGGCCATGGGATGAACGCTATTGAAATTGGTGAGAATCGGTCCATGTTCAGACCTAGCCCCCATACAAATTACCCATATGAAATCGACATAAATTGCCATAAGATCCAAATTGTCATTTAGATCTTACTCAAATTGGGTTGGTATGCGTTCATTACATCCACTAATGAGTAGTCCAAAAATGATACCTTTGACCCCATATAGAACTGCTTCCCGATCTTCACTTAAATCTATTAAAAAACAAAAATATTGCACTTATTCTTCTCAAATTTTGTTTGTACATATTTTTGCAAAATACAAGAGACTTTACCAAACATGATCAGGATCGGTCCATTTTTGGACCTAGTCCCTTTATAGATAAGCATCCGATATGAACTTTTTCATATCTGCAGCCAAAAAAATTAATAAAAATCCCACTCAAATTTGGTTTTTGCTTACTTTCACTGTCCAGTTGGGCCTAAGAGACAGGGTTTCTAAACGCATGGTATAGGGTATCGTATAGTCGGTCTAGACCGACTATAATTTTCTTACTTGTTTTTTTTATTTTTCATTCTTCACTTTTTATTTTTCATTCCTAATTTTTAATTTTTTCACTTTTCATTTTTCGTTTTTCGGTTTTTATACCCTATACCACTATGTGGTTTGGGTATAATGACTTTCTGCTGCTGTTTTTAACTACCAAAAATATTTGACCTAGACCCATGTTTAATTATACCAATCGAATCAGAATCACTATCTGATTCGATTTAACGATGTCCGTCCGTCCGTCCTTCCGTCTGTGTGTCCATTTAAAGCTTGTAATCAAACTGCAGATCGCAAATATGAATATATTTTGATGAAATTTAATATATAAGCTTTTATCGGCCATAGGATGAACGCTATTGAAATTGGTAAGAATCGGTCCATGTTCAGACCTAGCCCCCATACAAATGACCCCTATGAAATCGACTTAAATTGGCATAAGATTCAAATTATCATATAAATCTTCGTCAAATTGGGTTTGTATGTGTTTATTACATCCATTAATCAGTCTAGACCGACTATAATATTCTTTCTTGTTATTTTTTATTTTTCTTTTTAATTTTTTATTTTTCATTCTTCATTTTTTATGTTTCATTTTTTATTTTTTATTTTTCATTTTTCATTTTTCATTTTTCATTTTTCATTTTTCATTTTTCATTTTTTATTTTTCATTGTTCATTTTTTTTTTCTTTTTTGCTTCTTTCATTTTTTCTTTTTCATTTTTTATTTTTTATTTTTCATTTCTCATTTCTCATTTTTAATTTTTTATGTCTCATTTTTTGTTTTTAATTTTTCATTATTTATTTTTCATTTTTAATTTTTCATTTTTCATTTTTAATTTTTTATGTTTCAATTTTTAATTTTATTTTTTCATTTTTTATTTTTTATTCTGCATTTTTTTTTTTTTAATTTTTAATTTTTCGTTTTTCATTTTTCAATTTTTATTGTTCATTTTTTGTTTTTTATTTTTCATTTTTCTTTTTCGTTTTTCATTTTTTATTTTTCACATTTTATTTTTCATTTTTTCATTTTTAATTTTTCATTTTTCATTTTTTTTTTTTAAATTTTTCATTTTTCATTTTTTATTATTTATTTTTCATTTTTCGTTTTTCATTTTTAATTTTTCATTTTTCGTTTTTCGTTTTTCATTTTTTATTTTTTCATTTTTTATTTTTCATTTTTCGTTTTTCATTTTTCATTTTTCCATTTTTTCATTTTTTCATTTTTCATTTTTCTTTTTTCGTTCTTCATTTTTTAGTTTTTCATTTTTCACTTTTTATTTTTCATTTTTAATTTTCGTTTCTCATTTTTCATTTTAAATTTTTTTGTTTTTCGGTTTTTATTTTTCATTTTTCATATTTTATTTTTCATTTTCATTTTTTATTTTTCGCTTTCTATTTTTCGTTTTTCATTTTTCATTTTTCGTTTTTGATTTTTTATTTTTCATTTTTTCATTTTTCATTTTTCATTTTTCATGTTTTATTTTTTATTTTTCATTTTTCATTTTTTATTTTTCGTTTTTTATTTTTCATTTTTTATTTTTTATTTTTATTTTTAATCTTTCATTTTCTCATTTTTCGTTTTTCATTTCCAAACCGGTTACTACATATCAAAATTATTTCACTAAAAAAATCATAAGTCACACCGATTTTGTCTTACGTCTTACATATTACGCTGATTTTGTGTGAAACAGAAATTTATCCCCCTGCGCGTATAGATTTTGTACATCTTGAGGAGAAATGCTTCCTTTACGGATATGATTTCAGATTTCAGAAGTTTTGAGACAAACTATTCACTGGGTCATTAAGAAAAGTTCATGTTCTTTTCTTGATTGTCTTGGAAACACGACTTATATTTTAAACACGACTTAAAATATAACTGAACTCGAACCTGTTTATTGTACATGTTCTGTTTTTTCTTACTACACGAGCCACAACACGACTTAAAATATAACTGAACTCGAACCTGTTTATTGTACATGTTCTGTGTTTGTTTTTTTTTCAGTACACGTACCAGAACATGAACTTCAAATAAAGCAACACTCAAAAATGTGTGCTTTATGTGTGATTGAAACAAAAAGTATGTGATACAAAAATGTTCGTGTAAATAACGAAATATTAAAACGAACACAGTCATGGTTGTGTTGGGCATCGAAGAAAATTTAAAAACAAACATAATTGGTATGAAAATAAAAATATGTGTGTGTTGGTCTAAGTTATGTTTGTTTACATATATGTACGAGTTTTTTATTCAGTGTGTGTTTTTTTCTGAACTCTGAAATTTATACATAACTTTTGGTTTAAAATATTTCTTATTTTCTAAAGTAGAACCCCTATCAACTTAATATGTTTGTCCAAAAAAAAAACTTTAGTAAAACACTTGTAAAGTTTTATTACATTATTTTAGTTAAAACTTTGTAAATTTACCTAATTTTTTGTTAAAAAATTTTTACATTTATTTACAAACTGTTATAAAATTTAACAAAAAAAAAATTGGTATATAATATGTATAACTGTGGTCACAAGCATTAACCGCCTAAGTCGAAAATCATACTTTTGAGAAAAAATAACTTTTTATACAAATGTAATGGTGCTTCATTGCGACTTAGGTCAGAATGTTTTCATTAATAACTTTTTGATACACAGTGTTAGAGAAATGGGGATTTCACGTAAATATAAAGCGTTTTTAGTGGAATATGACGGCATACATAACTCAAATCGTTCTTAAGTCGACTTAGGCGGTTATCGCTTGTGACCACAGATATTTTCATATAATTAAACAAAAAGTTATATTGTATTATAAAATTAGTTGTAAATTGGAATTAATTGAAATAAAACTTAGTTAAATTAACCAAACTTAAAATTCGATAAATTTAAATTTAAAAATCAAATTAAAAAAAAAAATTCTTTTAACAAAATTTATACTCAATTTTAATAAAAATCTTTTTTTTTAATCTTTTCAGACGCACTCGCCCTACATTGAAACCGTCTGGTACTATTGTCAGCAAGGCTCAAGAATTTATCGATATCTATAGATATCCTCCTAGCCGACCAGATCCATTGTATCCCACTCCTCAAGCCGACAAGACAGCCGCCAAATGCCGTAAAGATGTATGCCTGCTACCCGATTGTTCTTGTGGTGGACGGGATATACCCGGTAAGTAGACTAGAACATAAATTGATTTTCCAAAAAGAAAAACTGGTTTCAGCTTAATAACATCAATTCAATACCTTACAAATATAAAAACAACAAAAAAAAATGTTTAGGCGATTTAAATGTGAAAGATGTTCCCCAAATAGTATTGATAACATTCGATGATGCCGTTAGTACATTAAATATCGGTTACTATAATGAATTATTCAATAATAAAAGTCGTCGTAATCCGAATGGTTGTCCCATTAGGGCAACATTTTATGTATCGCATGAATGGACCGATTATGGTATGGTACAAGATTTGTATGCGGATGGTCATGAAATGGCTTCACATACTGTGTCGTAAGTTTCTCAGTTAAATTAAAACTTTATAAACCATCAAAATGCATCATCAACTGAGCTGTTGTTTGAAAATCAATATATGTATAGTTTCCAAAATTTCTAACTAAAAACATTGTTTTGGCGTTTTTTTTATTGACAATTTTTTTCTATTTTTTTATTTTATTTTCATGTGCTTTATCATCATCTCTTTGCTAATTGTGTGCTTTCTAACATTTACCTATATATGTCATTGCAATGCCCCCACCCAATGCTATGCCTATGTTTTGTCCCCACTTAAAGTTGATATGCCGGTTGAACAAGTTCCACAAATTGTTTTGATTACCTTTGATGATTCCGTTAATGATTTGAACAAACAATTGTATATTGATTTGTTCGAAAAGGGTCGTGTCAATCCCAATGGTTGTCCCATAACGGCCACATTTTATGTTTCCCATGAATGGACCGATTATAGTCAAGTACAAAATTTATATTCGGATGGTCATGAAATGGCTTCACATACCATATCGTAAGTATTCGTGTGTACCACCAGCTGACACGATATTTAAAAGCACAATTCTTTACAAAAATCTGCACTATTAACATAAATTTCTGAAATCTAAAAATTTACAAAGACCGGCACGAGTAGTTAGATAAAAATCAAAAAATTTATTTGAAAACACCATTAACACACGCTATTGCTAAAACCAACATAAAAACACGAAAGTATATGATTTATTTTTAATCAATTTATAAATTTTTATTGAATAAATTTGTTTAATTTTTATAGAAAAATGTAGTTGGCATATTTTGTAGCAAGAAAAAATTTATCACTATTTCATAAATTAATTTGCGTGTATTATAAATTAATTTGAGGTTACCTCGGCCTAATTATGGTTAGATCAAATTTTCCCAAAAACAATCCAGCCGAAACTTTTGTACCAATATATATTGTGCAATATCTAAGATTTTCACTATTTTTAATTTGACCTACTTCTGTATTTTTATTATTGGATTGAATATCATGTTTGATGCTGGGAAGTTTTATTTCATTATTCTTACTCGATGTTTCATTGGTTTTTTTATTTTGTTTTTAATAAACTTTTATTGCCAAAAATTTTTTTCACCTTCTTATAATTGGTATTACAATGGTATAAAATATATTACTTTATTGCAAACGTATTTTATTTCAATATTCTAATTATTATCTATATAATTTTATCGTTTTCATTATTTCCGATTTCTACAAGTTTGTTGTTCATATTGGGGTCGAATCGTCGCATTCGTTATCGAAATTTTTCGATCGAAATTATTATTTTATTTTTCTAAATAAAGTACTAAGAGTAATTTTACTATGCCACAGCTAACGAGTTATGGCCCATAGTTATTAGTAAACGTGAAAGGAGGTCTGACGATTGTCCGCCTTCTTTAAATGAACCAAAATATGGAATTTCTATTGATTTTACTCGATATCGAATGCGACGATTTGCCCCCTGGTTATGCAATTACAAATGGAAGATATTCTAGGCCACAAAAAATTAAAACAAAATTTCTTTTATATGTTATTGGTGGCCCGTTAAACTAAAAAATTCTAATAGAAAGAAGCGAGAAAATTATAGGCGTTCTAGGCGGACTGTACGATATCCACGAGTTCCGACAAATGGTTTTAGATTCAACATTGCTTAGGTCATAATTGGATATAGAAAATAAGAATAGACCAAGTTTGAGTGATATCGTTATTAATTTGCGACTTGAATATATGAAAAAGTTCATATCGGACTCCATTTTTCTATGGAAACCAGATAACAAAATGGACCGATCATTGCTATATTTATTAAAGTCACTTATTTTACTCAAAAATATATTGTAACCAAATTTGAGAAAGATCTATCCAATATCTATAATAATAATAGGCTAGGCGATTTTTATACCCTATACCACTATGTGGTTTGGGTATAATGACTTTGTGCTGCTGTTTGTAACAACCAAAAATATTTGACCTAGACCCATCTTTAATTATACCGATCGAATCAGAATCACTTTCTGAGTTGATTTAACAATGTCCGTCCGTCCGTCCGTCCGTCCGTCCATCTGTGTGTCCATGTAAAGCTTGTAATCAAACTGCAGGTCGCAAATATGAATATATTTTGATGGAATTTGGTATATAAGCTTTTATCGGCCATGTGATGAACGCTATTGAAATTGGTGAGAATCGGTCCATGTTCAGACCTAGCCCCCATACAAATTACCCGTATGAAATCGACATAAATTGCCATAAGATCCAAATTGTCATATAGATCTTACTCAAATTGGGTTTATATGCGTTCATTACATCCACTAATGAGTAGTCCAAAAATGATCCCTTTGACCCCATATAGAGCTGCTTCCCGATCTTCACTTAAATCTATTAAAAAACAAAAATATTGCACTGATTCTTCTCAAATTTTGTTTGTACATATTTTTGCAAAATACAAGAGACTTTACCAAACATGATCAGGATCGGTCCATTTTTGGACCTAGTCCCTTTATAGATATAGCATCCGATATGAACTTTTTCATATCTGCAGCCAAAAAAAATTAATAAAAATCCCACTCAAATTTGGTTTTTGCTTATTTTCAATGTCCAGTTAGTTGGGCCTAAGAGATAGGGTTTCTAAACGCATGGTATAGGGTATCGTATAGTCGGTCTAGACCGACTATAATTTTCTTACTTGTTTGTTATCGTTTACCGTTTTATCCCAATTTTGCCCAAACGTATGTTATTTGAAAGGTACTTCATTTTAGCTGTTCACCAGATTTACAGATTTTTAAATTTTTTCCTCTATTTTGAGTAAATTGCATTTAAAGTTGCTACTAACACATACATAAAATTATACATATGCTATGTGTGTGTTTATTAAATTTGTTAATGTGTTTGTTAATGATTTTTTTAATAAAATTCACAATAACCAAAAATGTGCTGGTTTGTGAATTGGCTAAGTTGAAAAATAAAGTTGCGTAGGAATTGCACTCGAATTTCGAGCGCTGGAATCTGCTAGATATTATTAATTTGATAGATTTAAGTGAATATCGGGAAGCAGCTTTATTCATTAAATAATGACTCTGAGTGTATGCTAATCGATTGTAGCCAATTCACAAATCAACACAAAAAACAAACTAATTTTTATTACAAACAAATTAACAAATTTAATAAACACACACATAGCATTGTAAAATTTTATGTATGTGTTAATAGCAACTTTAAATGCAATTTACTCAAAATAAAGGAAAAAATTTAAAAATCTGTAAATCTGCAAAACGGCTAAAAAGAAATACCTTACAAATAATATACGGTTGGTCAAAATCGGGATAAAACGTTAGAACAAAACATCAGTCACAAGAAATCCCCTAGCCTATTAATATTATAGATAATAAACATACAAAAACCAAATTTTATCGATATCTAGATGATATTCTGGAACTGACGGCAATTTTAGTCGATGGGTTATTTGTATGGGGATGAAGTCTGAGCATGCGCCGATTTTCACCAATTTCATATTCATAGGTACGACCTATAGTTTGGTTACAAGATTTACGTGGACTCGCAGACCGACAGACGGACAGACAGATGGATAGATGGACATCGCTAAATTGACTCTGAAATTGTCGATCGGTATAATAAAAGGTCATATATTTTTAATACCTCATGATACCCTCACCACATATTCGTATAGAATGTAAATATTTTTATGTACAATTTTTGTTTTTTCTTTTTTATTCGGAAGTATTTGACTATATGATAAAGTTTGCAACAACCAAATAAAATGCTTGCTTTTTCAATTTCAATTTCAATTTCGCTTTCGATTTTTGCCGATTCTTTCAGCATTTTTCAAATTGAGCAAAAAAATTTTTTTCTAAATTTAATTTAGAAACAATGTTTTCATCATTTGTTGTTGTTTTTTATTGTCTATAGTGTATATTAGTGTCTTTAGTAAACGGATTGATTGTTACTAACTCGAGATATAGGCGAGATAGTTAAATATTATATACTAGTAAGTTGTAGCGCGCCTAAGATGCCCTTTGAAAAAATAAAAAAACTTTAATTTATTATTTAATACTAATTTCTTCTAATATTTCTTTTCATCGAAGTTTCGTAAAATTTTTTTAAATTTTTCTTTTTTTTTGTATGCTTAAATTAAAAATGTAAAATCAATGATATTTTTATACCCTCCAAACCACTGTGCAGAGGATATGTATCAGTTTGTCATTCTGTTTGTAACGCATCGAAAAATGAATTTGCGACCCCATAAAGTATGTTTATTATTGATTCTTATAACAACTCGAGTTGATATAGCGATGTCCGTCTGTCCGTATGTCCCTCTGTCTGTCTGTTGAAATCACGCACATTCACAAAATAAACCATTTAAACCATTAAATATTACGATAATATTGTTTGTCACTATTTTGAGCAGGTTGGGTTTAAAATGAAATAAATCAGGCATCATTATGCCAAGATATGACCTAAAGTATGGAGACACATCTAAAAAATGTTGATTATTAAGTGTGTTTGTTGTAATTATTTACTATTAAGTTTATCAAATTGTATACTTATTCAAAGCAATTTTAAAATTAAAGGAAATTAAGAAATATATAGTCAACCGTAAAATAGTTAAATTTTATTACAAAAATACGAATTTATAATTTTCAAAAAAAATTTTATGATTTCAGAGAAACTGATTTCTTTTGAGTGATTTTGTAATACTTACAGACCCTTAAGGCCCATTTACACGATACCACTCAGTCGTATGATTTTTCGAAATAAAAATTCGATGAAATTCATCGGACTGTCATAAAGTCGTACCTACATTATTTCTGCATATGTAGGCCATTTACATCCATCAAATTTATATTTTATTACCACTTTCTTTGTTTTTGTTTACCTTTTTTTTTTTTAATATTACCAAAAAAAAAAACTATGGTCCGATGGAAATGGCAAATTTTCGAAAATAAAATCCTACAGACTTCGAAAATAAAATCCTACAGACTGTTAATTTCATAACATAAGCTTTTGATGTGTAAACATCTATACGCGCAGGGGGTAAATTTCTATTTCACAATACAATCACAAAAACAGCGTACATGTAAGAGTCACATCTTACACGTAAAATGTGACCATTAAGACAAATCGGTATGACTTATGATTGTTTGGTGAAAAAATTATTATATGAAATAACATTTTTGTCGTTGTTTCCTGCATTTTATTTATTACCAGATGTTTACACATCTCCCCTGTGATCGGACTCACATGAATTTTTTATATCATACGACTTTCTCATAATAATTGACTTTTTGACAGGTCGTATTACAACGTTTGATAATGTAAACTGGCCTTTATGTGTAACTATCTATGAGACACTATGAGTGTTTAAACGAATTTCAGTACTTTTTAAAAAATCATACTTTTTTCAAAGGCTAAATTAAAAATAATCCAGAATCGTATATTCTAAAAAATGCTTTTTCTTTGTATGCATTAAAAATAGTCGATTTTAGACCATCAATAATATTAATAGGCTAGGCGATTTCTTGTGACTGAGGTTTTGTTCTACCGTTTTATCCCAATTTTGACCAAACGTATATTATTTGAAAGGTATTTCTTTTTAGCCGTTTTGCAGATTTACAGATTTTTAAATTTTTTCCTTTATTTTGAGTAAATTGCATTTAAAGTTGCTACTAACACATAAAAATATACAATGCTGTGTGTGTTTATTAAATTTGTTAATGTGTTTGTAATAAAAATGAGTTTGTTTTTTGTGTTGATTTGTGAATTGGCTATAATTGATTAGCATACCTTTAGGGTCTTTATTCAATGAAAAAATGAAATTTCCTAGAATTTGCACTCGAGGGCTGGAATCTGCTAGTTCAAATAAATAGTTATTTTTTGTAAGCGTAAATCAAAATTAATCCCATTTCCATACGTTTTAAAAAATTGTTGTTTTGTATGCTTAAATTTAAAATATAGGTTAAGCGTTATACTTTCATTGAATCAGTGAATCAGCAATGACCGTACCCCTATACTAAAAATATACTTGGGCCACAACTTGTTCGGGGGAAAAGTAAAAAAATAACAAGTAAGAAAATTATAGTCGGTCTAGACCGACTATACGATACCCTATACCACGCGTTTAGAGACCCTATCTCTTAGACCCAACTAACTGGACATAGAAAATAAGCATAAACCAAATTTGGGTGGGATTTTTATTAATTTCTTTGGCTGTAGATATAAAAATGTTCATGTCGGATGCTATATCCATATGGGGACTAGGCCCAAAAATGGACCGATCCTGAGTATGCTTGGTAAAGTCTCTTGTATTTTGCAAAAATATATACAAACAAAATTTAAGATGAATCAGTGTAATATTTTTGTTTTTTGATAGATTTAAGTGAAGATCGAGAAGCAGCTCTATATGGGGCCTATGACTAAGAGTTGTCCCATAGGGATCATTTTTGGACTACTCATTAATGGATGTAATAAACGCATACAAACCCAACTTGAGCAAGATCTATATGACAATTTGGATCTTATGGCAATTTATGTCGATTTCATAGGGGTCATTTGTATGGAGGCTAGGTCTGAACATGGACCGATTCTCACCAATTTCAATAGCGTTCATCCTGTGGCCGATGAAAGCTTATATACCAAATTTCATCAAAATGTATTCAGTTTGAATTACAAGGTTTACATGGACACACAGACGGACGGACGGACGGACGGATGGACGGACGGACGGACATCCTTAAATCGAACCAGTTAGTGATTCTGATTCGATCGGTATAATAAAAGATGGGTCTAGGTCATATATTTTTGGTAGTTACAAACAGCAGCACAAAGTCATTATACCGAAACCACATAGTGGTATAGGGTATAACAAGTAAGAAAATTAAAGTCGGTCTACGATACCCTATACTAAACGTTTAGAGATCCTATCTCTTAGGTCCAAATAATTACATATAGAAAATAAGCATAAATTTGAGTGGCATTGTAATTATTTTTTTTACCTTCAGATATGAAAAAGTTCATATAGGAAGATATACTTATATGCGGACTAGCTCAAAAAATGAATCGATCCAGACCATATTTGGTAAGGTCGCTTATTTTTTGCAAAAAATATACAAACCAAATTTGAGAAAATATGAAGATCCTATAGGACTTATTTTTGGACTACTGATAAATGGATGTAATAAACATACACAAAGCCAATTTGACCAAGATCTATATGATAATTTGGATATTATGGGCGATTTAAGTCGTTCTCATAGGGGTCATTTGTATGGGGACTAGGTCTGAACATGCACAGATTTTCACCAATTTCAATAGCGTTCATCCTATGGCCGATGGAAGCTTATATACCAAATTTATCAAAATATATTTATATTCGCGACCTGTAGTTTGATTACAAGGTTTACATGGGCACACAGACGGACGGACGGACGGACGGACAAACGGACGCTAAATCGACTAAGTGATTCAGAGTCGATCGGTATAATAAAAGGTGCATCTAGGTCAAAAAGCTTTGGTAAGAGTAACAAGTAAGAGCCTTAAATTCGGCTATGCCCAATCTTTGATTTGACTCCACCTCGCTTTTAAGTTTACATTAATATCTGGACTTATTGCACTATTTATTACAAATGTAAACAAAATATTTGAAAAAGTATTTGATAAACTTAATACTAAATTATTAGAACAGACACACTGAGATTTAAGCATTTTTTAGAGGTGTCTCCATATGATGCCCGATTTATAAATACCAACCCGCTTGAAATAATAAAAAATTATATTATTTTAATTTTATCCGCGTAACTGGTTTACTTTGTGAATGAGCTTTATTTCAACCCACAGGCGGACGGATGGACAGACGAGTATTGCTGCAACGCCTTGAGGTGTTATAAAGATCAACAATATACTTTATGGGGTCGCAAATTAATTTTTCGGTGCGTTACAAATGGAATGACAAACTAATATACCATCCGGACAGTGGTGGGCATAAAAATGGAAAAATAATCATTAAATATTTTTTATTGCTATTTTCGAGTTTGGCAGACCACAAATACAAAAAAGGAAAATAGCCACACTTAAAGTACAAACTAAACATTTTGCGACTGTGATTATTTGAAAAAAAATGTTAATTTATTAGTTTTTCTATAAAACCTTAAAAACAGGGGTAACGCCTGGATTTCGCTATGTCATATTTACTGACATCAAATAATTTCCTCAACGGGCATCTCGTTATTTTTATATCGATTACGTTTTCATTACATCTTATAAACTTTCAAACAAAAACAAAATGCTGACATGTTGACAATTTAATTTTGGGTGTCAAGTGACAAGATATTACAAACCCGTTTGCAGACAACTGACAACAATTGACTTATTGATAACCAGGATTTTTTTGTTAATTTCACTAATTTGTTAGTAAATTTAAAAAAAATTTTGTAATTAAGTTTAATAATTGTTATTGAATTTTTTTATTGACAAAAAAAACAAAAACAAAAGGCCAACATGTTAAAAAATTCAATTTTGGATGTCAAATGCAAACTGACAAAAATTGACGTAGTAAAAACCAGGATTTTTTGTTAATTTCACTAATTTTTTATTAAATTTTATTGAATTTATTTTACTGACAATAAATTTCACAAGTTTCTAGCAAATTTTACGAATTTTTTTTAATTAAATTTTAAAATTTAAATTTATTTTTTTTTTTTAATTTTAACATTTATTTTTTTATAATTTTTTGAGGAGTTTTACAAGTTTTTACAGACTTAATTTGTTAGAATTTGAAGAATTTATTGAAACGAAAATGTAGCCTTACTAAAAAACAATTGAACAATTTCTATAGGTCTGTTTTCAAATGAAAACAATTACTGATGGCAGACGTAAAAGTCAACACTTTATATATTTACTAACCAAAGTAATATACTTTTTTTTCCAATCTGAACCATTCAGTAGTATTTCTGAACACGAATAAACACTAAAAATATATACTTGCAAATAAAAAAAAAAATCTGCCAATTTAATGTTAGCGGAAACTTAAGTGTTGAGTATTAAATACGGTCTAACAGATTTAAATTAGGAAATAACAAATTTCAAAACACAAATAATCTACTAAAATAGTAAGTATATCATTCACATTATTATAAAGGGTTATTCCAGATTTATAAAACCTTTATAACTCTAAAACATTACTAATCTTCTAAACTTTACTAATTACTCTGCACCCAAAGCTTCAAACATGCACAGAACAAAACATGATCATACTACATCTATTACTTTCCAGCAAAAACTGTTAAAAGAAAATCAAAAACATAAAGATTTTTCAAATTTAGAAGAACGAATAAGACGGACCCCTAAAAGAGAGAAATCTCTAGCAGTTTTCTCTTTCGCCTAAGCATGCCGTTGTACAGGATTTAAATTATAAAAGAAACTCTAAAATGTTATATAGTTTAAATACTATCGTCACTATAAAAATTTGAAAACTCTTTAAGTTTTAATGAAGATTTTTGCTGAATGACCATAACTTCTAATAATAATTAATTTACAATTCCTTCCCTCTATCAACAATTAAAACTCAATCAAAACAAAAACAGTCACAGTTTTGGTGAGCAATTCTCACAAAAGAAATGGAATCGAGAAATAGCCGGTCAACGTGAAATTTTAGCAGCCTATGGTGGTGTTAAATTATCCGATGTCAGAGGCATGCGTGCTCCCTTCTTATCAGTGGGTGGCAATAAAATGTACAAAATGTTATACGATTCCAATTTCACATATGATTCTTCAATGCCTGTCTATGAAAATCGTCCACCATCTTGGCCCTACACTTTGGATTATAAAATATTCCATGATTGTATGATACCACCCTGTCCCACAAGGAGTTATCCCGGCGTATGGCAAGTACCTATGGTTATGTGGCAGGATTTGAATGGTGGCCGTTGTTCTATGGGAGATGCTTGTTCAAATCCCTCCGAAGCTGAGGGTGTTACGAAAATGATTATGAAAAATTTCGAAAGACATTACACAACAAACAGGTGGGTTTTTTTTTTTTTGTTTTTTTGTTTTTTGAAGAGAAAAAATTCATTACACAATAGTTATATTTTTAATGGTTTATTTTATTGAAATTGTTTTTATTGTCTTATTTTAGAGCTCCTTTCGGTTTGTTCTATCATGCTGCTTGGTTTACTCAACCTCATCATAAAGAGGGTTTCATTAAATTCTTGGATGCTATTAATGCCATGCCAGATGTATGGATTGTAACAAATTGGCAAGCTTTACAATGGGTTAGAGATCCTACACCTATCTCAAGAATGAATTCATTCCAACCTTTCCAATGTGATTATTCGGTAAGTAAACAGAAAATTAATTAAGTTTTGAAAACTGACGCTTTGTCCAAAGAAAATCATACAATTAATAAAAATGAAGTGAATTTAACCGAAAATTTTAAGTATTAAAAACTTTGTCAAACAAAAATTGTTCACTATGCTGACGTTTAACCAAAAAAAATATTTTTTTTGATTTTTGCAAACACTTAAAGCGGAATAAGAATTCTTATGGCTCAATAGGTTTTTTGGAATTAAAGATTTTTTGAATTCCGGGAGTGGGTCGCGGAAATCAATATTATCTAAAAAATTTAGTTCTGAAACGTATTTTTTTTCTCTCGTACTTTAATTTAATAAAACCAGATAGATCACTTCTGAAGACTTATAGCCTACTAGTAAAAACTATACGTGGTTAATATTAATAGTTTAAGAGGAACTTTCATGGCCTTAAAATTAAAAATGCAGTATTTCCCTAGTTCAAGTCTCAATAATACTGAATTCTCTTTTTTAAGGCCGTTGAAACTAATAATTTTTACTACGGATAATTTTAGAACTGATTTATAAAAATAAGTTCCACAGAAAAATAAAAAAAATTTCTGTATCATACATCCACGTTTCAGTGTATTTGAAAACCTCATCTAAGTTCATACCTTATCAGTCGATTAAGAGTTAACCTACGTTTCTTGAAAAATAAATTTTTTTAAACCCAAACAACTTTCGTTTAACATAATGATTTTATTTGTTAGCTGGCAAAATTTTAACTAACTGAAATTTCCATTTCAAGGATTTACATCTCGCACATGAACTTTAAAACTTTAATAACCCCTCCTGAAATTTTTTTTATTTAAGAATATATTCTGGAATAAGACGAAATTCCCGTTTAAAACCCAGTTTTTCGCATGTCTATTAAGCTTAGTTTGGTGAAATTCGCTGTTTATGTATTAAAAAGTTTTGAACAGTTTGAGTTTTTGCACAGTACATATACATATATTAGGGTGGGTCAATTATTTTCGCTCCAAGGGCTCAGCGCAATTCGGGTACTATGGGCCATAACAATTATAATTGCCAAGGAACCATACCTCTAAAACCATTTTCGATGAAAAAATCGATTTTACCCCATCATTTTATATGGGAACCCCATATAATTTTTTTATGGGTACCCCACATAACTTTATTTGGGGTACCCATACACGACATATATCGATTTTTTCATCGACATAATTTTATATGGGGCACCCGTATACGACATAAGTCGATTTTTTCATCGAAACTTTGGAGGGTTCGAAAATGGTTTTAGAGGTATGGTTCCTTGGGCAATTATACTTGTTATGGCCTATAGTACCAGAATTGCGGTGAGCCCTTGGGTCGAAAATGATTTTTGAGGTAGGGTTCCTTGGGCAAATATACTTGTTATGGCCCATAGTACCAGAATTGTGATGAGCCCAAGGAGATTTTTTCGGCCCCCTACAATTTGACCCACAGCGTCCAAGTGTGACTTTAGAAAGTAACAAATCAAGTGGGAATTATTAATATCAAATATCTGGAGTACGATAATAGTGAAGGCCTTGAAAAACATATACTACATGGAGTGCAAACTCCGTGGCCTAATATAGAGATGGCATGACTAGTGCCAATTTTTTCTATTTATTTAGTAGAGCCAATTATTAGAAAAATTGCGTCAACATTTCATGGCATTTCATTAATTAGAAAAAAAGTTATAGTTATAAAAATGATGTGGTTTTAACAGAGTTCAGAAAAAAACACACACTGAATAAAAAACTCGTACATATATGTTAACAAACATAGCTCAGGCCTACAAACACATATTTATACCCTATACCACTATGTTGTTTGGGTATAATGACTTTGGGCTGCTGTTTGTAACAACCAAAAATATTTGAACTAGACCCATCTTTAATTATACCGATCGAATCAGAATCACTTTCTGAGTTGATTTAACAATGTCCGTCCGTCCGTCCGTCCGTCCGTCCGTCCGTCTGTGTGTCCATGTAAAGCTTGTAATCAAACTGCAGGTCGCAAATATGAATGTATTTTGATGAAATTTGGTACGTAAGCTTTTATCGGCCATTGGATGAACGCTATTGAAATTGGTGAGAATCGGTCCATGTTCAGACCTAGCCCCCATACAAATTACCCATATGAAATCGACATAAATTGCCATAAGATCCAAATTGTCATATAGATCTTACTCAAATTGGGTTTGTATGCGTTCATTACATCCATTAATGAGTAGTCCAAAAATGATCCCTTTGACCCCATATAGAGCTGCTTCCCGATCTTCACTTAAATCTATTAAAAAACAAAAATATTGCACTGATTCTTCTCAAATTTTGTTTGTATATATTTTTGCAAAATAAATACAAGAGACTTTACCAAACATGATCAGGATCGGTCCATTTTTGGACCAAGTCCCTATATAGATATAGCATCCGATATGAACTTTTTCATATCTGCAGCCAAAAAAATTAAAAAAAATCCCACTCAAATTTGGTTTTTGCTTATTTTCTATGTCCAGTTAGTTGGGCCTAAGAGATAGGGTCTCTAAACGCATGGTATAGGGTATCGTATAGTCGGTCTAGACCGACTATAATTTTATTACTTGTTTTATTTTCATATCAATTATGTGTGTATGTAAATTTTTTACGGTGCCCAACACAATCATGGCTGTGTTTCGTTTTAATATTTCGTTATGTACACAAACATTTTTCTATCACGTAATTTTTGTTTCGAACACACATAAACCACACATGTTCGAATGTAGCTTTATTTTAAGTTCGTGTTCTTGCACGTGTACTGCTAAAAAAAACAGAACATGTTCTTGAACGCGTACATCTAAAAATTAAAGCATTATCGCGATCGGAAAAACCTGAAACACCCCTATACGACAACAATTATTTCAACCAAATTTATTTAAAAAATCTAAAATAATTCATTAGCAGTTATAAAAAAATAAAAATTAAAAGATAATAATAAAAATACAAAATGAATAAAAATAAAAATAGAAAACAGAGAAATTTTATATGTTGTTTATGACTTAATTTCTTTTTTTTCGATCGAGAGTGGATAATGTTTTAATTTTTAGATATACGCGTTGAAGAACATGTTCTGTTTTTTAGCAGTATACGTGCAAGAAAACGAACTTAAAATAAAACTACACTCGAATCTGTGTGGTTCATGTGTGTTCCAAACAAAAAATACGTGGTAGAAACATGTTCGTGTACACCACGAAGTATTAAAACGAAACACAGTCATGATTGTGTTGGGCACCGTACAAAATTTAGAAACACACATAATTGATATGAAAATAAAAATATATGTTGGCTGCTTCAGAACAGAACATTATGTGTTTCATGTGTGTATTTTCTGAACCTTGGGTTTTAAAGAGACAAAATGGATTGCAAAGAGTTTCGTGTTTTGATTAAACACTGTTTTTTGGCGAGAAAAATGCCGTAGAAGCCAAAGAATGGATTGATAAACATTATGATGAAGCTTTACCGTCATATTCAGTGCTTAAAAGCTGGTATTCCGAATTTAAGCATGGCCGTACAAGCGCAAATGATGCAGATCGTCCTGGTAGTCCAAATCAGGCATTTACCGAAGAAAACGTAAGAAAACTTTGTATTGGATAATCAATAGATTAAAGTGAGTGAGCGTGTTCGGCAAATATTACATGATCATTTAAATATGAAAACGCTTTCTGCCCCAGGAGAGCCGCGATTTTTAACAGCTGTACAAAAATTGAAACGTGTTCATGATTCAAAATCTGCTTTGGAGATGTATGAAGGAAATTCAACTCAATTGTTACGACGATTTATAACAATGGATGAAACGTGGATTCATTATTATACACCGGAGTACAATAGTCTGAGGAGTGATTACAAGCATGCGAAAGCCGACCACGTGGTATAATTGCTTGAAGGAAGGAAAAACAATAACTGCCAAGTACTGGTTATGTTGAGTTATTGGACAGATTGGATGAATAAATTTAGAAAAAAAAAACCCCACTTAAAAAAGAAAAAAATCTTATACTATCATGACAATGCAGCGGAGCATTCAACTGCTTTGGCTTCAGAAAAATTGAAAAACTTCAAAAGATGGCTCCAGGGAAAGAGATTTTTCACAAATGAAGAAGTCATATCAGAGACGAAAGCCTATTTTGAAGAGTTTGACAAATCGTATGTTCTCAAGGGAATCAAGATGACCCTGGAAGAAGTGCATTTAACTGAACGGATTACGTTGAAGAATAAAATTTATTTCAAATCCAAAAACCAGTTTTGCATTGCTAGGCCACGAAGATTTCACTCCATGTAGTAAAGGGTCCGCCATCTGACGTTTTTTTTTTTCAACTAGTGCTTATTTCGTGAATGGTAACACTTAGCTCATGTCTGATTTGACAGATAATTAGTTTTATCATTCCGCTGAACGAATATGGTTGTGTATACGCTTGAACAACGCTGGGAAATATTGCGACATTACTTTGAAAATCATGGTAATGTTGCAGAATGTGTGCGAAAATTGCGTACGGATTTTGGAAGAAGAGAAGCACCGTCAGCTCCGTATTTTCGTTATCTTGTGAAAAAAGTGAAAGAAACTGGCATCCTCATCGATAAACCAAAGCGTGAAAAGCCAAAAACAGTGCGTACACCCGAGAATATTGCTGCTGTGGCAGAAAGTGTGCGTTAAGCGCCATCAACATCAATTCACCGTCATTCTCAAGAATTGAACATTTCGGAGGCATCATTGAGACGAATTTTGCATAAAGACCTTGGTATGACGCCATACAAAGTCCAATTGGTTCAGGAATTGAAGCCAACTGACCATCCAATGCGTTTTCGCTTCGCTAAGTGGGCTTGCGATCGACTTACAGAAGATGCCGATTTTGCCAAAAAAAAATCATCTTTTCAGATGAAGCTCATTTTGATCTTGGCGGGTATGTAAACAAGCCAAATTGTCGCATTTGGGGCACAGAAAACCCGCACGCATACATTGAAAAGCCGATACACCCAAAACGAGTCACTGTTTGGTGCGGATTTTGGTCCAGAGGCATAATTGGGCCATTTTTCTTCGAAAATGAGCAAGGAGTGGCCGTTACAGTCAATGGCGATCGTTATTGGACCATGTTGAACGAATTTTTGTTCACAAAAATTGAAGAGGAGGATATTGGCAACATTTGATTTCAACAGGACGGCGCTACGTGCCACACAGCCGAAGCTACACTCGATGTTTTGCGCCCTGTTTTTGAAGATCGCATTATCAGCCGCAGAGCTGATGTCGTTCGGCCACCTCGGAGCTGCGATTTGACACCGTTGGACTTTTATTTGTGGGGTGCCCTCAAAGATAAGTGTTACGCCAGCAAGCCAGAGACAATTGACGCTTTAAAGGACAATATTCGTGAAGCCATTGGTGAAATACAGCTGCACACAATCGATAATGTGCTTAAAAATTGGACCGATCGTGTAGGCTACTGCATGGCCAGCCGAGGCAGCCATTTGAATTAAATTATTTTCCATTATTAACCGGAAGGATTGTACTTTCAAATAAAAAAAGAAATTTGAGATAATATTCAGTAGTTTTTTTTATAGCATTTTCAAAAAAAAAAAGTTATTTGGCGGACCCTTTATATATTTTGTGACTGCCGTTCGTTGCCTTTGACTATAAATTTAGTCTCGATAGCCATTACTCATTTAAACTGAATGAAAGTGGAAAGTTATTTTGGAAGAAGTTGACTCAACCTGTAATTGATCACTGTTTTCTGTTTCTTAGTGGTAGCTGGGGCAGTTTATATTATTTTTTTCCAATTACCATGGATTTTAAATATTTCCTGTTCGTGTGTTTGTGACTTAAAAATCTTTTGCAACAAACGGAATAACGCCCGAACCAATTTACCAGGTGTATGCGTAGGTTTGTTCCTGTTTCATCAAGAGATGGCGCCAGCAAAAGAAGCAGACTTGTTGAAAGGCATTGTTTTTGGTAGGAACAAATGGTAAACACGCTTCATCGATTAGAACATGTGAGACGTGGTTTCGATAATTTAAAAGTGGTGATTTCAATATAGAAGACAGTGAGACGAGCAATTGCAGGAGTTGTTAGATGATGACCCAACTCAAACTTAACGAAAATTAGCAGAAACATTACTTGTCGCAAGAAACAATCAGCAAACTTGTTTCAAGCATTTTGCATAATTTTTTTTCTGAAATACAATTACATTTCATAATACCAGATTTTTTAAGAGGTTATGTAGACTTTTCTGTGCCCCTGTATATCCCTAAGATTTATCGATAAATTTTATCAATAAACTCGATAAATGGGTCCCACACGATTTGAATGAACATCAAAAAGAAAATCGCAGTCACTTGCGAAACGATGTTGAAGCGCCACGATGTTGAAGCGCACTTTTCTATCGAATTGTGACGGGTGCCGAAAAATGGATTTATTTTGAAAACCCGAAACAACAACGCCATCGCCACAAATGATTAATTTAAATCACACAGCAATCAAAAGATGACCGGAATGGGCCAGAAGCCATGGTAAAATCAGTGAAAAACATATTGAAATCGCTTAGACGGGTCATTATTCTGCCATCTGACTATCACCTCTTCGCATCAATGGGACACGAGCTAGTAGAGCAGCACTAGCAATTTTGAAGAAGTTAGAAAATGGCTCGACGAATAGTTTGCCGCAAAAAAAAAACAATATTTTTGGCGCGGTATTAAAAAATTATCTGAAGATGGGGGAAAAGTGTAGCAGCCGACGGCCAATATCTTGAACAAAAAAAATATTTGCCTTAAAAATAACGAATTTTTTTACCAAAAAAAGAAACTGGAAAAACTTATGCATGAAAGAACTTTTGTCTTATAAATGAAAGAATTGTTTAAGTCAGATGTCCTTAAGGAATGTGTTAATAACACGTGGTAACAACACGTTTTTTTATAGCACTTTTACAATTTTCTATATTTTATTGCCAACACATTAGTGAAATAAATATGAACTTGTTCATATTATTGTAGTTGTATATTTTAATTATTTAAATATATTACTTAAACTACCGCTCCGATATAAAGAATATGTTCGGGAAAAACTTTAAAAAGAAGCAGAAAGTAATGCGAATTGCAAAATAGAATAACAATTATTGTTTGTAAATATTTTAATTTATTTTTATAATTTTCTATTTTCAGGATCGTCCTAAACGTTGTAATAATCCTAAAGTATGCAATCTCTGGCACAAATCTGGTGTTAGATACATGAAGACATGTCAACCCTGTCCAGATATATATCCATGGACTGGAAAGACTGGCATACGATCATCACGTATTGATAACGAAATTGAAGATTCCACAGCGTAAATGAAAATTCAAAATTTTGATAAACATGACACAAAATTTAAGTAGTAGACCAACAAAAACCACATTCACTCGTTTTCAAATTCAAAAAAAAGACAAAAAATTAAGCACAAATATTAAAGTTTCTATGAAAAAAATAAATATATTATTTTTTTCATTTTTATAAATATTTAGTTAAGGAAAGTTTAAGTAAAATTTTAGTTATTCATTTTCGAATTGTTTTTGTTAAAAAAATTATTTATTTCGGTGTTTTTAGATTTGTTTTTTTTTTTTTTTTTTTCTTTAATTTTAAACCAAATTATTTATTCAAAAAATTTTCCCCCCCTAATTTTAATAAAATTGTAGTTTATAGAATAGTTTTAGAAAATTTATAAAAAAAAAATAGTTTTTGTTATACTTTTTTTTCTTTAGAGAAAACAAAATAATATGGCCAATTTTAAGCGCAATATTAGTATTAATTTTCTTTTAATTATTACAAAAAATTAGTGTTAATTAACAAAATTTTTTAAGTTTTGTTGTAAAATATTGCAAAATTTGTTATTCGTTTTTTCTATTTACAAGTGTATTATAAATATATTAAGATAAAAGTAAAAAAAATAAAAAAAATAACATAAGTCGTCATAAAACATAGTATAGAATATGTGATAAAAAAAAATAACAGTTTTAAGAGATAACAAAAACTACTAAACTCGAGAATACTGATCCCTTTCAGAACAAATAAATACTCATCCATAATCGAAAGTGTGTATGTATGTACCTTCTGTTACTTCTCGAACTTGAATCTTTACTTCATTTTATTCTTTTTTCTTAAATATGCACAACTATCAGTGCAATTACATCAAAATTATTTTTTTAATTATATATAAATTGAACAATGACAGAAGTAATTGTTGTAATTGTTTCATTTTAATTATTTTCTATTTGTTGTTGGTTTTAAATTTATATACCATTATCAGTCTTTATCTATAACCTTTTGAATACGTACATATCTCTATAATTTTCTATACCTTTCATTAAAATTTTTGTTTATGATTTATTTGCATTATTAAGTTTTATTATAATTAAATTATAATTAAACAAGAAAGAAGCATTTTTAAGCAATAAAAATGTTTATGTTAAGTTCTAGTAAAAGTATGCTAGCTAGTTTTAAAAACTTTTTTATTTATAAGTTAAACATCCTTTTTATCATCCATGCAAAAACTAAATAACAATTTTTATATTAAGTCATCAATAGTTTTATATAAACATACAGATTTTTTTTTTAATTATTTGCCTATACTTAGCCATTGCTTTGTATAATCAATATTTTATTAATAATATTTAAAATGCAATTGAGTTAAAATTAAATTTAAAAAAAACGTATGTAAAACCTATTCATAAAAAATAAGCTGACTAACGAAAGTATTAAAAATTTCGAAGAAAAAACTATCGATTTGTGACAAAAAAAAAGATATCACAAAAACTAAATTTATATTTAGTCCGAAATTGGTTTTAAGCAATTTAGTTAAATTTAAATATTTTAAAAATAAAACGAGTGAATATTTTTTTTTTTTTTTAATAATTATTTTGTGCTTAATGACGACAACAACATGAATTTGCAAAGTTATCTTAGAAAATGTTCTAAAAATATATAAGAAAAATTAAAATATAAAAAATAAAAAAAAAAACAAATGTCTTTTATTTTGAGGGAATGTTTGGTTACACTGCACATCGTGTTCAACCCGAAACTGAGTATTAACCCGAAACTGAGTATTTACGCAAAAACCGAAGTGAGTATTTTGTAATACATTTTTGCACCGGGTAACATAAGATAAAATGCATCATCAAAGGCTGTCAAAATTAATTTTCTGTTGTTTACTTTTTTTTATATAATACTCTCTTGAAGTTCAATAAATTTTAAATTTTGGTACCAGTTGGTAAAAAGTGAAAAACGAGATATTTCAAGTATAATTTTTTGTAGTTGTTTTCTAAAATTATAACAGGTATTGAACTATATATATACTATATATGTATTAGGGCGGGTCGATTTAAAAATCGCCCAAGTGACAAAGAAAATCGTATTCTAGGGATCAAAATAAGAAACTTTGCCCGAGGAACCATGCCTCTAAAACGAATTCTGATGTCCCGACTTTTGACCTGTCCGTCTGTCTGTCTCACTTTGACCCATTTAGAGTGCCCCAACCGAGTCCAAATGTATGATCGACCGCCACTAACTTTGGATGGCCGACCCACCCATGCCAGTGTCACACCTTCTGGAACCCCTGGTGGGTTCCCCATACAAACATTTCAAAAAATAACCATTTTTGGCACTTTACATGAAAAAATCAGCGAAATGGGTATGTTTTTTCTTTTTGGAGTTTATTTTTCTCTTTAGAAATTTATTTAGTCAGAACATACATATCGCACCTGTACCTCTAAAGTGAGTCAACTCAAAATTTACAAATTTTCAGTAGAGGCAAAAAACGATTTTTTTTTAATATTCACTATAAAATTTAATAACATTTGTTTCATTGTAAAGAATTGCGAATAATAAGTATATAACAGTAGTTGTTTTTGCGATTTTTTCAGTGATCATCAAAAATAACAAGTTTTTTGGGTGCAACTCAAAATATGTCTTTTTAGTGGATTCTGAAGAAGCTGCTCTTATAACACAAATAGGGTTACAACTGTATTTTTTTTTCCAAAGACTAGAAAAATCAATCTAAGATTTTTACAGTTGATAGATCTGACCACTGTGTATCGTTTTCTTGCAAAAAGTGAAAATTGAGAACGCTAGCTAGCATTTGAACGTGTCGTATGTGATGGAATTTTTGGATCATTAAACGGTGGATCATCTTGATTTAAATATTCTTTCAATGTATCGTATGGAATGGTTCGCGTGAATGGTGGTTCAAATACGTTTTTTATATCATTCAAATTGATCATTTCCGTGTAACTTGTGCAATTAAGGTTTATATCTGGTTTTTTATAAACTCTAAGTTCCGTTGGGTCGTCAACATCGGTTCGATAGCGTAGAATTTTCTTTATAGCACAGTCGCGTTTTTCTTTGCTATCATCAAACAACATTGATAACAAGATATTTTCCGAATGCGCATAACATGAATTATCTGTAATTACTTAATTGAAAATTCCGCGTAAACGAGGTTCTAGAAATCGTGACCAACTAATGAGTTTGAAAAATAATACACTACCGTACACGACAGAGCTGTAATACTTGATATTGAAGTACATTGGCACATAACATTTAATTATAAAATCAACCAGACTTCTTAAATTCTCATCTAGATTTTCCGTTGTCACATATAATCGTAATATTCTAGCGGCCTTGGTGAGCCACCGAGAATGTACAATTTTCCCTGGTTTGATGTTAGACATGTCGTATAAATACTTCGAATCGGTGGAAAATTCAATTTTTTCTGGAGCAGGGGGCATATTTTTCAACTCAATTTTCTGAAAGCCGTCCACCACCTGAAAATATAATATAATAAAATAATTAAAAACGGTTGACAATTATAATAAAGGAGTGATAGAAATAACTTACCGGAAGAGTTTCACAAGTTTCGATTTGACGACTCAGTTTTCCGGTTGCCGAACTTGGAGCAGGGGGCATATTTTTCAACTCAATTTTCTGAAAGCCGTCCACCACCTGAAAATATAATATAAGAAAATATTTAAAAACGGTTGACAATTATAATAAATGAGTGATAGAAATAACTTACCGGAAGAGTTTCACAAGTTTCGATTTGACGGCTCAGTTTTCCGGTTGCCGATCTTGGTCCAGTGCTGGTTGATTTATCCAAAGCTTCAAACGGAAGTTCGTTGAAGTGTAGAAGGCAAACGAACCAATGCAATGGTCTTTTTAACAGCAATTCGCATCGTCGTATAATTCCACCGTGTGGGCCAATGCTTGTTGGCTCACCGTCAGTGCATATGCCAATTAATGCATCCCGTGGTATACTTTTATCGTTGAAAAAATCATTTAATTTTGTTTTGTATTCAGCGGTTTCATGTTCCAGTCTTACGTAACCAATCAATTCAGAATTCGGTTCTCTCAAAATAACAAGATGAGGTTCTTTTACCATCCTAGTATGATATTTCTCTCATCTCACGTTAAAGTGTCATCTTTTCTTGTCTTGTATATACCTGAACTATTTCATTTGTTAAATTATTCAATAGGTGCATCACGTATGATGTAAATTAAACCGCATTTGGGTACCAAATTAACATCCTTTTAATTTTTTCAAAATTTGCCTGATGCAGCAATCAAATTATTGAGAAAAGAAAAATCAATTGTATAAAAATCAAAATCGGTCTGGACCGACTATACGATACCCTATACCATGGTTTAGAGACCCTATCTCTTCGGTCCAACTAATTGAATATAGAAAATAAGCATAAACCAAATTTGAGTGGCATCGTTATTAATTTTTTGGCTGTAGATATGAAAAAGTTCATATCGGGTGCTATATTTATATGGGGACTAGGTCGAAAAATGGACCGATCCTGACCATATTTGGCAAAGTCACTTATATTTTGAAAAAATATATACAAACCAAATTTGAGAAAAATCTGTGAGATATTTTTGTTTTCTGATAGTTTTTAGTGAAGACCGGGAAGCAGCTCTATATGGAGCTTACGACTAAGGATTATTTTTGGACTACTGATTAATGGATATAATAAGCACATACAAACCCAAGTTGACTGAGATCTATATGATAATTTGGATCTTATGGCAATTCATGTCGATTTCATAGGGGTCATTTGTATGGGGACTAGGTCTGTTCATCCTGTGGCCGATAGAAGCTCATATACCAAATTTCATCGAAATATATTCATATTTGCGACCTGTAGTTTGATTACAAGGTTTACATGGACACACAGACGGAAGGACGGACGGACGGACGGACATCGTTAAATCGGCTCAGAAAGTGATTCTTAGTCGATCGGTATAATAAAAGATGGGTCTAGGTCAAATATTTTTGGTAGTTACAAACAGCAGCACAAAGTCATTATGCCCAAATCACATAGTGGTATAGGGTATAAAAATATATAAATATCAACTACCTGTGTATTCAACATCATGTTCATCAGGGAAGTTGGTGTTTCCTTCATCTCTCCGTGACTGTGCGTGACTATGTCTTTTTTTATACCCTATATAATGGCCATACAAATTTTTTTGCTCAAGGTGGATTTTTATCACTTTTTGTATATTTTAACACGGTTATAACTCGGTTACCGTACGGAATATCTCTTTTGTGTCTGAAACAAAGTTGTAGATATTGAATAGGAGAAAAAAAAGGCGGAACAAACCTATTCGAAAAAAGTTGATCCAGTGCCTTAAAAATAGCAAAAATGCCCATTTTCCCCATTTTTGCCCAATTTTCACATTTTTTTGCTAAATAACTGGATTACAAATCCCCAAATATGCTGTTTTTTTTTTTTTTTCTTTATAAACTTTATTTTGCATGAATGTCAAAAATTCCGATTCATATTACAGCTATTCTTATACAGAAAATATGAGATTTTTATTTGTTATCTATGCATGGAAACAAAATTTAGAACATTTTCAATCATTGTCAATATCCATCCTCGTTGAAGTTGACGCTTGGGGTTCTGATGATCTTGTTTTCTTCATAGGTTGTTCATATTCATGGTCTGAGTCTGCAACATCATCCGAGTTAGACATAATATGCATGTTTTCTTCAGTGTGTCCACCAATTTCAATGTCATCTTCATCTTTGGTGCTTTCATCTTCAAACTGCATAATTTTAGAACTCCATCAACAAACCTCCGCAAGCAATGCATCTAATTTTTTGCATTTGAATCGCTTTTCTATTTACATGGTCACCTGGTGAAACCTCTATCCTTGTTCGTCCGATTCCTGAGGTAATTGTGCCAAAAAGGTATTAAGGTGGAAATGCATGATATGTAATTTTAACGTCATGGATGCATTGATTTTTTCAAAATAATACAGCAACTTGTCCACTCGTGTCTGTATGTCATCTCGCTGTACACGGTTCTTTCCTAAAACACCTTCGAAAATGGGCGTGATCAGACCAGTGAGCGTGGGAAAGCCTTGACACTTTGCACGAGCCCAGCTATTAATATGAGTAGTCGGACAAAAAATTGGCGGGATCATACCAATGGGCGTGGCACTCTCCGTACAAAGTAAATATTAAATATCATATAACTGTAGTACTGTAAATGTGAGAGGCTTGGGCATAGCAACTGCCCATACAAAGTAAATATATAATTTCATATAACTTGGGTACTATAAAAGTAAATGCCTCGACACTTTGCGCGAGTCCATCAGATATTAATGTGAGTAGTCGGCTAAAAATTGGGCGTGATGGGATTAGTGGGCGGGATGGAATTAGTGGGCGTGACATCTCCTATACAAAAATTTTCAAGTACTGCCAAAGCGGCAGTCTTGAAACTTTTGACAAGTACATTAATTATCAATGTGAGTAGTTGTGAATATTCAAAAATCGCCTACATTAAAAATCGCCAAAATCAAAAATCGTCCAAACCGAAAATCGAGAAAAATAAAAATCGCCAAAAACAGAAATCTTTAAAATCAAAAATGGGAAATATTCAACATCGCTAAAATCAAAAATCGCCAAATGATATTCTAAATTCAAGACCAAGAGTTAAATGTTGCCAGATTTAATTTGGAAAATCCATGTTCTTTTCATGGGCAGCTATATATACCTTGCTCCACAGTAAGAACGCGGAAAAAGTTGATAATTGTTGCAGCGAATGAAAAAACAAAAAATATTGTATAAATATAAATATTGAAATAAAAAAAAATATATAAAATAAATTAAATAAAAATTTTTAATATCATAATGCAATCATCTTAGGAAAAATTTATTATGAAAAATAAAACATGTCTTTTTTGGGAAAATAGGTTGAGTTCCAAAGTACATTTGAACGAGATTGACCAAATTTGTTTAAATAGTAAAAAATATATTGAATTTCAGCTTTGGTGTTCAAAATATTAAAAATATTAACAAGTAAGAAAATTATAGTCGGTCTAGACCGATTTTTATTAATTTTTTTGGCTTCAGATATGAAAAAGTTCATATCGGATGCTATATATATAAAGGGACTAGGTCCAAAAATGGACCGATCCTGATCATGTTTGGTAAAGTCTCTTGTATTCTGCAAAAATATGTACCAACAAAATTTGAGAAGAATCAGTGCAATATTTTTGTTTTTTAATAGATTTAAGTGAAGATCGGGAAGCAGCTCTATATGGGGTCAAAGGGACTACTCATTAGTGGATGTAATGAACGCATACAAACCCAATTTGAGTAAGATCTATATGACAATTTGGATCTTATGGCAATTTATGTCGATTTCATATGGGTAATTTGTATGGGGGCTAGGTATGAACATGGACCGATTCTCACCAATTTCAATAGCGTTCATCCCATGGCCGATAAAAGCTTATATACCAAATTTCATCAAAATATATTCATATTTGCGACCTGCAGTTTGATTACAAGCTTTACATGGACACACAGACGGACGGACGGACGGACGGACGGACATTGTTAAATCAACTCAGAAAGTGATTCTGATTCGATCGGTATAATTAAAGATGGGTCTAGGTCAAATATTTTTGGTTGTTACAAACAGCAGCACAAAGTCATTATATCCAAACCACATAGTGGTATAGGGTATAAAAAATTTATTCTAAAATATATTATAATAAAAAGAAGTATTTTGTAATGTGACAGACTCATGTCTACCTTTATTTTCAAAATTACTTAATTACACTTTTTCTTTCCTACTGGAACAATAAAATAATATTCTAAAATACATCTAACAAACTATTGTCATATTTTCTTACCCTCTATTTGAAATGATATCAATAAAAATTATTTAAATTAAAATTTAGAATTGGACGTAAGGTTGACCTTTGTATGGAATTACCCAACAGACACCTTTTGGTATATTTGGGACTTTATTAGACCGAGAATAAATGTTTTTTACACATAACTTTGTAAGGCATCTGAACGTAATACTTTTCATCTCCAAAACACTTTTTGATTTTTCCTTTCGGCCAAAACGTCCGTTGTAACTACTTAGTATTATCCGTTTTAATATTATCCCTTTCCAAAGGATTTTGTGCACTGAATCCAAATATAACCTCAGAATTACATTGATTTTAACTTTAAAAATTTCAACAAGAAAAACATATTTTGCTATTATGTTTTTTTTATAATGTGTTAGGATTTCTGAAAAAAATGCTATGATGGCGGAAATCTTAAATCTGATTCGGATTTGGATTCAGAGCGCTTAAGAGCTTTAGGAAAGTATAACCTGGTCCCAGGAAGCTAAATTACTTCAACGAAATGTAGTAAAGGGGAAGAGTAGTAATTGCCCTAACGAATATTGTGAAAAAAAATTTTTTTGTGGCAATGTAGTACAGTCAATTACAGAAAAAATCTAAAATATAAAACTAAAATTTAGTTTTACATAATGTAAGCATTCACAATTTCACTTTGATCTGCTATCGACTTCAAAAGTTTCCTCAAATCGTGGTTAAAAAATTGTTTAATTTAAGAAAACTGTCAAAATTTTTATCGCAAATAATATTTAACATTTGATGCTTAAAACCATTTTTTTAACAATAGTAATTAACACTATTTTATATAAATGAGCATAAAAACTAAATATAAATAAATCATAAAATAAAAATAATTTGATAAATACTGCTAACCAAAAATATTAGATGACAACAATACAGAAAACCAGTAGACATGAAATAATAAATCAACAATTTTATATTAAATAATTAATATAAATTGCAATGATAAATTGATTCAGCATTATATTCTATTTATATGCAAAATCTGTTAGACAATAAACCAAAAAATTGCCATTACCATATTAAAAGGTTTTTGAGGTCATCTTAAGGGATTTTGAGTAAACTTAATGACAAAAGCTGTCACTTGAAGCACATAAAATTGTATGTTGAAATACGAGTATTGCTCAAGATTAGTGGAGTTTGCTAGTATTTTTTTAAATATAATACGAATCAATATATTAACAAAAACATTTCCACTAAATTAACAGAGAAGTGATTTTTAGAAAACCAAACAAAGAATTCATACAGAAGAACCAATTTTTTCAAAATTTGAATATGCGGTTGAAAAAACTTATACTGTATATCAGCCTCACTTTGATGATATTTTTGGCGGCTTTTTTATTTAGCATACAATAATTCTCCAATGTAACAATATTTATCTATTGACCTCAAGCGACATTGTATGTTGTGCTGCATCATTCCATTATTGCACGATTTAGTTGCCCTACATAAGTGGATTGTGGTAGCTGTAGTTTGAGTATGTTGATTAATATTTCAAACATGGGGTTTCTATTCAGAAAATTCAAACCTACAAAGTATTAGTTAATCATAACGTTAGCACCTAAATTAGATTTTCTGAAATAAAAAATTTGCATTAACGTAAAAATTAAAATAACATATTATAAAATAACAATTAAAAATTAATACTAATTGTACAGGACTTCATTAAAATTTCCTTTATTTATTTAATATATTAAATAAATTAATAAATTTCTAAAAAAATTTATTTGATACAATTATTTCTTTAATCATTTTCTTCTTCTTTATTTTATGCTTCTAACATGAACAAAAACTTTTTAAATTTATTCAACAGTCAATATTTTTTGTAAAAATAATTAAATATTTACAAAAATATTTTAATAATATAGTGGAACTAAAGCGCTTAAAATTGTCAGAAATGCATATTTTTTTCATCGAAATATAAGAAAGAAGAGATACCAACCCACTTGTGTTGTGGACTATCACGTATTTATATAAAAATTGTTGGAGGTTATTATATCTATATTATTTTTATCTTAATATATGTAGTTACGACCATCACTGACAATATATCTGTGGTCACAAGCGATAACCGCCTAAGTCGACTTAAGACCGATTTGAGTTATGTATGCTGTCATATTCTATTAACAACGCTTTAAATTTACATGAAATCTCCATTTCTCTAACACTGCTTTCTAAAAAGGTATCCATGAAAACATACTGACCTAAGCCGTAATGAAGCCCCATTACATTTATATAAAAAGTTATTTTTCTCGAAAGCATGATTTTTGACTTAGGCGGTTATCGCTTGTGACCACAGATATATTCTTTGAAAAGTACCTACGCTTAAAAAAGTCAATTTTCTTAAAAAAGTGCCTTTTGTAAAACAAACTGCCTTTTCTTAAGAAAATGTTTTTTCTTAAAGGATTGTATTTTATTAAAAAAAAGTAACTACCTTTTTTATAATTTCTTAAAAAAGTAGCATTTCTCTAAAAGTACCTCAAGAATGTACCATTTCATAAAAAGTACTATTTCTCAAAAGAGTAAATTTTCTCCAAAAGAATCTTTTTAATGTACCATTTCTTTAAAAGTACTATTTCTCAAAAGAGTAAATTTTCTCCAAAAAGTATCTTTTTAAACAAAGTACATTTTCAAAAAGTACCTTTTCTTAAAAAAGTAGCTTTTCTACAAAATGTAACTTTTCTCCAAAAGGCAACTTTTCTTAAAAATATTAAAAAGTACCTATTTAAAATAATTTATTTCTTACAACAGCACCTTTAATTAAAAAAAATACCTTTTCTTAAAAAGTAGTTTTCTCAAAGCAGTGTCATTTCTTAAAAATTATATTTTCGTAAAAAACTTCCTTTTCTCAAAAAAGTACCTTTTGTAAAACAAACTGCCTTTTCTTAAGAAAGTGTTTTTTCTTAAACGATTGCCTTTTATTTAAAAAGTAACTACCTTTTTATTATCATTTCTTAAAAAGTACCTTTTTTCAAAAAAGTACCTCAAGAAAGTACCATTTCTTAGAAAAGTAAATTTTCTAAAAAAAATACCTTTTTAAACAAAGTACCTTTCTTCACAAATTAACATTTTAAAAAAGTAACTTTTCTTAAAAAAGTAGCTTTTCTACATAATGTAACTTTTCTCTAAAACATGACTTTTTTACAAATATACATTTATTAAAAAGTACTCATTTAAAAAAATATCTTTCTTAAAACAGTATCTTTTTTAAAAAAAATACCTTTTCTTCAAAAATACCTTCTCTCAAAAAATTGTCACATCTTAAAATTATATTTTTTTCTCAAAACAAATGCGTTTTGTAAAACAAACTGCCTTTTTTAAGAAAGGATAAAAAAATACCTTTTCTCAAAAAAGTATCCCAGGAAAATATAATTTCTTAAAAAAGTACCATTTCTTAAAAAAGTAAATTTTCTCAAAAAGTACCTTTTTAAACAAAGTACCTTTCTCAGCAAAGTACCATTTTAAAAAAGTACCTTTTCTTAAAAAAGTAGCTATTCTACAAAATGTAACTTTTCTTAAAAATTTACCTTTATTAAAAGGTACCCGTTTAAAAAAATATCTTTCTTAAAACAGTACCTTTTACTAAAAAAAATATATTTTCTTAAAAAGTACCTTTGCCACATCTTAAAAATTATATTTTCTTAAAGAACATCCTTTTCTCAAAAGAATGCCTTTTGTAAAACAAACTACCTTTTTAGGAAAGGATAAAAAGTACCTTTTCTCAAAAAAGTACCCCAAGAAAGTACGATTTCTTAGAAAAGTACCATTTTTCAAAAAAGTAAATTTTCTAAAAAAAAAGTACATTTTTAAACAAAATACCTTTCTCAACAAAGTACTATTTTAAAAAAGTACATTTTCTTAAAAAAGTAGCTTTTCTACAAAATGTAACTTTTCTCTAGAGATAACTTTTCTTAAAAATATACCTTTATCAAAAAGTACCCATTTAAAAAAATATCTTTCTTAAAACAGTACCTTTTATAAAAAAATATACCTATTCTTAAAAAGTACCTTTTCTCAAAATAGTGTCACATCTTAAAAATTATATTTTCTTAAAAATAATTCTTTTCTCAAGAAAGTGCCTTTTCTTAAAAAAGTTTTCTTTTTTTAAAGCACCTTTTATAAAAAAATCCGTAAAGAAATATGTATCTCCGTCTTTCTTAATAAGTTCCTTTTCTTAAAAAGAACATTTTCATAAAAAGGGCGTTTTCATTTTCTTAAAAATATACCTTTACTTAAAAAAGTACCTTTTCTCAAAAATTACCCTTTCTTAAAGAAGTATATTTTCCTAAAAAAAAGTACCTTTATAAAAAAGTCCTTCTTTTCAAAAGCATATTTTCTTAAAAAGTACATTTTCTGTAAAAAAAAATTCTTTTTCTCATAAAAAAACACCTTTTCTTAAATAAGCAGCTTTCTAAAATAAAGACCTCTTCTTAAAAAAGTACCTTTTCTTAAAAAGTACCTTTTTTAAAAAGTATAATTTATTTAGAAAAAATGCGCTTTCTTAAAGAAGTACCTTTTCATAAAATATGCCTTTTCTTAAAAAGTACCTTCTCTTAGAAAGGTACATTTTCTTACAAAGTTATCTACAGTAATAACAAGTTAAATTTTGATCGTTATATTAACTCAGTTGTGTCCAAAGTATCTTGGACATTGCGTAGATTTAATGGCACGAGTACGTGTATGCTCCTTTCGGTAAAAAAATAACCATTATGCATTCCCTTATTCTTATATGGTATAGAGATGTACTCGTATACGTGCTCGTCAAGGGTTATTTTATATACACTTAAATTATGTTTTAATAGGTTAATAAGGTACATTTTTTGTCTAAAAAAAAAGATCAGACGTATCTGAATTTCGCTTTAACTATTAGGTTATGATTTTGAAGATTATATTAGCTCGCGTCAGATTATTTTGTTTTATAAAATCATCAAATTTCATTGGCCTTCATATTTAGCAAATAAATTTATTTTTGGCAATTGGTAGATCTAGCTCTTTGATTTACCCAGGTCATTTCTGGTTAAGGTGGCGAGGTTGTGGATTTCAGTGATACCGTATGCAAAAAGGAAATTTAGCGAAACCGTGGCGCAATTTGAAAATATATTTAGGACAAACCTTTAAATTATTATTATTGCTGCAGATCAAATTTTTGTTTTTATCACGTTGGTGTTGTGTACGGATACAGAGTATTTAGAGGAGAACTTATTCTTTAAGTAAATAAGTTTTATCTGCGACTATTGGGCCCAATACGATTACAGCTGGCATGAAATATGTAAATAAATGAATAAATAAAAGAAATAAAAAAATGACTTTTTCTTAAAAAGTATCTTTTATGAAAAAGTAAAAGTAAAAAGTATCTTTTCTGAAAAAGTACGTTTCCCTAAAAAAATTATTTTCATTATTTTTCAAGGGGCGACTTGATCGCCTTAACATCCAAGTTTAAGAATTCTCAGAAATTTCTTTTTCAGTAGACAACTATTTAGGACAATAGCAAATGCTAGTTTGGTAGCAAACATCAAGCAAAAATCCCTAGATTTACTGGATATGTTCAAGTGGTGAAAAGTTTCTCAGTAGTGTGTGTAGGGTACTGCCAAAACCGCTTTACTCCGATCATAATATTTATTGTTTCTTATTTGCATGGCTTAGTTCCTCTAGACAACAACAATAAAAAAACAACAACTATTGTAGTATATGAGTTTATGGTGCCATTAAAAATATATACCGTAAATCTAGTTTGTAATTTTGGCGTTTTTTGCCACACTTTTTTTGTATTTTGTATTTATTGTTATTTTTTTTAATACAGATTTTTCATGCTTGAATTTTTCTACTTCATTATGATGCTGGATATTCAAAACAATATTGCAACACAGGTTGTTGCTTGTCCTACATTTTATGTAGACTAGATTTTTTTTTTGTAAGTTTCGATATTACATGACAATTTTTAAAGTTCATTGTTTTGTGTAGTTTAAAAAAATACTAACTTTATTTGAGTTTATATGAAATGGGACATAAATTGTCATTAAAAAAGAAACAACAAACTAAGATTTTTCGATATCGATATAGAACTTGGCATACATATGAAGTAGTATTTATATCACGATTTATTAATTTTTTTAGGTATTGAAAAGGCCAAAACTCATGGCCCGGAGTTAAAAAAAATGTATGATGCTTACCTAAAAAATCAGCACAGGTACTGAGTTTTTAAGTTAGACTGTTTCCGTAATTTTGAAACTTTTAGTCAAAATTAATTAGAAGCTAAGAATCTTTCAGATTATTGTAAATAAATTATGACACTAAAAATGTATCATCGATGGTACGAGGGTTGTTAACCGATTAAAAACTATTCGATTAAATGATAAAATGAGAACACTTTCGATCGAACAACTTAAATATTGTGATTTTCGACTAAGAAACAATCCAATCAAATTGTATCGATTAATCAGATGAGTCGAATAATTATACCCTATACAATTATGTTTGTTACTACCAAAAATATTTTGCCTAGGCCACCCATTTATTATACCAATCAACTCAGAATCAATTTCTGAGTCTATTTAGAGATGTCAGTCCGTCCGTCCGTCTTCGTGTCCATTTAAATTAAACTGCAGGTCACAACTATGCAATATTTTGATGAAATTTAATACATAAGATCTTATGGGCTACAGGACGAACACTATTGAAATTGGTGAAATTCGGTGCATATTCAAACCCAGTCCCCATATAAATGACCCCTATGAAATCGACTTAAATTGCCAAATAATCATGTAGATCTTGGTTTCTGTGTAGTTATTACACCCATTAATAACATTGGTCCACAAATTAAAAAAAAAAAATTGACTGTAGAAATGAAGCATGTTTTTTAACTAATCTGGGTGCGCTGAATTCGAATTTGGGCTATCATGTCTTGTTCATTTTTTATCGCATGCTGGCAATACTGTAAAACAGTCAATACTGACACTACAATTTCACAATTATTAATTTGACAGAAGCCCACAATCATTCCAAATCTTCATAATAGTAGCGTTTAAGCATGTCAGGGAGATCGTGTGTTACTGATTCAAGCTATTTTTGCTTTGTGTGTGGTGAATATTTGGTTGGAAAAAAAGGATAAGCAATATTAGAACCATTAAAATATGCATATTTACATTATTTTGGTTTTTTGGTTTTGCTGCCAGAAACTTGTACAAACCGTGAACACCGACAATGTTTTGCAATAGTTACAGAACTGTTTTATGCAAGTGGTCAAATGGTAAGACAATCTATTTCGATTTTTCAATTCCAGTACTTTGGAGAGAGTCAAGTAACCACCAAACCGATTGTTATTTCTGTTAAACAAAAGTTGCTGGATTCAATATGAAAAATCGAAAAAAGATTACTTACGCGAAAGTACCATCGGTTTCTAAAGCAGTTCAACGTCCACCAAATGATCCATTACCAGTCATTCCCAGTGCTACGAGCAGTGAGTCCGAAACATCTTTCACCAGCAGTGGTAGTTTGTATGAGGCTGATGATGATGACTCAAGCTGAACTGAATGATCTAATTCGGAATTAATATTTAACGAAGCAAGACGCAGAATTACTAGATTCACGCATGCAGCAGTGGAAACACCTTGTAGTTGGGACAAAAGTAACAATCTTAAAGCTTGGAATTGGCTGTATATTTTCAAAAGAAATACTCTATTCTATACTGTACTGATGTTGATGGTTTATTTCAAAAAATGAACCAGCCATATGACAAATCTGAATGGAGATTATTCATTGATGGCCCTAAGTACAGGTTAAAGGCTCTTCTGTTGCATAATGGGAATAAAAACCCATCCATAGCAATTGCTCATGCCATTAATACAAATGTAAGTAAGAAAATTATAGTCGGTCTAGACCGACTATACGATACCCTATACCATTCGTTTAGGTCCAACAAATTAGATATAGAAAAAAAGCATAACCAAATTTGAGTGGCATTGTTATTAATATTTTTTGGCTGCAGATATGAAAAAGTTCATATCGGATACCATATATATATGGGGACTAGGTCGAAAAATGGACCGACCCTGACCATATTTGGCAAAGTCACTTATATTTTGAAAAAATATATACAAACTAAATTTGAGAAAAATCTGTGCAATATTTTTGTTTTTTGATAGATTTTAGTGAAGATCGGGAAGCAGCTCTATATGGGGCCTATGAATAAGAATTGTCCTATAGGGATTATTTTTGGACTACTGATTAATGGATATAATAAACACATAAAAACCCAATTTGACTGAGATCTATATGATAATTTGGATCTTATGGCAATTTATGTTGATTTCATAGGGGCATTTGTATGGGGACTATTCAATAGCGTTCATCCAATGGCCGATAAAGTCTCACACACCAAATTTCATCAAAATATATTCATATTTGCGACCTGTAGTTTGATTACAAGGTTTACATGGACACACAGACGGACGGACATCGCTAAATCGACTCAGAAAACGATTCTGAGTCGATCGGTATAATAAAAGATGGGTCTAGGACAAATATTTTTGGTAGCTATAAACAGCAGCACAAAGTCATTATACCCAAACCACATAGTGGTATAGGGTATAATTACGAATCAATGACTGAAATTTGTACATTACTCAAATACAACGATCATTAAATGGAAGATCTGGGGCCAAATTACCGCATTCGATATCGAGTAAAATCTATAGAACTTCCATATTTTGGTTTATTATTTGAAGAAGACGGACAAACGCTCGACTACGATTCGCTTTTCTTCTTAATCAGAGGCCATAATTCTTCAACTGTGAAAAAGAAAAATCATTCTCAGCATTCTATTTTGGAAAATAAAAAAATTATTTCGATCGAAAAATTTCGATAACGAATGCGGTGATTTGGCTCCTGTGGTGACCTTAAGGTGTGTGATTTAAATTTCTTTGTATATGTAACGGGTGATTTTTTTGAGGTTAGGATTTTCATGCATTAGTATTTGACAGATCACGTGGGATTTCAGACATGGTGTCTCAGTATGCTTTGACATTTCATCATGAATAGACTTACTAACGAGCAACGCTTGCAAATCATTGAATTTTATTACCAAAATCAGTGTTCGGTTCGAAATGTGTTTCGCGCTTTACGTCCGATTTATGGTCTACATAATCGACCAAGTGAGCAAACAATTAATGCGATTGTGACCAAGTTTCGCACTCAGTTTACTTTATTGGACATTAAACCAACCACACGAATGCGTACAGTGCGTACAGAAGAGAATATTGCGTCTGTTTCTGAGAGTGTTACTGAAGACCGTGAAATGTCGATTCGTCGCCGTTCGCAGCAATTGGGTTTGTGTTATTCGACCACATGGAAGATTTTACGCAAAGATCTTGGTGTAAAACCGTATAAAATACAGCTCGTGCAAGAACTGAAGCCGAACGATCTGCCACAACGTCTAATTTTCAGTGAATGGGCCCTAGAAAAGTTGGCAGAAAATCCGCTTTTTTATCGACAAATTTTGTTCAGCGATGAGGCTCATTTCTGGTTGAATGGCTTCGTAAATAAGCAAAATTGCCGTATTTGGAGTGAAGAGCAACCAGAAGCTGTTCAAGAACTGCCCATGCATCCCGAAAAATGCACTGTTTGGTGTGGTTTGTACGCTGGTGGAATCATTGGACCGTATTTTTTCAAAGATGCTGTTGGACGCAACGTTACGGTGAATGGCGATCGCTATCGTTCGATGCTAACAAACTTTTTGTTGCCAAAAATGGAAGAACTGAACTTGGTTGACATGTGGTTTCAACAAGATGGCGCTACATGCCACACAGCTCGCGATTCTATGGCCATTTTGAGGGAAAACTTCGGAGAACAATTCATCTCAAGAAATGGACCGGTAAGTTGGCCACCAAGATCATGCGATTTGACGCCTTTAGACTATTTTTTGTGGGGCTACGTCAAGTCTAAAGTCTACAGAAATAAGCCAGCAACTATTCCAGCTTTGGAAGACAACATTTCCGAAGAAATTCGGGCTATTCCGGCCGAAATGCTCGAAAAAGTTGCCCAAAATTGGACTTTCCGAATGGACCACCTAAGACGCAGCCGCGGTCAACATTTAAATGAAATTATCTTCAAAAAGTAAATGTCATGGACCAATCTAACGTTTCAAATAAAGAACCGATGAGATTTTGCAAATTTTATGCGTTTTTTTTTAAAAAAAAGTTATCAAGCTCTTAAAAAATCACCCGTTAGTATATACCATCATAAATAACTGTAAATTGATCTGTTTCAGCTCATTGAGGTTTCACAAAATATTGTTGTTTCCTTTGTCTATAGGATAGTCGCGCTACATGTCATCATTACGGCAAAACAGAGTGGCCAAAAAGAACGGAGTATTCACCAGGAAAACAAAACATTTCAAATAAACCATTAATTGATCCAAATGACGTTCTTCATCCGTCGCTGCACATAAAATTGGGACGTGATAGAGAAAAACCAATTACAAATTCGAATTCAGCCCACCAAATTATCCTAGGAAAGATATTTGGTTGCTCCACCCAAAACCTTGTTGGCTAGTGTAATTAGTGCAATAATAAACTTTGTAAGACTATTCTTAGTCATAGCCCCCACATAAAGCTGATTCTTGACCTTCACTTAAATCTAGCAAAAAACAAAAAATTACACAGATCTTTCTCAAATTTGGTTTGTATATGTTTTAACAAAAATAAGTGACTTTACTAAATAGGGTCAGGATCGATCCATTTTTCGCCACAGTCTCCATACAAATATATGCAGCATCCGATACTTTTTCTTATCTGCAGGCAAAAAAAATTATAACAATGTCATTCAAATCTGGTTTATGATTATTTTCTATATCCAGTTAGTCTAAACACATGGTATAGAATATAGTGTACTTGGTACGGACCGGCTATAATTTTCTTAATTGTTCTATATCCAATTACGTCCTCAGCAAATTTGGATCTAAGACCATTTCTAGAAACTCTAACTATAATTTTATTCTTTTGTTTTTAGTTGCGTTTAAAAGCAAAAAAAAAAAAAATCTGAGATATTATCAATTTATATATAAGATCCAAAAATTAAATGGTAACACTTATTACATTATATTGATTTATTATATAGCGGATGCTTTGCTATAATTTGAAAAATCTAAGAGTTTACTCCAAATCAAAAATTTATAAAACCAAAATCGTGTTAAGGTAAAAAAATAAATTCGTTTTTATTTTCAAAATTACAAAATCAAACGAATTTGTATCTTTAGCAGTTTATAGCTCTTTTAAATTTCACTTTCTAATTTTTATGAATTCCATTTAAAGAAGATAAAAAATACAATATGATTGCAATTTATTTTAAGCTTTTATCTTTTTTATTTAAACTGTTTTAAACTTTTTAAATAAAAAAAAATTAAAATGGAATATTTTTAAAATTTTCTTTATATAAAAAAAAAAAATATGATCTCAATTAATTTCAAGCTTTTATGTTTTTTTTTAAATTGATTTTTAATTTTTAAATAAAAAAAAAAGTATTTGATCGATTGATCGCTTGATGCATCAGAATAAATATATTTTAATTATATTTTAATTCCACTAAAGTCAAAGGGCCGTATGCAAAAAATTAAAGTGTACTTCAAGTAGACTTTATTGTATGTTTTTCATACAAAATTGTTGATACACTTTAATTTTTTTGCATACGGCCCAAAACCTTCAAAGTTTTTCTTTCTAATAGTTATGACTTCCTTTTACGAGTAAATAAGACAAAAAATATGACTTCAATTCAATAAAATCAATACGACTTCAATTTATTGTAAGTTTTTATTTTATTTATTTTAACTGTTTTGGTTTTAAAATAAAACAAAATAATTGGTACTAGCAGATTCCAGCGCTCGAAATTCGAGTGCAATTTCTAGGCGGCTTTATTTTTCAACTTAGCCAATTCACAAACCAACACTTTTATGGTTTATTATTATTGTGAATGAAGATAACAAACCCATTAACAAACACATTAACAAATTTAATAAAACACACATAGCATATGTATAATTTTATGTATGTGTTAGTAGCAACTTTAAATGCAATTTACTCAAAATAAGGGAAAAAATTTCAAAGTCTGTAAATCTGCAAAACGGCTAAAAAGAAATACCTTTCAAATAATATACGTTTGGTCAAAATCGAGATAAAACGGTAGAACAAAACATCGGTCACAAGAAATCGCCTAGCCTATTAATATTATAGATATTTTGAAATTTCTCTTTATATAACAATAAAAAAATATTAAATATGATCTGACCATTATGTGGTCAGGGTGTAATGATTTTGTGCTGATGTTTGCAACCACCAAAAATATTTGATCTATTATACCTATCGAGTCAGAATCACTTTCTGAGTCGATTTAACAATGTCCACCCGTCCGTCCGTGTGTGTGTCCATTGGAAACCTTGTAATAAACTAAAGGTGGTAAATATGAATATATAATCTTCTATCGGCCATAGGACGCACGCTATTGAAATTGGTGAAATTGGGTACATGTTCAGACCTAGTCCCCATGCAAATCACCCCTATGAGATCGACTTAAATTGCCATAAGATCCATATTATATAAAGATCTCAGTCCACTTGGGGTTGTGTGTGCCTATTAAATCCATTAATCAATAGTCCAAAAACAAACCGTATAGAAAAATTCTTAGTCGTAGCTCCCATATAAAGCTGCTTCGCGATCTTCACTTAAATCTATGTAAAACAAAAATATTGCACAGATTTTGCTCGAATTTGGTTTGTAAAAAATAAGTGACCTTACAAAGTATGGTCAGGATCGGTACATTTTTCGACCTAGTCCCCATATAAATATAGCATCAGATTTGAATTTTTTCATTCCTGCAGGCAAAAAAAAAATTATAATAATGCCACTCGAATTTCGTCTTTGCTTATTTTCTATATCTAATTAGTTGAACCTAAGACCTTTCTCTACAGGCATGGTATAGGGTATCGAATAGTCGGTTTAGAGCGACTATAATTATCTTTCTTGTTTTAATTTTTTAAATAAAAAAATGTTTGTATTCGACCGATTTGTCGAGGAATTTTTAAAATTTGGTCGCTTGATCGATCAATATAAATATTTTCGAATTTTTCATCCACCAAAGTCAAAACCCGAATAATTGACAACCCTAGATCCCGCTATCGGTGTTATGATAGAGGATAAATTGGCAATTTTATGAAATTTTTAAAAAATAACCACTCTGTGGTCAGGGTATAATATGGTGTTTGTAACTACCAAAAATATTGGACATAGACCCAACTTTTATTATGCCGATCGATTCCGAATCATTTGCAGAGTCGTCCGTCTGTCTGTCCGTCCCTGTAATCAAATTGCGGGTCTCAAAACTTCGTATATAAGTTTTTTCGGGCATAGGCCGATCGCTATTAAAACTTTTGAAAATCGGTGCATGTTCAGACCTAGTCCCCATACAAATGACCCCTATGGGACGACTAAAATTGCCCTAAAATTATCCTATAGAACTCTGTCAAATTTTGCTTCTGTATTTATATTACACCCATTTATCCTGTATGTATATTACACCCCTTAGTCGACACATAAACCCTGTAGACCTATTCGTAGCCATAGTCCCATATAAAGCTGCTTCACGATATTCACTTAAATTTATTAAAGAAAAACAAGTAAGAAAATTATAGTCGGTCTAGACCGACTATACGATACCCTATACCATGCGTTTAGAGACCCTATCTCTTAGGCCCCAACTAACTGGATATAGAAAATAAACATAAACCAAATTTGAGTGGGATTTTTATTAATTTTTTTGGCTGCAGATATGAAAAAGTTCATATCGGATGCTATATCTCTATGGGGACTAGGTCCAAAAATGGACCGATCCTGATCATGTTTGGTAAAATCTCTTGTATTTTGCAAAAATATATACAAACAAAATTTGAGAAGAATCAGTGCAATATTTTTTTTTTTGATAGATTTAAGTGAAGATCGGGAAGCAGCTCTATATGGGGCCTATGACTAAGATTTGTCCAATAGGGATCATTTCTGGACTACTGATTAATGGATCTAATATATACATACAAACCCAATTTGACCAAGATTTGTAAGATAATTTGGATCTTATGGCAATATATGTTGATTTCATAGGGGTCATTTGTATGGGGGCTAGGTCTGAACATGGACCGATTCTCACCAATGTCAATAGCGTTCATCCCATGGCCAATAAAAGATTAAATACCAAATTTCATCAAAATATTTTCATATTTGCGACCTGCAGTTTGATAACAAGCTTTACATGGACACACAGACGGATGGACGGATGGACGGACGGACGGACATCGTTAAATCGAATCGGATAGTGATTCTGATTCGATCGGTATAATTAAAGATGGGTGTAGGTCAAATATTTTTGGTTGTTACAAACAGCAGCACAAAGTCATTATACCCAAACCACATAGTGGTATAGGGTATAAATATAACACATATTTTCTTTAAATATGGTTTGTATAATATACATAATATACATATTATGTTTTTACGAAAAATAAGTACATTTACTAAATACTGGTAGAGCCCAGCCCTCGAAATTCGAGTGCAAATTCTAGGAAAATTTATTTTTTCATTCAATTATAAATATTTGTTCAACACATAGAAGATATATAACTGGGTTTGTTAATAAATAATTTTATAAATACAATTCAATACATATTGAATAAACCCACACACAGTATTGTATAGTTTTTTATTTGAAGCTTAAATATGTGTTTTATGTATGTGTAAGTAGCAACTTTATATGCATTTTACTCCAAAAATAATGTTCCAGACGGTGCAAATCTGTAAATATGGTGGACAGCTAAAAAGAAATACCTTTCAAATGGGGTATTTTTGGTCAAAATCGGTTGGTAAATAAAATTTTTATTTCGGTCCCAAGAAATCGCCTTGCCTATTAATGTTATAGATAATCATTATCGGCCCATTTTTCGAGCTAGTACCCATATAAAAACAGTATCCGATATGAACTTTTTTATATCTTCTGAAGGTTACGAAGATAGAAGATTGCCTCACAAATTATCGTCATGTATAATATATCGAAATATTTATTGGTATAAAGATTTTAAAAGCAAATTACTTGAGTTTAATATAGATGTAAATAATATGGAGCAGTGTAAAACGAATTGGAATAATGTTTGTATAATCTTAATTGACTCTATGAAGTTCAAAGCATACCAAGAGTATATAAGAAATGCACAACTTAGCTGGAAAAGAATTTATAAATATTTATACCACACGCAAGGAAAATCATATTGCAACGAAAGTTACAACCAAGAACAGATTTCATATATATTAAAAGCTAGAGGAGGTCTTTTGTGACGTAACGGAAATCTTTGTGCAATTTAAATGAAATTGAAATAATAAATCAATTATCATTTCAGTAGGATTACGATATTTCTAAAGCATAACGTTAAAGGAAATAATTCGCATATTAAATGGTGGCGAAAATGCTAATTGGCTAAACCTTCATAAGTACGTTAAATATTCACTAATACCGTTTTCTTTTCTGACAAAATATGTTGCCCTTTTTGCCCTTTTTTGGAAAAGTGTATTTTTTTAAATATTCTGAATTAAGAGCAACCTTATATTATATATCAATCGAAAGGTCTCAAAGTGCTGTTTTCATAAATGCAAAAAAATTTTGATTATTATCCTCTTGGAAGTCATAGGGTGAAAATATTCAAAAAAGGGGAACAATGGGGAAATATTCTCACACTATGACCTGAAAGAAGGCAATGGCTGGAATTTTTTGTGATTTACGAGGGCTCTACTTTGATACCTTTCGATTGATGTATAAGATAAGGTAACTCTTAATTCAGAATATATAAAAAAATACACTTTACGAAAAAAGGCCAAAAAAGGGCAAAATTTTTTGTCAGAAAAGAAAACGGCATAAGATATAAAAGTATGTTCGTTAGTGAATATAATTTTTGTATCTAACAAACCATTTTTGTATATTCTTTATCTATAATATTAATAGGCAAGGCGATTTCTTTTGACCGATGTAAGTTTCACAGTTTTACCCCGATTTTGACAATAAATTTATCGTTTGAAAGGTATTTCTTTTTAGCTGTTACCCAGATTTACAGATTTTCCTTGTCTGGAATATGTTTTTGGAGTTATGATCGTTTAAAGTTGCAACTAACACATACATAAAATTATACAATTCTATGTGTGTGTATTTATTAAATTTGTTAATATGTTTGTGTTAATGTGTTGAGTTTGTTTTCTTCATTTAAAATGAGTTGAATTGTGAAGCATACCTTTAGGGTCTTTATTAAATGAAAAAATAAAATTTCCTAGAATTTGCACTCGAATTTCGGGTGCTAGAATCTGCTAGTTGTTTTAAATAAGTTATTGAAGTTGGTTTTATTTTGTAACCATTATTGAAGAAATTAACAAATAAAGAAAATCTATCTATCTACATATATCTCCTGAATACAAATTCATAACAAAGCCACTGAAATTTATTTTGTGCTAACTTTCAATATGCAATTATATGGACTTAAGACCCCTTCATTAAACTCTTAGTATAGGGTATCGTGTACTCGGTCAAGACCGGCTATAAAATTTTTACTTGTTTATTTTATCATATCACAACAAGAGTATATGAATAATGCCCTTTCAAAACGCTATCTTTAAAATTTTGAATAAAACTCCATCGTTCTAGCTTTATTAGTGTAAGTTTAAGTAAAAGTATTAATTTTGAAAACAACAAATTTTTCACTACACATAAAGATTCCAGAAGAAAAAGAAATAAGTAGATTAAAATTATCTACTTTAAAAGCAGTATTAAAACTTCCAAATGCTTTATTAACTACAAAACAGGTGCAAACCATTGTTGGGATGTTGTAAAAGCCTAGTTAAACCAAAATATATTGGGAAATTATTAAAAGCAAATTTAATTTTCATAGAGGTGGTGACCTATAGCGTGCTATATATTCCTTTTGTTTTGGTTAGAAAAACATCAAATTATAAATAATAATTTTCTGATAGAAAGACAATGATAAACTCATAAATATGGGTGATGATAAAAATCACAATTTCAAAACGTTAAAAACAATTGTCAAGTTAACACCTGTGTTTAGAGAAACAGTATTTTTTTTTATTCTAAAATGTTTAATAGAACAGAAAACTATGTTCTAATAATTTCGTTGCTTCTTTTAATTCAAATTCAAATAAATAATGGTGAATTTTTCGATGCCGCAAATGATCAAGTAAAATGTTTAAGTGAAAATGTTATAAATCGTTATAAACTAAATACCGAACTATATCAGTCATGTGAAAGTCTAACAATGCAAGCACCCATATACCAACGGCAACGACGTCGTATTGAACCGATATTGCGTGGCAAGCCGAAGCCTCGTAGAGAAATTTTGGCCGCCAAGTTTCATTTAAATATAAAAACTGATCAAACCAATTCGTTAATTATGTTGGTGAATAAAATTGCTAAAGAATATTTGAATAGATGTCCACCAGTTATTTATTATGATGATTTAGTCAAAGAATCGGATAGTTTGATGCTGGAAATGCTCTTTAAAACGTTTCCCATTACCTATTACCATGGTGCGATGAACAGTCGTTATCAGGCTTTGAATAAAGGCTTTAAAAAGCGCATCGATAATAGTTGTCGAAGTTATATGCTCTTCCTGTCGGATCCTTTAATGACTCGCAGTATTATTGGGCCTCAGACTGAGAGCAAAGTAGTTGTGGTATCGCGGTCAACACAATGGAAATTGAGAGATTTTTTGATTTCGGAAAAATCATCGAATTTAGTAAATCTTTTAGTTATTGGAGAGTCGTTGACAGCGGATCCCGATAAGGTGAGTATAGGATAAAATATTCGAAATAAAATCTTTGTATGTTCAGAGTAGCTTCTCATATGAATCTAAGCTCATACCCAAATGCCCTAAGGCACAATAAAATCTTATATATCTTGGTTAAACTTTTGTTCAAAAATGTATGGCTTTTATCGAAACTCATAATATCCTATAGTCGGCCTAGACAATTTTTAAATTTCTTTATGTTTCTTCAGATATGTTTCTGAAAGATATTTTATGTTCCATACAACAAGTGCAATCTTGAAAAAAAAAAACTATCGGAGAATGTGAAAAGTATTATCGAATACTAAAACATTCTACAACTACTAGGCTCCGAATTTAATTTCCGTCCTGAGTAAGCAACCATAACGAGTATGTACTCGTTATGGTGGCAGACGTTTGTTTAAAAAATAATTTTTTTTTCGAATTTTGAGGGATGCGAGACAGAATATTGAGACACTGGGTATTAAACTTCAGTGAAAAAAATTCAATAGCAAATTTTGGATCACAAGGGCAAAAATTACTTTTTATTAGTTTTCACAAAAATGTTGATATTAGTGATTGCGTTTCAATTAAATTATTTAATAAATTTTAATTTGGAGTAGATTATGTTCCTAATTAAAATAATGAAAACTAAAAACGGTTGAAAAACATCCAAGTTTTCACAAATTGCCCAAGATCTAATGACTACCAGTACCACTTGATTACGAAATTCGAGATCGAATTTTTAGAGACATTGAAATTGTTTATTGCAACAACATTTTTGTATTCCTTTGATACCAAAATATTGTGATATGAAAGCAATTCTATATTATTCATTTATTTATTTAATTATTTATATGATTTCCTACACAACAAGATTTATAATCTTATAATTAAAGTATAGGAGTTTTACACTGAATTAAATTCTAAATTTAAACAAATTGGTTTTCCAAAATAATTAACGTTAATATTAAATAATTTTAAAGCAAAAATAACCAATAATTATAAAAAAGTTTAATACAAGACTAAACAAAAAAATATAAATAAAATAGAATAAAGAATAAAAATAAAAATAAACAAAATAAATTAAAATAAAAATAAAACATAAAACATAAAATAAATAGTCTAACTCATAAAAACAAAGTTTTTATTAAAACTTTTTCTTTCCTTATGCATATGAGTTTTAAATCTCTCTGAGCGTGACTTTGCGTGACTATTTTAAAATTAGTCTTCGGTCACATAAAGTCTATTGACAAAGTTTCAGATTAATTGGATAAGGGGAAACGGGTTTTAAATCAGTCCGTGACTGTGCGTGACTATTCGTGATTATGTGTGACTACCCCGAAATTAATCTATAGTCACAACAAGACTATGGGCCAAATTTCAGATCAATTGGATTAGGGGGAATGGCGTTGCCCAATGGCAGACAGACAGACAGACAGACAGATAGACAGACAGACATAGAGTATGAGTTAAAAGAAAGAGTTTAAAAATAAGAATAAAAAGAGTGAAAACCCGAAAAAAAGGAATGAGTTTAAAAAAGTAATAATTAAGAAAAGGGTTCAGCTAAAAAATTTAAAAAATTCCCTCTTAAAATGTATTGCGTTGCTTATAATTTAAATGGATAATGGTAGCGAATTCCAAAGACGTATTGAGGAGACAGACAGACATAGAGTATGAGTTAAAAGAAAGAGTTTAAAAATAAGAATAAAAAGAGTGAAAACCCGAAAAAAAGGAATGAGTTTAAAAAAGTAATAATTAAGAAAAGGGTTCAGCTAAAAAATTTAAAAAATTCCCTCTTTAAATGTATTGCGTTGCTTATAATTTAAATGGATAATGGTAGCGAATTCCAAAGACGTATTGAGGAGATATAAAATTCCCTAGTAAATATGAACATCGATATATTTTTTATCCCTTATCTCTATGAACTTCTGATCAAGATTAATTTTTTAGAATTAAATTTTGATTCTAAATAAAACTTAGGAGAGTAATACGGCATTCACACTGAAGTGTTTAGCCAAGTGTTTGGTGTTTAGGCGATAAACGAGTCATATTGAGATGTTTGCCCATACATTTTTTCGTTTGAGGTGTTTAGCCTCAATTGACATGTTTATATCTTAAAAATCTCAAAAAACGAAAAAATTACAGAGTTGTATTTAATTTTGCGCATGTTCAGTGCAATATTTCTCATTTTTGGCAAGTTGGCATCCTTGTTTTTTTAACATTACTATTAAAGTGGCATTACAATAAAAAAATACAATATAAACTACAATACAAAAATGAAAATAAAGCATTTATATTGATAATTTCATCATTAATAGAATTAAAGCAGTTGGTGCCAATTTAAGGATATTATTTTACAACTTTTCAATTGTTTTTTATTTTTGAAATAGCTGTTCAATCTGCTGATATGTTTAACTTAAACACACTAAATCATATGTGTTTTGTTTTTCAAAACACGAGCTAAAACACCTCAAAATTTCGTAGTGTGAACTCCTTATAAAATTCATTGAGTTAAAACAGCAAAAAGAGTTCCTTTATGATGTGCTGAAAGTATTTTCAATAACAGTTTTCAGCAGGTTAGTAACTTAAAGTAGAGCAAGCTTCATGATAGATCGAGCAGAACGTTAGTTGTCACTTTGAGGAATAGAAAATGCATATCAGATGATTCATATTCTTCCGAAGAAATTCGCCGTGGCAAATCAAGTAGACACTCTACTGAAAAATCGTTCTTAGCTACCAACAAGCCAGAAAATTATACGATTGCATTTAGAGACCATTTCTCTTAGATACAGCTAATTGGATAAACTGCATAAACTGAATTTGTGTAGCATGGACTCCATTGGACTCCATTTTTCTATAGGGACCAGATCAAAAATGGATCGATCATTACCACATTTATTAAAGTCCCTTATATTATTCAAAAACATGAACTTACCAAATTTTATAAACATCTGCAGAAAATTTTTGTTTTTTGATAGATTTTTGTGAAGATCGAGAAACAGCTTGTATGGGGGCTATGACTAACAAATTTCCTACAGGGTTTTTTTTGGGCTACCAAACCAAATTTGGCCGGGATATACATGATAATTTGGATCTTATGGCAATATAAGTCGATCTTATGGGGGTTATTTATATGGGGACAAGGTCTGAACAGCCACCGCTTTTTCATCGAGTTCAATAGCGTTTGTCCTATGATCGATACAAGCTTTTATGCTCAATTTCATCAAAATATATTCATATTTGCCAACTATAGTTTGATTACAATGTTTACATAGACACATAGACCGACGGACATCGTTATACCGGCTCAGAAAATATTGTTGGTAGTTACAAACATCAGCACAAACTCATTATACTCTGACCAGATAGTGGTACAGACTATTGCAAATTGTTCTTACTCCATCTATGGCTGTCTCTACTCATTGTCGTTAATTTGTTATCACAAATCTATTACCAAACTTCCTCTCTAAACCTTGTAATAGGTGGTCTTAGCTTTTGAAACTTCACTTAAATTTATAATATTAATAGGCTAGGCGATTTTTTGTTGCCGATGTTTTAATCTACCGTTTTATCCCCAGTTTGATATTATTATTTGAAAGGTATTTCTTTTTAGCTGTTCACCAGATTTACAGATTTTTAAATTTGTTCCTTTATTTTGAGTAAATTGCATTTAAAGTTGCTACTAACACATGCATAAAATTATACATATGCTATGTGTGTGTTTATTAAATTTGTTAATGTGTTTGTTAATGAGTTTGTTATCTTCATTCACAATAAAAATAAACCAAAGAAGTGGTCGTTTGTGAATTGGCTAAGTAGCCTAGAAATTGCACTCAAATTTCGAGCGCTGGAATCTGTTTGTTGCAATAATTACATTTACGCTTTTTGATAGTATCACTGCTCCTAAGCTGACTTTATCATATATTTCTGCATATATCTGGCTTTCGAGATCATGACATGGCTAATCCGAAAACTGAGCTTCAAAAACTCTTATAATTACTTCGCCTTCTAGAGAATTTGTTTACAAAATTTTTGAAAATTTTTTTATCTACTTTCAGGAAAGACCATATGTTTTATATACACACAAACTCTACGCAGATGGCTTAGGATCGAATATTCCCATAGTGCTTACAAGTTGGATAAAAGGTGGTTTATCACGGCCACACATAAATCTTTTTCCAAAAAAATTTTCAGCTGGTTTTGCTGGACATCGTTTTCAAGCGATGGCTTCAAATCAACCGCCCTATGTGTTTCGCATAAGAAGTTTGGATTTTGGTGGCGGCGCACAAGTACGCTGGGATGGCATTGAGTATAGATTGTTGAATATGATTGGTAAAAAATTAAATTTCTCCATAGATATAATTGATTTACCGAATAAGATGGAAAGCAAAAGGTAAATGGAAAATGAACAAATTGTTTGTTTAGTTTATATTTAAATAAATTGTTTTCCAACATCAGTCAAACAGAAAAAATGGATTTAAGCATAGCCCAACGTTTAGCCGATATAGGAATGTCTGGTATTTATGTAACTGATGAAAGATTAAAATTAAATGATATGTCGGTGAGTCATTCCAAAGATTGTGCCGCCTTTATAACACTGGCTTCGAAGGCGTTACCCAAGTAAAATTTAAAAAAAATTTTTAGTAATCATTGATTTTAAATGTTTTTGTTATTTCAGATATCGTGCTATTATGGGTCCCTTTCAATGGCCCGTTTGGGTGGCTTTAATTTGTATTTATTTGGGTGCTATATTTCCTATTGTTTTTACCGATCGTTTAACTTTGAGCCATCTCATGGGTAATTGGGGTGAAATCGAGAATATGTTTTGGTATGTTTTTGGCATGTTTACGAATTCCTTGACATTTTCGGGAAAATATTCTTGGTGTAATTCGAGAAAAGCTTCTACGAGAATTTTGATTGGTTCTTATTGGGTTTTTACTATAATAATAACGGCTTGTTATACGGGATCAATAATAGCCTTTGTTACTCTACCAGCATTTCCGGATACTGTGGATTCGGTCATAGATCTACTGGGTCTCTTTTTTAGAGTGGGGACTTTAGGTAAGTAGTCGTAGTCTAGCTAACGAAAGTTTATTAGAAAGCTTATAAGTCCAAACATTCTCTTCATTTACCAAGAGTATGCATAAGTGTTTTACGGTTTCTTTTTTTTCTTTTTTGTAAAAAAAAAATACTTAATTTTCTGGATCAATTAATTTTTTATTCAAAATATTGCCCATCGGCTTCTACATATTTTGTCCATGTTTCAGGTAATTTATGAATACCACGCCAGAAAAACGGCTTGTCTTTTGATGTGAAGCATTCGTCGAGCCATTTTCCAACTTCATCGAAATTGGCCAAGTGCTGCTCTGTTTTTTTTTTTTTTTTTTTTTTTTTTTTATTAATCAACACTCAGGGGATGCCCCCTACAGATGCAGTGCATTATGTTGATCTCAGGAAAGATAAAGATATAGGAAGGAGGAAAGAGGGAGTAATGTGTTAATTTTTTTTTTTTGCAGCGACAGACCAAAGCCTCTGGTGGGAATCGAACCCACGACCCCCGCATGATAGACGAGCACGCTACCTACTCACCTACCGGGCCGTCACAATTTGATACAAAAATTATTTTCTTCTGTTCCTTAAAACCGTGTGGAGCCCATTTACCGAGTTTGTTGATTTTCCACATTGCTCGTAAACGCGTGTTGATTGTTTCATGTTACACATGTGATGTTTCTGCTAATTGCCTTTGAGTTTCAGTTGGGTCAATAACTCCTGCAATTGTTCGTATTTGCATTTTTGTGGTCTACCAGACCGCTCACTGTGTTCCACATTCAAATCACCACTTTTAAATTGTAGAATCCCTGTCTCACATGTTCTAATCGATAAAGCGAATTCACCCTATGTTCCTTTCAGCAAACGAAGACTTTCAACAGCCTGTTTCTTCTAATTAAATAAGAAAAGCAATGCGTAGCGCATGATGTGCACGATGTGAGTCCTATAAGGCGGAGTATACTTTCCTAAATATAAATTTTAGTCTCAGAGTCTGGAGTCGATTTTTTATTTTTGAAAAATAATTTCAATGGACGTTTTGGCCAAGAATATATAAGATATCCGAAAAAAATCTAAAAGTGTATTGAAGGAGAAAAGTACTAATACTTGAAATGCCTACGAGTTTTGTTCAAAAAAAATTTATTGACGTTATAGTGGAGTTCCAGAACATAACAAAACGAACGAGTTTTTTGGTTAGGATTTCGCGAAAAACTGTTGTGAAAAGTACAGTCTGGTCCCAGAGTAAAAAAAAATGTTGTCGATCAGAAATAAGAAGTTTATGAGTTTTTTTTTTTTTTGAGGATTTTTTGAAACACGTGGGGGGGGGGCTAAGTCCGAAGACATGGTGGATGAGGAAGCAATTTCCAGCCCCAATTGAAATTTTGTGATGACGACTACGCACGTTGGATTTCTTCAGGATTGGAAGCTGGGATTAGAAAGGGGGCCAAGTCGGGAATATGTGAGTGGATAAGGTAGCAATTCCTAGCAAGTGTGCTTCCATTCAGTACTTCAACGGAGAAGTACTTTTTCTCTTAAAATGGGTTCAAAAACTACCGTCATGACTTGTTGGTATTCCTGAGAGCCGATACGCTTGACAAGATAAGATTATTACTTCTGCCATACCATGGATGTTTTCAATTGTTTCTGTTTTAGTCACCTCAGTTCTACGTGCAAAACGTTTACTTCTACTCCTCGTATTTACCATGAAATTAATAGAACAGTATTCTTACTGCGCTACTCAAGCCTTTCTTTGGTTTTTTTATTGTTAAATTCCGAAAATAATAATTCACAAAATATCGAGAAGCTGTCTACGATCAGTGCCTTTCAAATAGAAACTAAACACAACTAAACAGTTGTTTGATATTGAGAGAAATTATATCCATTCTCAGTCTAAAAACAATGCAGGATTTGCCGATTCAATATTCCATTAAGCACGTTTGTAAGGGAAACAAGTTTAGTAATCGCTTACAAATCTGATTACATTGGGCGTAATAAGATATACTGATGTTTGTAACTGCCAAAAATATTTAAGCTAAACCCACCTCTTAATATATCGATCAACTCGGGTGCACTTTCTGAGTCTATTTCATGTTGTCTGTCCGTCCGTCTGTATAAAGTATATAAACTTTCATCGGTCACATGACTAACGATATTGAAATTGATTAAAATCGTTGCATGTTCAGACCATATATTCATATAATCCTTATCAGACCGACTAAGCTGGTCGTCAGATGCAGATTATCATTTATATGTATATCGATAAAATGTGGTATATGTCTTTTGGGGTGGGTCAATCCCTCCAAAATGATTTTAGAGGTATGTTTCCTTGGGCAAATATACTTGTAAGTACCAGAATCGCGATGAGCCCATGGAGATTTTTTCGGCCCCTACAATGTGACCCATCCTTATGTCTATGTATTATACACACAAATTAGAAGTCCAAAAATAAACCCAGTTGGGCCATTTTTAGTCATACTCCCCATATAAAGTTGATACCAGAATTTCACTTTAATCTATCAAAACGCCCCGGTAGGTGAGTAGGTAGCGTGCTGGCCTATCATGCGAGGGGTCGTGGATTCGATTCCCACCAGTAGCGAACACACTACTCCCACTTTCCTCCTTAACCTATTTTCCTGAGATCAACACAATGCACTGCACCTGTAGGGGGCATCCCCTGAGTGTTGATTAATTAAAAAAAAAAAATAGTTTTTTTCAAATTTGGTACGGTAAAAATAACATCAGATATGAACGTTTTCATATCTGCAGGCCACAAAATACCAGTAAGGTCTGGTTTAGGCTTATTTTCTATATCCAGTTATTGCTTCAGCAGAGTTGCCTGCAATATTCTCTCTCGAAACCCATGGTGTAGGTTTAGACAGATTATAATGTTCTCACTTAATTTTCACTGGGATAGTAACCTAAAAGATTGCCTTAAATTATGCCAGCTCCGGTTGCAAAAGATGCGATACACCTAAAATGAAGAATATAATTTTTAAGTTTATAAAACTCTCAGCCCTGACAACTACTGTTTAAATAAGGTTGTTCTTGTTTGCGGACAAACACTATTCTAACAACGACTCTTCCCAATTCATGCCTAAAAATATGAAATATTAAGCAGCGGCCTTGATAAAATGCTCAACCAAAGAATGAGTTATTTCTGCTTATTTTATTTAAAATTCATAGCAACGTAGAAATGACCTTTTAAGCGATATAAAAATTACGATATACAAAACAAATAATTCGAATTTAGATTAATTACACAAACATTTCACTTACCTTTGTCTGTGTTTGAGAAATTTCAAAAGCAATTATGCAGGTTTGTTTTATTACCCACTACACTATTTTATATATATTTCTGTGTCGAATTATAGATGATGGTGGTTGGGAATCCTGGTTTAAAAATTCGACGCACGACGCCACCGTGCGTTTGTTCAAAAAGATGGAATATGTTTCAACGTTGGAGGAAGGTATTGGTAATGTAACACAAAGTTTCTTTTGGAATTATGCCTTCTTAGGATCCCGAGCCCAATTAGAATATCTTGTGCAGGCCAACTTCACCAATGAGTAGGTTCCTTTTGTAAACTTTTTTCTTTTTATTTATGTCCACTAAAAAATTTTCCGGTATTTTCAGAAATATTTCAAAACGTTCTGCTTTGCATATAAGCGAAGAATGTTTTTCGTTGTTCCACATTGGATTTTTGTTTCCCAAGAATTCGGTGTATAAGACGAAAATTAATGCTTTAATTTTACTGGCCCAACAATCGGGTTTAATTAGCAAAATTGAAAATGAAGTAAAATGGTCTATGCAAAGATCTGCCACGGGCAAACTGTTGCAGGTCAGTTCTTCGACGCCCTTAAGGGAGACGATACAAGAAGAACGTCAATTGACTACAGCCGATACTGAGGGTATGTTTTTGCTAATGGGTATTGGTTATACCGTAGGAGCCATTGCTTTGGTTTCCGAAATAGTGGGAGGCATAACAAACAAATGTCGACAAATTATTAGACGGTCTCGCAAATCCATATCGAGTTCGTTTTCTTCCAGACGTAATAGTAATGCTGAGTTCAACGAAACTAGTGCCACTTTAGACAAAAATGCAAAACTAAAACATGCTGTTCATAAAGTTGCTCGTAGAAGGAGGGCTGCTCAAGAGGAGAGACACAAATCTCATCAAGACTTATTTGGTTTCGGTCGAAGGCAATTGAATTTAACAAAAACTACATTACGCGAGCTGTACGGTGATTATAATAGACCAGAACCGGAATATGTTTTAAAGGATGGTCGAATCGTTGTTGAACATCCCTTGGATTCGGATATTTCATTAGATACAGAAACTAAAGAATCGAGTGTGGCCACTAGAGAATCTAGTGCAGAAACAAAAACTTCATTAATTCATGAAAAATCCCCGGCAGATAATGAAGATTTTCCCAAGGATGATATTGACAAGGTGGTAGATCGTTTTCTAAATGAAGAAATTGAAAAGGCTCTTAAAACTTTCGATCAATCTTTGGCTGACTACAATGATGATGAATCATCTCAAGATTGTCCACATATTGATGAGCATATTTTTGGCAGTTTTGTTGAAACAAAAAGCGATGATGAACATGTTGGAAAATTACAAATTTTAGACAATTTACAACTATTTAATGATGCCAATGATTTGAGTGATGATATGAAAACTGAAAAAGAAGAATAAAACGGACCAAAATTTACTGTTGAAATTAATTTATTTTATTAAAAAAATTATTGTTAATGCAAAAAACATATGTATAAACAGAATTAATAAATACCTTTTGTTTGCCATTCAACTTGGCTTTTTGTAGTATTCTTGTTAACTTATTAGATAAATAACATTTCTGGGTGCTTAATCTAGTTTAGTAGTTTTTGTGTCTGTGGAGGAAATTATTGGAATTGGAGACATATTGTGCGCTATTCTATTTATACAAAAATCATAATTCATCTTTAAGGTAAGGAAGCTCTATTTGTGTGTGTTCTTCCTCATAATTATAAATATTATAATTATCTTCTTCAAATGTTTCGGAATCAACTAAAAAGAAAACGTTGAAGAGTAAAACAAAAATAAAAAAATTTTCCAAACAACACGAAATCGTTATAAAAAAAATATTACATTTAATGAATAACAACACAAAGAAATATTTTTGAACCAAAATAAGATATTTTTCTAAAACATGTGTTAGGTTTTTGCTGGCCAGTTAAATTAAATGCTTTCAAAAAAAAAATAATTTACCTAGTCTGAAAGATTCGGCACTTTCAAACAAAGTTTTGTGGTTTAAAGTGAATAGCGAGCTCCCAAATGTTAACAGTAATACTCTCAAGCCAGTTGTTTTTAAAGCAAAGGCAAACCATTGGCAAAAAAAAATTAGTACTTTTTCAACTATTAAGTTCACTACTTCCTTAATAGAAAATATGTACTTATGTATTTTAATACAAAAAATAATTACCGGGAATTTCTTTGACATATTTAAACTTAAACAAGTATTTGTAACGCATGTTGAAAAAATGTTACGTACTAGTATTAGTACTTTACCAGTACGTTTTGGAACCACTGAAAAACAGTTTTTATGATTTGAAAAAAAAAAACATTTTTTAAAAAATTTGTAGACGAATTTAAAATGACAATTTAAAGTATTTTGTTAAACAAAATTGGGAAATAACTGCTCAAATAAATTTTTTATAGACAAATACACAAACGATTTTTAAGTACGTTAGTTTTCCTTCCAATAAAAACGGTATGTTAAAAAAATCGCATGACAAAATCAATGGTTAAGATTTTTAGTTAACCGGTTAATTTTTAATTTTTCGTTTTTCATTTCTCGTTTTCCATTTTTAATTTGTTATTTTTCATTTTTTTTTTTTTTATTTTTCATTTTTAATTTTTTATTTTTCATTTATTTTTCTTTTTGAATTTTTTATTTTTAATTTTTTATACGCTCATATTTTTTATACGCTCATATTACTGAGTTTTTCGTTACTTAATACTAAGTATTTAATCTAGTCTTTAGTTTTAAGAAATACAAATAAATGATAAATAAATAAATAAAAACTGAAGGTAATAAATCTATTCAACCATTATAAAAAAAGTCACATATTTGACGAACATTTTAAGTTCGACGGTTTTGATTTTGTAATGAAAGGCAAAAACTCGGAATTATAACACTCCCAACTATTGTTGCGAATTGTTGTAATGTAGAAGGTTTTATTATCAGTTTAAAGTTGGTGCTGATGGCACCAACAACATTAAAAAGCAGAGTTTCTGGATACTGGAGTTAAAAAATGTTTATTATTTTTTATTTCAACCGGTTAATTTTTAATTTTTCATTTTTTATTTTTCGTTTTTCATTATTCATTTTTTATTTTTCTTTTTTAATTTTCATTTATTTTTCTTTTTGAATTTTTTATTTTTACTTTTTTATTTTTCATTATTTTCATTTTTTATTATTCATTTTTTTATTTTTAATTTTTATTTTTAATTTTTCATTTTTCATTTTTTATTTTTCATTTTTCGTTTTTTATTTTTAAATTTTTTATTTTTAATTTTTTTATTGTTCATTTTTAATTTTTTTAATTTTTTATTTTTCATTTTTTTTTTTTTCATTTTTATTTTTCGTTTTTATTTTTAATTTTTATTTCTCAATTTTATTTTTTTTTATTTTTCATATTTTTATTTTTCATTTTTTATTTTTCAATTTTAATTTTTCATTTTTTGCTCTTCATTTTTCTTTTTAATTTTTTAGTTTTTATACCCTATACCACTTTGTGCTGCTGTTTGTAACAACCAAAAATATTTAACCTACACCCATATTTAATTATACCGATCGAATCAGAATCACTATCTGATTCGATTTAACGATGTCCGTCCGTCCGTCCGTCTGTGTGTCCATGTAAAGCTTGTAATCAAACTGCAGTTCGCAAATATGAATATATTTTGATGAAATTTGGTATTTAATCTTTTATCGGACATGGGATGAACGCTATTGAAATTGGTGAGAATCGGTCCATTCTCAGACCTAGCCCCCATACAAATGACCCCTATGAAATCAACATATATTGCCATAAGATCCAAATTATCATACAAATCTTAGCCAAATTGGGTTTGTATGTATATATTACATCCATTAATCAATAGTCCAAAAATGATCCCTATGGGCCAACTCTTAGTCATAGACCCCATATAGAGCTGCTTCCCGATCTTCACTTAAATCTATCAAAAACCAAAAATATTGCACTGATTCTTCTCAAATTTTGTTTGTATATATTTTTGCAAAATACAAGAGACTTTACGAAACATGGTCAGGATCGGTCCATTTTTGGACCTAGTCCCCATATAGACATAACATCCGATATGAACTTTTTCATATCTGCTGCCGAAAAAATTAATAAAAATCCCACTCAAATTTGGTTTATGCTTATTTTCTATATCCAGTTAGTTGGGCCTGAGAGATAGGGTCTCTAAACGCATGGTATAGGGTATCGTATAGTCGGTCTAGACCGACCATAATTTTCTTACTTGTTATTTTTCATTTTTCTTTTTCATATTTATTTTTAATTTTTTATTTTTCATTTTTCATTTTTTATTTTTCATTTTTTATTTTTCCTTTTTCATTTTCAAAGAGGATATTAAATGGAGGGCTCACAGCTGAACCGAACCAAGTCTGAAGTATAAGAAATTTCAAAACTAGTGCGAAATTTTCCGGAAAGTTTAATTCTATTCAGTTCTGTAACGGACTAAGCCAAAACGTGTTTCGTTCCTAAGGTAACGGTAAAAAACCCAAGTCAATGGCTCTCATTTCCAAATTTTTTCGAAGCTGAAACGAACCAATAATACTTGTTCATTTACTTTTAAAATTTATTTTTTGAAAGCTTTAAAAATTGGTTAGGGAAGAGTATTTCGATGCCTGATACGGGAGGAGGTATATGCTGTGATTGATGGCGGTGGTAAAAATTAAAAAAAATAAATAGACGATAGTTGCTTATTAAAAACGGAACATGTATGTTTATAATTTTGGAGTTCATTCAATAAACACAAAACATGCGTATATGCACATTTGGAATGAGACTGAAGGAAGGAGGGCATCACAAGAAATCGCTTCATGCCGAAAAAAATATTTACTGACTTATGCCTCGGAGTATAAGTACGTAACTATGTACAGTGATGTTTACGGAGGACAAATTAGTTGAGTCAACTGACTTAAATGTCGCAATAATAGATTTAAATTTTATGCTGATTTTGGTGTAATTGAAAACCGAAGCAAGAAACAACAGTTTATTTATTCTTATAATGACTGGATTGAAATTGTCAAAAGTGCTCAAATTAAACGCCCACTATACGAAGTGATAGAAATATAAATAAATGAATTTCTATCAACTAATATTTTAGAAACAAATATTACGAACTGAAAAAAGGCAGTAGATGGTCACAATTTTTCATGGCTCAATATCAGGTGGCTTCGATTTGAACGCAAGCTACATTTTTCGTTTAAATTTAAGGAAACACTCAATAAAGAAGTCCAATTTGATTAAGTTTATTTAGGAAAATATAAGAAAGGAAAAGCCTACAATATCTTCAAAATGTACAACAAACTGTCCTGTACTCAACTCGTCGTACAGTTACGTCAGAGAAAAAACGAGATAGGATTGATTTGCTTAAATTTATTCCACCCACGTACCACAGTTTCTATAAGAATCTACCAGTCAAGAATTAACAACGAGACTACATCAGGACTAGCCCCAGAATGATGAAGATTAAAATGACGTATTTTTTTATGTGTAGACATTTTTTTAACCTTAAATTTTAAAAAAAAAATTTCAATATATCTATAATATTAATAGGCAAGGCGATTTCTTGTGACCGATGTAAATTTCACACTTTTACCCCGATTTTGACAAAAATTTATCATTTGAAAGGTATTTCTTTTTAGCTGTTACCCAGATTTACAGATTTTCATCGTCTTGAATATTTTTTTGGAGTTATAAATAAAAAAAAAAATTTAGACAATGCTATGTGTGTGTTTATTAAATTTGTTAATGTGTTTGTGTTAATGTGTTTAGTTTCTTTTCTTCATTTAAAATGAGTTGAATTGTAAAGCATAACTTTAGGGTCTTCATTAAACAAAAAATAAAATTTCCAAGAATTTGCACTCAAATTTCTGCTAGTTTTTAATTAATATGTTAAATAAAATAATTCATTTTTTTATTACTTTTGTCAAAACTTATACCGACTTTTATTTTCCTACAAAATTACAATATTTGCCAATAATAATATTTATTCGGAGTAAAAATGAACCAAGTCATTATTATTAATTTTTTTTTTTTTTTTGATTTTTTGGGTAAAATTTGCGAATGCAGTTTGTAAAATTTATACCATTAAACAATTTTGAGAATAAACTTTAAAATTGTTTTTAGTTCAACTAAAATAATCATTCCAGAAATTAATGGCAGTCCATTTACTCAACCTCAATATCTTCGAATTGTCTTCTGACTTGGTTCGGTTCAGCTGTGAGCATATATCATATCAAAATTTTTTCACACCGATTTTTTCTCACGTCTTACGCCGTTTTTGTGATTGTATTGTGAAATAGAAATTTACCCCCCTGCGCTTATAGATGTTTACACATCAAAAAAACAAGTTATTAAAATGCCTTGGCACTATTCAACCCGAAGACTACAACACACCCTAGATGGTGTGCTTGTCATCAGAATACGCTCATATTACTGAGTTTTTCGTTACTTAATACTAAGTATTTAATCTAGTCTTTAGTTGTAAGCACAGTTTCAGAAATGCAAATAAATAGATAAATAAATAAATAATAAAAACTGAAGGTAATAAATGTATTCAACCATTATAAAAAAAAGTCACATATTTGACGAATATTTTAAGTTCGATGGTTTTGATTTTGTAATGAAAGACAAACACTCGGAATTATAACACTCCTAACTATTGTTGCGAATTGTTGTAATGTAGAAGCTTTTATTAACAAAATAAAGCAAGAAAGATTCTATCAAAATGAAGTTCTTCAGTTTAAAGTTGGTGCTGATGGCACCAACAACATTAAAAAGCAGAGTTTCTGGATACTGGAGTTAAAAAGATATTCATTTCAGCGATTGCTCATAACGTTCAGGCAAATTATGAAAACGTGGCAATTCTATTTGAAAAGTTACATTAATCAAACCAAGCTTCTTTACCAAATAATACGGTATTTGCACCTCATGATTTAAAATTGAGCAATATAGTTTTGGGTCTTTTGAGCCACTTATCCTCACAAACTAAGGGTATTTGGAATCATCCTCAAAAATTATAAAAGCTGATGCGAAGGTAGGTAAGCATCAAGAAGATGCCAAATATTTTAAAAATTGTCTCAACTACATCAAAGATAGACGAAACATTAGTTTTGGACAAATTGGCGCCGGTTTAAACGAATAATTAATGATCCACATGACGCAGAACGTTACAAAGAGCAGTTTGTGAATATAATTCGATTCATATTTAAAGTTTGTTATATCTACTGTATATTTTAAATAAATTTAAATGTATAATTTAAATGTATATATTTAAAAAAAATAAATAAATAAAAACAAGCACAGAAATAAAAAATATTTTTAAGCATTACTTTAATAAATTTTAAAGGGAGAGTTAGTAATTGTTTTAATTTGAGATTAGGAAGACACGTTCATACAATTTTCATCTCTAAACCATATTTTCGGCCTCCAGGGGTACAAAATTTGTTTAAATAACTTTAAGCTTTTGATTTCGATCCACGTTTTTTCTAATTGGATTCATGTTAGAGAGAAACTAACGTACTTTAATAATTTTTTTTTTTGTAAAATATTTATTTTAGCAGTTGTTTTCTTTCTCAAGAGTTTCGCAATGACTCCCCCTTTTTTTGAACTTTAATTTAGAAAGTGTTTAATTGAAAGTCACCTTGGAGAGATAAGACTCCATGAGTTGCCGAAAGATCCGAACCGTACGGTGAGGTTCCGGATGGCGCCACAATATAACTTCTTGAACTTGTGATACATTACTTCTATAATGTGTGTGCACAATTGAAGTTACATAGTTTGCAAGCTTATTATTGTCCGTTTCTCGTGCAATTGCAATGATCCAAGACAATTTACATTGGAAATATGAACCACCATTAATAATATATATAACCTTCTCCGAGAAAAGGGACCTAGTGTGTGAAAATGAAGTTTTGAGGAAAACGCATTTAAAGTTCATAACGCATTATCACTTTGAACACACCTTCAATTGGGAGATGCGATTTGGTATGGTTAGTTATGATTGGGTGCCGACTTTGGTAACGTCATGCCTATGTGGTGACGTATCTTTCGATCGCTCTTTCGGATTAATGAAACTAGAATATAGTCGCTCAAATGTAGATTATTACCAAGATGTGGTCAATAGATCTAGCAGTAACAAATTTAACAACGCTGTGAATGGAAGTGAAGTAGAGTGGCGAACATGCGATAGTCATTTCGATGGATTTTACAAAAGATTACCAGGTAAACTCTCGCGATCTTGTGATTTTAATTTTTCAAATTCATTTCAATTAATTTTGTAAACGTTTGCATTTTAGGTATTACCAAGTACCACCACTTTGACTTCAAAAAAAAAACGAAATTGTATGTAAAGAACTTGTGGACTCGGAAGAAGAAAGATTTTATCTGCGATTAACGGCTGAGCTACCAAACGAATTACATCCGCTCATTGCACCAAGCGGTTCATCGTTAGATCGCAAATGGTAGTTGTATGAGTCTGTCAGGGTCTTATGTACTGATTCACAGAAACGGGATTTTGTAGCTCCTAAACCGAGTGAAAGCGAATAAAAATCGAAAAATAAATCTGAACCTGCCAGCAAGAAAAAAAAATCGAAGCACCGGATCACGAGAAAAAGAAAGCTGAATGAAGTCAAAACGCCGAAAAAAGAAAAAACTGAAATTGTCAAACGGAAGAAAATCGTAGTACCAGATCACGAAACACCGAAAAAAAATCCAAACTCCAAAATAATTCGAAGACTGGCGAAAAAACAATTTAAAACCAAAAAATCAAAAAAAATAAAATTTTAATGTTTTTCTCATTTTTATCGATTTTCCCAAGTTCGTTTGTACGTTTTTATGGGGTAAATAAATTTTTTATCAGAAATCTAACTCATTTCATCTTATTCTACACACTTTTAGGTACCAGAATCCACTCTTAAGTCCAAACCCGTGTTTTGAGAAGGTCACATATATGAAAAAATTCATTGAAAATTTCCAAGTTCAAAAACTATAATAAAGTTTTTAATTTGTTTTATATTTACAATAAACAAGTACAAACTACTTGGAACATAGCACTGTCGTCCGGGCAGTGGGCAGGAATTTTTCCTGCCGTCAATGAGATCTCAGTGTAAGCCAATGGCTCGAGGATGGAAACAGAAACAGGATCGGGGTTGTCTGGGTAAAACTTGTTATCCACGTGTCTCGTAGACTCCCCAACAAATGCAGTCAATTTCAGGACGATATTCAAGCAATTCACTTAACAACGTAATTAATTATGGAATATTATATGGATCCATCATCCATTATTTTCGTGGACAATCTTGCTGATCTCAAAGCCTTGGAATCAAAAACAAGGAGGGAAAAAATTTAAGTGAGGGCAAGTACTGCGTCTCTCAACCATATCCGACAGGATATTGTGAGGTGTATATGGGTTCCAGGATAAAGTGGGATGTAGAAGGGATCCAAATCGGTAGAGTAGACAAATGACTTTGATATTGGAACACCTTCATCTGAGCTTGTACACAATATTGAGAAGGCAACTGTCCTTAAACTGAGCACGGGAATGACACGACTGATTTCTTGCAGGATATCTCAGATCCTGTGGCTCTTACTCTTGTCTACAGGTGTTGGTAGCCCATCTTGACTTGGAGGTGATACATAAAAGTATTGCCTACAAGATCAAGAAAGGATAGCCATTGTTGCAAAACGATTGGGTGAGTAACGAGGACATTAGTGGGAAGAGCTGGACGGAGTGCTATCCACTCTTAACTGAGTGTGTTTTCTCCAGATGGCAAAATAAGTGGAACGGTAATGACAAACGACGTGTTACATATGCCTTCATTTGCGATGTGACGTTCAAGGCGAAACGTCCAGACTTTGGTTTAAGCCTGAGTATGGGGTTTTTGCTTACGGGCCGTGAGTCTTTTAATGCGTTTCTGCATAGAAGAGCCTTGGCTAATACGTCGGAGTGTGACTGTGGACCTTTTACCGAGGACTGGTTTCACTTTTTAGCATATTCACTTTTTATTCGGGCATACGGGATCCAGATTCTCTAGATGTGTTGTTAAAGAACGATGGTTGTGATGTCAATGGTGTGCTTGTGAATAATGAGAATGTGTCGTATGAATATGTATGCGTGTGAGGTCTTCAGAAGAAGACGTTTAAGAAGGGTTTGATCACACACGCATGTTTACTTCCACAGGATGCAGGCATGCGTGTGTACTCAAGACCTTCTAGAAGGGCTTAGTTGTGTACCTACTCACTCACCGACAGGGTGGATGTTTGGGTATGGGACTGAGACTTCGATTGGCTTGGAGCTAACTGGTAGTAGCGTTACTACGAAGTCTGACCGTAGGCTATATATATATATATATATATATATATATATTCCGGTACCATGGGTAGTCAGAAGCCCCTGGAATCACAGATTCCACCTAACTTTTTGGGTACGGCCTTTAAGTGGGAGTATCGTGGTGGTTGGGAGTATCGGGAAGAGCATAGCTCGATGTGGAGTTACTTTCAACCGGGCGCTGTAACCCTTAGAACCCTTGAGCGGGTTACCCACCTAATCTAAATAAAATTTGTAATCAAGTTAAGATAGAGTTTGAAAAAAAATATTGTTAGGTTTTACTTTACAAATTGTGTAGAGGGTTTATGTAAAGGAAACCAATATCTTATTAACATAAACTCGTTTGAAACTGTTCTACAAATTTTACAATGTGGTCAAAAAAATAAGGCTATTTTTCTTAGGAAATAATTAACTACAAAATTATGGAATTAGAAAATTTTTCTATATACCTAGACATTATGGCCACTACTAAATAGAAGGTCATTTCTAAACCCCAAAAACAAAAATTTACTCTTCAAAAGTGTTATAAGGCCGATATTAACACACGCGTGTCCTATTTGGAGTGACGCTGCCAACTGCCACTTAAAACGCTTACAAATTATACTAAACAGAAGTCTTAAAATGATAAATAAAAAGCCCTGGAGGTATCCTACAAATCTTCTTCGTGAAGAAACAGGTTATGAAAAAATTATCGATTTCATAACAAGGATTAACAATAATTACTTTGCCAAAATTGAAAATTGCTCTTACCCACTGATAAGAGAATGTAGAGAAATAACGTAAAATTAAAAAGAAATCACCAAATTGCTTATAGAGGTCTATTATTTCAAACAAACCTCCTATAAGCACATAAATATTTTTCCGATAGTATTTGAATTTATTAAATCATATAAAGGTTTTTTTTCCTCCCATTTTCCTTTAAAAATCATTAAAAAATAATATAAAAACTATTTAATATCTTTAGATCGTATATATTATTTGTTGCAATATCTATATGTAAAGATAAGATCTCATATGTAAATATCAAAATTTGTTAAAATATGTAAATAAAGGAGGAATATTTAATTGAAAATCTATATACCTAGATTCAAGGAAATTTTCCGGAAAAAAATTCCTATTTCTTGTTTTAAATTGGTAAATTTCTTTATGAAACCCTATCCGTTATTGTAATTTAATCTGAAGGTGTGCTATATTAATTTATGAATTTACTTTCTTCCAAGTCAATAACGCTTCATGTGTTAAACTTAAAAAATTATAATAAAAATTCTTTCTTTTTAGTATCAATTTTAACTTATTTTCTACCAATTAATTCTCTTAGAATTATTCACAGAATAAATATGTTATTTTTTTCGTATTAAATGTTGGTAATAATTAAACTATTTGTTATGCTAAAAATATTCTTACATTTTCCTATTATTAATCATCATTGGCATCTTCACTAATTACAATGATTTCATTAACATTTCCTCTAACTGTTTGGTATCAATTTGTGGCTTATTAGCACCAGCTGGTGTTGAACTTAGCCAATATTCCGAGGCGGAAATGTAAATGGCCACAGCGGCGCCAACAATATATGCAATGTGAGTAGAACTCTGGAAAATGACACAAGTGGCCACACACAAGCCAAAGTACGTTAAGAAACGTGTTATATTAACATATTGATCACGTTTTTCGTTAGAGTCATCTAAGTGTATATAATAAATATAATAAGACGTTGAGTTTGAGTTCTTTTTTTATAAGAAAATGTTCTGACAACAACCTACCTTGACATTTGCCATCTTTAAGGCTATAACCGGCAGCACATTTTTTACACATGTCTGGACCATCACCATCACAACCCTCACAAGATCGATCACATTCTAGGCATGCATGCGATCCTTCATTATTAACACAAAATTGATTTGGCCGACAGACTCTATTTTTATCCAGGCATTCGTTGATATCTTGACAGCCATTTACATCATCCCACAGCCAACCTTCATTACATTTTAAGCATCCTATAAAGTAGAAATTATTTGTTATGAATCTTAGTTATATTTAGTTTAGTAAGTAACTTTCTTTATTTTCGAACATCTCTTCAGTATATACAGTTGGTGACAATACATTGAAAACTTTTACAATATTATGAAATTGTCAATTTTGTTGTTTAATAATTTCGCATCCTAAAATTGTGTATTTTTTTCGAAATCACTCTATGGTGTCTTCTCTATCGAAAGATAACCAATTCGTTACAAAAAAATACAATAAAAAAAATCATGTGAGTCCGATCACAGGGAAGATGTGTAAACATTTAGTAATTAAAGATTTTTTAATGTCATTTTGTAAAATCAAACAGAAAGCGTCATCTATGTATCACTTATGGCAAAAAATGTTTCAGCTAATTCAACAACCCTTTGCTGTAAAACGTTAAAAATATCCCAATATAAACGTATATAAGTGATACATAGATGACGCTTTTAAAAACGTGGCATAAAAAAAACAATTTTATATCATAATTTTTTTCACCAATCCAATCATAAGTCACACACCGATTTTTGTTACAGCTCTCACCGATTTGTGTTACGCTGTTTTTGTGATTGTATTGTGAAATAGAAATTTACCCCCTGCGCGTATAGATGTTTACACATCAAAAATTAGATAAACGAAAAAAATAACTTATTTAGTAATGACAAAACAATGGAAACTTTTTTACTTCTCTACCAAGAATAAAAAAATAAAAATTGAAGATAGTATGGAAGATTTAGAAAAATTTAGAAAATCTCAACCGTTAAATATTTATAGTTTGCGACTTTTTCTTTCAACTGGGGTCTAGCACTACTCACCAAATAAAGAGAATTAAAAATCAAATAATCACCAATAAAAACAATTGCGTTCAACGGGTCTAATATTGTTAGATATTGAAAAAGCGTTTGACACCGTTTGGCATAATGGCCTAGTATTTAAAAATATTTATGCAAACTTATTTCAGATTTCATTCACGGCAGAAGCTTTAAAGTTGCGATTAATAATGAAACAACATCTCCAAAAATCATTACCACAGGATTACCTCAAGGATCGGTCTTGTCACCATCGCTTTACTCGATATATACATCCGATTTCAAAGTCCCGAAATATATGAAAGTTGCTTACTATGCAGATGATACTGCGTTAATTTCTTCAAACAAACTTACAAGTGCACTCCTGAAGAAAATGGAAAAGGGTCTTGTAAATTGCACTAAATATTTTCACAAATGGAAAATCAAAATTAATCCAAACAAGACCCAAATAATAATTTTTCCATTAAATAAATCTCTTAAATGTACTTAACGATGTCAAATATCTCGTAGTTGTCTTGACAAAAAGCTTACATTTAAACAACAGAATATGGCTACGTGCCAAAAAGCTATAAAATCATTTAAAGCATTATGGCCACTACTAAATAGGCCATTTCTAAACTCCAAAAACCAAAATCTACTCTTCAAAAGTGTTATAAGGCCAATACTAACTTACGCGTGTCCTATTTGGAGTGACGCTGCCAACTGTCACCTAAAACGCTTACAAATTATACAAAACAAATGTCTTAAAGTGATAAATAAAAAGCCGTGGAGGTATCCTACAAATTTTCTTCATGAAGAAAAGGGTTATGAAAAAATTATCGATTTCATATCAAGGATTAATAACAATTACTTTGCCAAAATATCATCATATTAAAAATTATATGTTTATAGAGGTCTACTATTTCTAATAAACCTCCACATAAATATTTTCAGATAATATTTGAATCTATTAAATCATATAAAGGTTTTTTCCTCCTATTGTCCTTTAAAAATCATTAAAAAAAATAAAATAAAAACTATTTAATATCTTTAGATCCTATATAGTATATTATTTGTTGCAATATCTATATGTAAAGATAAGATCTCATATATATTTAGATATCAAATTTGTTAAAATATGTAAATAAAGGAAGAATATATAATTGAAAAAAAAAAATTGCTTTATTCTACGAATTTTCCAAACTCTTTAAACCAAAAAACAACGCCAATGACGACTTGTTGGGCAAATGCTCAACCAAATAATAATAATAATAATAATAATAATAATAATAATAATAATAATAATAATAATAATAATAATAATAATAATAATAATAATAATAATAATAATAATAATAATAATAATAATAATAATAATAATAATAATAATAATAATAATAATAATAATAATAATAATAATAATAATAATAATAATAATAATAATAATAATAATAATAATAATAATAATAATAATAATAATAATAATAATAATAATAATAATAATAATAATAATAATAATAATAATAATAATAATAATAATAATAATAATAATAATAATAATAATAATAATAATAATAATAATAATAATAATAATAATAATAATAATAATAATAATAATAATAATAATAATAATAATAATAATAATAATAATAATAATAATAATAATAATAATAATAATAATAATAATAATAATAATAATAATAATAATAATAATAATAATAATAATAATAATAATAATAATAATAATAATAATAATAATAATAATAATAATAATAATAATAATAATAATAATAATAATAATAATAATAATAATAATAATAATAATAATAATAATAATAATAATAATAATAATAATAATAATAATAATAATAATAATAATAATAATAATAATAATAATAATAATAATAATAATAATAATAATAATAATAATAATAATAATAATAATAATAATAATAATAATAATAATAATAATAATAATAATAATAATAATAATAATAATAATAATAATAATAATAATAATAATAATAATAATAATAATAATAATAATAATAATAATAATAATAATAATAATAATAATAATAATAATAATAATAATAATAATAATAATAATAATAATAATAATAATAATAATAATAATAATAATAATAATAATAATAATAATAATAATAATAATAATAATAATAATAATAATAATAATAATAATAATAATAATAATAATAATAATAATAATAATAATAATAATAATAATAATAATAATAATAATAATAATAATAATAATAATAATAATAATAATAATAATAATAATAATAATAATAATAATAATAATAATAATAATAATAATAATAATAATAATAATAATAATAATAATAATAATAATAATAATAATAATAATAATAATAATAATAATAATAATAATAATAATAATAATAATAATAATAATAATAATAATAATAATAATAATAATAATAATAATAATAATAATAATAATAATAATAATAATAATAATAATAATAATAATAATAATAATAATAATAATAATAATAATAATAATAATAATAATAATAATAATAATAATAATAATAATAATAATAATAATAATAATAATAATAATAATAATAATAATAATAATAATAATAATAATAATAATAATAATAATAATAATAATAATAATAATAATAATAATAATAATAATAATAATAATAATAATAATAATAATAATAATAATAATAATAATAATAATAATAATAATAATAATAATAATAATAATAATAATAATAATAATAATAATAATAATAATAATAATAATAATAATAATAATAATAATAATAATAATAATAATAATAATAATAATAATAATAATAATAATAATAATAATAATAATAATAATAATAATAATAATAATAATAATAATAATAATAATAATAATAATAATAATAATAATAATAATAATAATAATAATAATAATAATAATAATAATAATAATAATAATAATAATAATAATAATAATAATAATAATAATAATAATAATAATAATAATAATAATAATAATAATAATAATAATAATAATAATAATAATAATAATAATAATAATAATAATAATAATAATAATAATAATAATAATAATAATAATAATAATAATAATAATAATAATAATAATAATAATAATAATAATAATAATAATAATAATAATAATAATAATAATAATAATAATAATAATAATAATAATAATAATAATAATAATAATAATAATAATAATAATAATAATAATAATAATAATAATAATAATAATAATAATAATAATAATAATAATAATAATAATAATAATAATAATAATAATAATAATAATAATAATAATAATAATAATAATAATAATAATAATAATAATAATAATAATAATAATAATAATAATAATAATAATAATAATAATAATAATAATAATAATAATAATAATAATAATAATAATAATAATAATAATAATAATAATAATAATAATAATAATAATAATAATAATAATAATAATAATAATAATAATAATAATAATAATAATAATAATAATAATAATAATAATAATAATAATAATAATAATAATAATAATAATAATAATAATAATAATAATAATAATAATAATAATAATAATAATAATAATAATAATAATAATAATAATAATAATAATAATAATAATAATAATAATAATAATAATAATAATAATAATAATAATAATAATAATAATAATAATAATAATAATAATAATAATAATAATAATAATAATAATAATAATAATAATAATAATAATAATAATAATAATAATAATAATAATAATAATAATAATAATAATAATAATAATAATAATAATAATAATAATAATAATAATAATAATAATAATAATAATAATAATAATAATAATAATAATAATAATAATAATAATAATAATAATAATAATAATAATAATAATAATAATAATAATAATAATAATAATAATAATAATAATAATAATAATAATAATAATAATAATAATAATAATAATAATAATAATAATAATAATAATAATAATAATAATAATAATAATAATAATAATAATAATAATAATAATAATAATAATAATAATAATAATAATAATAATAATAATAATAATAATAATAATAATAATAATAATAATAATAATAATAATAATAATAATAATAATAATAATAATAATAATAATAATAATAATAATAATAATAATAATAATAATAATAATAATAATAATAATAATAATAATAATAATAATAATAATAATAATAATAATAATAATAATAATAATAATAATAATAATAATAATAATAATAATAATAATAATAATAATAATAATAATAATAATAATAATAATAATAATAATAATAATAATAATAATAATAATAATAATAATAATAATAATAATAATAATAATAATAATAATAATAATAATAATAATAATAATAATAATAATAATAATAATAATAATAATAATAATAATAATAATAATAATAATAATAATAATAATAATAATAATAATAATAATAATAATAATAATAATAATAATAATAATAATAATAATAATAATAATAATAATAATAATAATAATAATAATAATAATAATAATAATAATAATAATAATAATAATAATAATAATAATAATAATAATAATAATAATAATAATAATAATAATAATAATAATAATAATAATAATAATAATAATAATAATAATAATAATAATAATAATAATAATAATAATAATAATAATAATAATAATAATAATAATAATAATAATAATAATAATAATAATAATAATAATAATAATAATAATAATAATAATAATAATAATAATAATAATAATAATAATAATAATAATAATAATAATAATAATAATAATAATAATAATAATAATAATAATAATAATAATAATAATAATAATAATAATAATAATAATAATAATAATAATAATAATAATAATAATAATAATAATAATAATAATAATAATAATAATAATAATAATAATAATAATAATAATAATAATAATAATAATAATAATAATAATAATAATAATAATAATAATAATAATAATAATAATAATAATAATAATAATAATAATAATAATAATAATAATAATAATAATAATAATAATAATAATAATAATAATAATAATAATAATAATAATAATAATAATAATAATAATAATAATAATAATAATAATAATAATAATAATAATAATAATAATAATAATAATAATAATAATAATAATAATAATAATAATAATAATAATAATAATAATAATAATAATAATAATAATAATAATAATAATAATAATAATAATAATAATAATAATAATAATAATAATAATAATAATAATAATAATAATAATAATAATAATAATAATAATAATAATAATAATAATAATAATAATAATAATAATAATAATAATAATAATAATAATAATAATAATAATAATAATAATAATAATAATAATAATAATAATAATAATAATAATAATAATAATAATAATAATAATAATAATAATAATAATAATAATAATAATAATAATAATAATAATAATAATAATAATAATAATAATAATAATAATAATAATAATAATAATAATAATAATAATAATAATAATAATAATAATAATAATAATAATAATAATAATAATAATAATAATAATAATAATAATAATAATAATAATAATAATAATAATAATAATAATAATAATAATAATAATAATAATAATAATAATAATAATAATAATAATAATAATAATAATAATAATAATAATAATAATAATAATAATAATAATAATAATAATAATAATAATAATAATAATAATAATAATAATAATAATAATAATAATAATAATAATAATAATAATAATAATAATAATAATAATAATAATAATAATAATAATAATAATAATAATAATAATAATAATAATAATAATAATAATAATAATAATAATAATAATAATAATAATAATAATAATAATAATAATAATAATAATAATAATAATAATAATAATAATAATAATAATAATAATAATAATAATAATAATAATAATAATAATAATAATAATAATAATAATAATAATAATAATAATAATAATAATAATAATAATAATAATAATAATAATAATAATAATAATAATAATAATAATAATAATAATAATAATAATAATAATAATAATAATAATAATAATAATAATAATAATAATAATAATAATAATAATAATAATAATAATAATAATAATAATAATAATAATAATAATAATAATAATAATAATAATAATAATAATAATAATAATAATAATAATAATAATAATAATAATAATAATAATAATAATAATAATAATAATAATAATAATAATAATAATAATAATAATAATAATAATAATAATAATAATAATAATAATAATAATAATAATAATAATAATAATAATAATAATAATAATAATAATAATAATAATAATAATAATAATAATAATAATAATAATAATAATAATAATAATAATAATAATAATAATAATAATAATAATAATAATAATAATAATAATAATAATAATAATAATAATAATAATAATAATAATAATAATAATAATAATAATAATAATAATAATAATAATAATAATAATAATAATAATAATAATAATAATAATAATAATAATAATAATAATAATAATAATAATAATAATAATAATAATAATAATAATAATAATAATAATAATAATAATAATAATAATAATAATAATAATAATAATAATAATAATAATAATAATAATAATAATAATAATAATAATAATAATAATAATAATAATAATAATAATAATAATAATAATAATAATAATAATAATAATAATAATAATAATAATAATAATAATAATAATAATAATAATAATAATAATAATAATAATAATAATAATAATAATAATAATAATAATAATAATAATAATAATAATAATAATAATAATAATAATAATAATAATAATAATAATAATAATAATAATAATAATAATAATAATAATAATAATAATAATAATAATAATAATAATAATAATAATAATAATAATAATAATAATAATAATAATAATAATAATAATAATAATAATAATAATAATAATAATAATAATAATAATAATAATAATAATAATAATAATAATAATAATAATAATAATAATAATAATAATAATAATAATAATAATAATAATAATAATAATAATAATAATAATAATAATAATAATAATAATAATAATAATAATAATAATAATAATAATAATAATAATAATAATAATAATAATAATAATAATAATAATAATAATAATAATAATAATAATAATAATAATAATAATAATAATAATAATAATAATAATAATAATAATAATAATAATAATAATAATAATAATAATAATAATAATAATAATAATAATAATAATAATAATAATAATAATAATAATAATAATAATAATAATAATAATAATAATAATAATAATAATAATAATAATAATAATAATAATAATAATAATAATAATAATAATAATAATAATAATAATAATAATAATAATAATAATAATAATAATAATAATAATAATAATAATAATAATAATAATAATAATAATAATAATAATAATAATAATAATAATAATAATAATAATAATAATAATAATAATAATAATAATAATAATAATAATAATAATAATAATAATAATAATAATAATAATAATAATAATAATAATAATAATAATAATAATAATAATAATAATAATAATAATAATAATAATAATAATAATACAAATAACAATCTTTTTTCAATTGAGGAAATTAAAACCCTTACTGTTGAACTCATAACAAACTTGAGTAAATGTAAGTCACGTGCAGACCAATTTGAGGTAATTACTAGCCTCGCATGTAAATTTCTCTACCGATGAATAATAATATTATTAAAATGGCTCTTTGGAATGCTCGCGGTGTTCGCTACAAAAAGGATGAACTTTTCCAGTTCATAAATTCAAATAATATCGATATTTGCCTTATATGTGAAATTGGGCTTAACGGAGAACATTCCATTAAACAAAACAACTTTTAATGTTACAGATTTGACGGTCAGCAAAGCAGAGGAGGGGGTGTAGCTATTTTTATAAGGAAAAATATACCGCATCAGCTACTACCTTTAAAAAATACAAAGGTAATTGAACATATTGGTGTTAAAATCCTAACGGAAACTGATTCCTTTCATTTATACTCCTGCTATTTTTCGGGCGGTGCTGGCGTAAATACATCCCGTAAACAATTTTTCATCTCCGATCTTCGGATGCTGACAAATCCAAACAACAGATATATTTTAGCAGGTGATTTCAATTGCAGAAACCGTTATTGGGACTGTCAAGCTTATAACAGTTGGGGCAACATACTGTACGAAAGATTACAACCAAACCAATTGGAAATAGTATATCCCCACGGACACACATACATTCCTGCAGATCCAAGAAGACAACCGTCTACTTTAGACTTTTTTCTGACCAATATTTCACAAACATTATCATGCATAAGAGCAATAAATGACCTGAGTTCGGATCATCTCCCAGTTACGGGTTTTATAAATGCTCATTTCAATTCAATAGTTAATGAAACATACTGCTATAATAAAGCAAATTGGTCTAAATTTGCACAACATGTCAAAAGAAACCTCCCACCTACAACAAACTTTATGAAGTATCTAAATAACACAATTAAAGCTGCAACCAACTGTAGTGTCCCGAAAAGAAAAGAAGTTCTAAATAACAATATATTTCCAAACAACATAAAAGTTATGATACAATTCAGAAATATTTATAGAAGAAATTGGAAAAGATATAGGAATATAAGCTATCATCAGCAAATGACGCGGCTAAATAAATGTACCACAGATGAAATTCTCAAATATAGAAATAACTCATGGAACAATATGTTATTTACGTTAGATAAGTCTACTTCACCGTTCTGGAATCTGTCAAAAATATTAAGAAAGAAACATAAAAATACTCCAATACTGAAAAATAATTCATCTACTTATTGTACACCCGAAGAAAAATGTAATATATTAGCAAGTACTTTCGAATTGAACTACAATATCTCAAACCATCTCAGCGACAACATAACTATGTTTGAAGTAAATGATGTTGTTAACAGCATCAAACAAACTCAAATTTCTCTTATAAATCAAAACTTCTACATATCTACTAATAATACGTCAAGTCATATCAAAGCCCTTAAAAACAAAAAATCCCCTGGCAAAGATGAAATTAACAAAAAAATGTTTGAAAAATTTACCAAAAGAGGGAATTAAATATATCACAAACCTATTCAACGCTTGTCTAAAACTGAGTTATTTTCCAGATCAGTGGAAAAATTCGAAAATGATAGCTATTCCCAAACCAAACAAGCCTGCTGAATCTCCTCAGTCATATAGACCAATAAGTCTTTTACGATCGATAAGTAAAATATTGGAGAAAATCATCAAATAAAAAATACTACATTTTGGGATGTCCACAAGGATCATGCTTATCACCAGTTTTATACAACATCTTTACAGCGGATATCCCGATAATTTCTGGGTGCACAACGTCAATATATGCTGATGATACCTCCATTCTAAGCTCAAATATATATTCTTCGAATATAATTAATAACTTAGAATTAGCTCTGATTGAGCTAAACAATTACTTTATCAAATGGAAAATCTTAATAAACCCGGAAAAAACAAAAGCTATATACTTTACCAGAAAACGGAAGCCTTATGTCACTCCACAAAATCCTTTGCATTTCAACAATTACGATATTTCATGGGAAGAAAATATAAAGTACTTAGGCGTTGTTTTGGACACCAAATTATCCTTTAAAGACCACATTTCCTATATTGTGGATAAAATAAATAAAACTAAACGAATTCTATACCCTTTAATTAACAGAAAATCTGACCTATCGATTCTCAACAAAAAATTGCTAATAAAAGCTATTTTTCACCCAATCATGTTTTATTGTACCCCCGTTTGGTCGAAATCAGCAAACTGTCATACAAAAAAACTACAGGTAGCGCAAAACAAGCTCTTAAAAATGATTTTCAAGCTGCCTTGGCACTATTCAACCTGAAGACTACACTCCCTAGCTGGATTTCCTACTGTCAATGTTAAATTAAAATATTTGACTGAAAAAAATTTCAACTGGGGTCTAAGCGCCGCATTCGTTATCGATATTTTTCGATCGAAATTACTTTTCTATTTTTCAAAACAATACACTAAGAATAATTTTACTCTGTCACAGCTAACGAAGCTAAACATAATGATATTTTTCGATGTTTTAATCTTTTAATTAATTTTTATAAAATAATTGCAAGAATAAAGTTTTGTGAAGAGTTAAAAGGCAGAATAATAGATAATTTTACTGCTCAAAGACGTACGGCGAAGACTCAACATTTAGGCGGCAGGCCCATAAAACTAGTTAGAGACAGGATAATGTAATAGAGAGTTCACAAATGTCAAAAAATGCTACTTAAAGAAATCATTATAAATCTGAAACTAAAAATGTGTATTCGAACTGTTTCTTGACGAGCGATTGAGGCTGATCTTGATTGTTAGCGTCCTGTGAAGAAACCACTAATATCAGAGAAAATCGTCTGGTTCGTATAAATTTTTCTAAATAATATATGAACTGGTAAAGTAGGAATTGGAATACTGTTCTCTTTTCTGATGAGTCTAATGCCGTTTTCTTTTCTGACAAAAAAAGTCGCCCTTTTTTGGCCTTTTTTCGAGAAGTGTATTTTTTTATATATTCTGAATTAAGGGCAAACTTATCTTATACATCAATCGAAAGGCCTCAAAGTCGAGCCCTTGCAAATAACAAAAAATTCCAGCCATTGACTACTTTCAGGTCATAGTGTGAGAATATTTCCCCATTGTTACCCTTTTATGAATATTTTCACCCTATGACTTCCAAGAGGATAAAAATCAAAATTTTTTTGTATTTATGAACACAGCACTTTGAGACCTTTCGATTGATATATAATATAAGGTTGCTCTTAATTCAGAATATACAAAAAAATACACTTTTCCAAAAAAGGGCAAAATAAGGGCGACATTTTTTGCCAGAAAAGAAAACGGCATAAGTTTAATTTAAAAAGTCAATTCATGTAGTAAAAGATGTTATAACTGAAATTGGATACAGGCAAATTCTAAATGACGTAATGTATCCATACGCGGAGGAAAATATGCCCCTGCCCTGGAAGTTCCTACATGACAATGACCCAAAACACTCCTCTAAAGTTGTAAACGCATGAGTACAATCAAATGCAGTTATTGTTTTGGAATAGCCAGCCCAATCAGCAGACCTCAACCCCATAGAAAATCTATGGTAACTCCTAAATCGATAAATACGGACACGAAATTACACAAGCAAGACAAATCTCATAAAGGCAGTTAATTCAGAGTGCCAAAAAATTGCAATGGATATTATCAACAATTTAGTTGACTCCATGGCTCGGCGTTGTGAAGCAGTACTAAAAAATAATGGTTACTCAACAAAAATAGAGGTTTAAATTTTTGTGTATAAAAGTTTCCATTATTGAAACCTTTAAAGTTTTGTAGTTTTTTTTTCTGAAGTTAAGCTATGTTAAGTTATGTTAATATTTTTTTAATTTTGAAATAAATAAAACACAAATTTTTAAATTAATAAGAGTTTTTAATTTTATGATCTCATTTGTTGGTATTGACCATTCAAGTCGTCAAAAATATACTTTGTTAAAAGTTTCCATTGTATTGTCACTCAGTGTTATGTGTTGATTTTGTAACATATACCAGACAATTTGTATTGCAAATTAGCAATAGTAATACAATGGTCTAGAAATCAAAGCACTGACAAAGTAAAAGTTTGGGAGATAAAAGGCCAAAAAATTAATGTATAACTTATTTTAAAGTCCATCTTAGCGAATTTTCTAGTTCAAATCATTAGAGAGCAAGAAAGTTAAAGCCGATATAGGACTTTTTATAATTACTCCACACTTACAGTTGCGGTAAATGTTTTTTTAACTTTCTTTTAACTCATACTCTCTGTCTGTCTGTCTGTCTGTCTGTCTGTCGTGGGGCAACCCCATTCCCTTATCCAATTAATCTGAAACTTGGCCCATAGTGTTGTTGTGACTACAGATTAATTTTGATGTAGTCACGCATAGTCATGCACAGTCAGGGAGTGATTTAAAACCCATTTCCCCTTATCCAATCGATCTGAAATTTGGTCGACAGACTTGCTGTGAAAAAGATTAACTTTGACTTAGTCACACACAGTCACGCATGGTCACGCACAGTCGCGGATAGATTAAAACTTCACTTCCCCTCATCCGATCGATCTGAAACATTGTCCATACAGTTGCTGTGAAAAAAAGATTAACTTTGACATAGTCACGCACAGTCACGGAGTGATTTAAAACCAATTTTCCCCTATCCAATCAATCTGAAACTTGGTCCATAAACTTGTAACCAAAGATTAATTTTAAAATAGTCACGTAAAGTCACGCACAGTAACGGAGAGATTCAAAACTCATGTGCATAAGGAAAGAAAGTTTTAATAAAAACTTTGTTTTTATGGGTTAGATTATTAATACTCACCTTTTGGCCCAGCGCCATTGCAACCCTGATCTTTGGTACATGCTTTGTGACATTCGGAACACAATAGATTTTTATCATCGCGAAAAGATTCATAAAAACCCTTCGAACATTCATTACAATCATCGGCCGCATAACCATCATCACAATTACATTTTCCATTACCCTTACGAGTGCCATCGCCCTTACATTTTCCATTGCCATGACAATCACTACAAGGTTTACATTCTGAACCATAATGTCCAGCGGGGCAACATGCTTTCAACTGATCGATACACAACCATTTATGCAAATCTTCTTCTTCGTTTTGTTTGTGCGTAAACCAATCCTCCAGCAGATGTTCCTGATCGTTGGCCATACTGTGACACTGATCTTGACCACGTCTTACATCTCGACAAAGTTGCTCTTGGATTTCTACTAAACGTATTTCGCTCGTCTTATAGGAACGTAATTTTTCCTCCTCCCATGCTGCATCACCGCCAGCATGTTTGCCACGACTAGTTTTTTCTAAGCCCACCTGAAAGGAGGCTACCAAAGTTGAGCAGGCCTTGCATGGTGGCAGTTTAGTGGACTTTTCTTTTTGTTCTTTAGGATTCAAGGAGTCATCAGCAGTGGCCGCCGTCAAAAGACTACACAAAATAAAAATTTTACAAAAATCCAAGCTTTGAGTTAATTGTAACCTCATCTTGGTTTAATTCAAATATAAATTTGCAATAGATTGGTTTAATTGATATTTGCTTCGAAAAGGGGTACGTGTAATTTCACTAATATATTCTTTCCTTTTTTTTTTTTTTTTGTTATATTCTATCCTCTTCAATACAATTCAACCACCAACAACAATGGATTTCCAGAATATTTTTTGTTGCCTGTTTCTTATCAATTGATAGTGTGTGTGTGTAGTGTGTTGTCAATTAATTTTTTAGTTTCCTTTTTTGTTGTGTTCGTCAGCATTTGACAAACAGCTGTTTAGAGAAAAGTAAGAACAGAGTTGGCATTGATGGCAGCGTTTTATTCGGGTTTTAAGTTTGGTCGATTAAAAATTCAAATTAATCGATCAAATAACGAATGAAAAGATAAATTTCAACGTAAAATAAAACAAGTGTTAAATTCGGCTGGGCCGAATCTTTGATACCCTCCATCTGCATCTTAAACACAATATTACAACCAATATTGGTTACGGCTACCACTTTAAAACTGTTGCCGATACTGAAATTTAAATTTCGAATAACAATTATATTTAAAGTTAATTGCTTTTCTTGTTGGCCAGTTTCTATTATAATTCCTTGTTATAGAAAACAATGATCGTGTCTTCTATAGAAAGAATTCGTTACTATTTGAAAAATGGCATTATTTTTCTTTTACTAGAGTAGAAGACCCTTAATGAGATTCATTATATAACTCAGCCAGCGTTATAACACCCAAAGTTTGATCCCTATAAAATAGTTTTGAGATAATTCAAAAAAAAAAAAAAAATCAAATTTCCAGACAATATTAAATTTTAAAATATTTTTATCTGAATTGAAATTTTTAATATTTATTTTTTAATTTTTAATTTTTAAGTTTTAATATTTTAACTAAATATTAACGCCCGTATTCATAATCAAATTCTAGCAGTTGGCTAACTTTTTTTCATACGAAAATTTCAAAATTTGTATGGAAAAAAGTTAGCCAACTGCTAGAGTTTGATTATGAATACGGGCGTAAGTTTTTAATTTTTAATATTTAACTTTTATTTTTAATTGGTTATTTTTAATTTTGATTAATTTTTAATATTTAATTTTTAATTTTAACGAAAAAAAATATGTGGTAATACTTGCTTATACCAATGTGACACGTGCAGTATTAATATACACACAATTGCAATTTTTTCAAAAGTTTTTTTCAAAGATTCATTCGTAACTCGTGACCCCTTTGACCGATTTTGACGATTTTAAATAGCAACTCCTTTAAAATATTTAGGGGTCTCCGGAATTTATTTCGATGCGTTACAAACGGAATGACAAACCTATATATACCCTCTGCCACTGAGGTGTGGAGGGTATGAAAAGTGTTGTATACGACTTCAGTCGTGTCGAAAATAAGGCGTTTTTTTAAACGGTACCATGGTTGACGAAAACGACAGATATGTAACTCCGTTGGCATATCTATACCAATTTCCGTATCACGAGTGTCGTATTTAATTGTCAAATTAGTCAGTCTGTCGTTCACCCTTATTGCAGTTATGGTAGTCGTATTACTACCTCTATCGCAGTCGTTGTCGAATTTAAAATCTATTGGTATAACTCAGCTTTTCACATGACATTATCATTTCGAAAAACTCAATACACTTACGGTTTTTTTACTAAGTCCCGGTTCACACGATGAATTTTTTCTTTTTGAAACTGTTTTTAATTCTCTTTTAAACTTTCATCCGTGTCTATATGTAATGAAATTCAAGATTTTTAATTAAATTTAAAAACTTTTAATCTTTTTGTAAATAAAAAAAAAACACTATTTAAATGTGCTATCACATAGATATATTTATTTAAAAATTTTAATATATTTATACAATTTTTGTTATGCCATTATTTGTGGATTTAATTACTGTACATATATAAATTTTTTGTGTTTTTTTAAGTTTTATAATTAAATAATTAATCTATTATCTTTAAAAATAACACAAAATTATTTTCAAAAAATATATAAATATAAGCAAATACATAATATGTTAAATAAAATATATAAATTATATTTTTTAAAGCATTAACTGTTTAAAAAAAATTTGTTTAAATTAAATCCATAATACAATCTTAAATTTTTAAATGGCTGTTTTAAAAACTCATTGCAGTTGTTATTGTTATTTTCATATTTCATATGGTAAAATATAATAATAGATTAAATACTGATAATTATCAAAAATAAAACTATGCGAGTTAGTGTATGAAGAGGTGAATCATAAAAAATAAGATTAATAATAAAAAAAAAATAGTAATACAAACAAATATTTAAAAACAACTAATATCCATTACTCCGTTTGATTATTTAGAACAAGATAGGTAACAACCAAAAGTAGTAAAATGTTAACAAAAACACAAAAATTACAATAATGAAAAATATTTTTAAGTTACTGATAGAATTATTCCGGCTGTTTATCTAAAATACGATGGACAACGAACAAAAGCAGTAAAATGTTTAAATGACATTTTTGGAATATTTTCTGTTTGAAATCAACAAAAAAATTCTTATAAACTAATAATTATAAAATTTAATTATTTGTGGAATCTTAAATTTAAATTTTTAAATTCGACCATGTGCTTCACAAAAAATGTACAGTTTGTCAAGAAATTGTTTGCAAAAGGAATATATTTTATTTTTTTTTTATTTGAAGAACGAATAACAAATGGCAATCAATAATATTTTTGATTTTTCTTTTTAAATAATTAGGTTTAATTAGTTGATAACTAGAAAATATATGATTTCAAAGCGAAAAATCAAGATAAAAGAAAAATAAAACCAACACGGCATATTAAATAGTCAAAAAATTGTTTGCAAAATGTTCAAATTTAAAAAAATCTTTAGGTTTTGTAAAAAAAATATAACAATTTTTTGACGTTTGTGTTTGAGTTTGTGCGGTAATCAGGAAATTTAGTATCAAATAAAAAAAATTAATTAATGCCAGACAAACGAACTGATGAATATCTCAAAAACAAAATGATTTGAAAAAATGTATAAAAGAAGAATGGCTAAAGATTTCTGAGGAATAGAATACTTCAAAGATTATTGGTACAATGTGAAGACGATTGCAAGCTGTAATTGATGCTCAAGGAGGACACACAAAATATAGGAGATACAGGTTTACACTGCTGCTGTATTACTCACTTTGAATGTGTTGAATGTTGCAAACAATTTTCGACACTATTTAATATGCCGTGTTGGTTTTTTTCTTTTGTCGCGTTGAAATCATTTATTTTTTATTTTGTATTCTAGTTACAAATTAATTAATAAACCTTACTTAAAAGAAAATTAAAAATATATTGATTTGCGTTTGTTATTCGTTCTTGAAGTAAAATAATTTAAAATATTTTTATTGTGCGAACAATTTCTTGACCAACTGTATTTTAAAAATATCAGTTGGTTTTCAAGAAAGCATCATTTGATATTCAGAAATTATCAAATGTATTTCGGAAATTGTCAAATAAATTTCAGAAAAATATCAAATGTATTTCAGAAAATATGAATTGAATTTCGGAATACACAGAGTTAAAAAGTTGTGGGGTAATAATAAACAAAAGTTGTTATTGTTTCTGTAAGAGATTTACAGTCAAAGAAAAGTTTACCTACATTTGGCCTTACTTTGTATGCACTGCAAAATAAACTTACAAGGGCGAACTCTTGGAAAGAATAAGAGGGCTTCATCAATATAAAAACTCGGATAGAAATCGGGAATGAAGGCAAGAATTTGATTTTTTTAAAAAATACATTTAAAGTTAATAAGAAATGTTACAAATGCAGTTTATTACTTAAAAAATAATGCTTTGCATAACGTTCTGAATATTTTTCTGATATTTTCTGAAAGACATTTACTCATTTCTGAAATACGTTTATAAATTTCTGAACCAGTTTTGATGTTTTCTAATTTGATAATTCCAGAAAATCAATTGATGTTTTCTGATATACAATTTATAATTTCTAAAAATCAATTGATGATTTCTCAAATACGATTGGAACCAGTGTAGAACACGTTTTGTTACAGATTTTCAAAAATATATAGTGCTGTATTATTCTGAGGCGAATCGAGGTCTGGAAACTTAATGAAATGATTTTGGCTTAACCTTTTTAAAACATTTCCGAATTGAAATTGATAAATAAGTTTCTTAAATTAGTAATAAATACCAATTAGAAACATAATTCTTTTAATAAATTTTTAGCACATGTTTAACATAATATAGACCATAACATTTTGGAAACAAATGTGCTTTTAATCTGGAGCCAGAATAATTTGAACTCAAAAAATTTCTTTTATAGATATTATAGATAATGATATTAGTATATGAAGAATTTTCTTTAATATTATTTTTGTTAAAACAATTTTGATAAAGTTAATAATTGAGTTCAAGCCTGATTATTTTCTAAATGATAAATTTTTTGTTTTTATATATTAAAAACTAAAAATAATGTACTTATATAAATATTAAAAATATTTTGCATAATTTTCCTTTAAAACTTTATAACAGTTAGCAAAGACAGAAACCACTTTGAACCTACAAAAACAAAATAATTACCGAAATTTAAATGAAAACCAACACCTAAATCAAAAATGTATATTTACAAAAAATAATCTACTTAAAACCTTGGCATCGTTGCTCATACTTTTTGACACATTCACAGCTCTATACGTTTTGTTTTTTTTTTTTTTTTCATAAAAAAAAAACTATTTCAATTGCAAAAAACAATCTGCTAACTACACTTTAATTTTAAATGACCAGCTCTGTACTCATTTTTGTAAGTTTTTAGGTGCGAGCATTGAGGGTACTTTGACTAGTACTCGCCGATAGACCCATTTCTTCATCCGACTCATCCGAATCCAAGGGACTTACCCGTATGGCTTGATACCATTTATTGGTTAAATCAGCCATTTGTGATTTGCATTCATGTAGCTCCTGGCTATTGAAACGTCGCGTAAAAAATGGTATAAAATATTTACGATCCATGCGACCAAAACCCGCTATGCGAGTTTGAGAAAATGAGACATCTTCCTCTTCTGTTAGTTCAGATAAATGTTCTGAATCAATAGCTTGGCCCCATTCGCGAGTTTTCGAAAGCGATATAGATTTCGAACGTTTACGTGAGTTGCTTCTTCTATGCGTATCTGTTGATGTGGATGCAGTAACCCCCCGTGACGAACGAGATCTACGTGATTTTTTACCAGGTTTTAAATATTTCAGCAAGGGCATAGTAGAACCACCAAAGAAGAGCGTAGTGAATAATACAATAATCAATGTGGTTGTTATTATGACATGTCTGGTTTCGTCACTTGATAAATCCAAATGCAATGAAAGGGCATACGAAATGGCTCCTCTTAGTCCCGAAAACCACATTATAAATTGCATTTTATTGGTAATTTTATGCTCTCGGAATTTATTAACCAAATAGGCCAATGGAAAAATATTACAAGCTCTGCCAATCAAACACAAAACTATGGACCATATAACAAATGATAATTCCACCTGATGTTTAAACGAAAATATGGCCAAACCCAAATAAGCAAAAACACAAGTTTCCGCTATAAAGGCCAAAGTTCGCATCGTTTGTTGCATAGTAATCTGGGTGATGGTGGACAGGTTGAAATGTGTGTAGTGCGACATGACAATACCACAAAATAGTATGGCCATTATACCACTCAAATGAATACCTTCAGCTAAAACATATGGCGCATAGGTGAACATTAACATAAATGCAAATTCTAAGGATGGATGTTTTCTTAAATCTATATGTTTAAGCAACAAGGCTGAGATCAATGCAAATATTACACCTATACCGGCTGAAGCGAAAAACATTTCACAAAATGTTTTCAGCGCTGAGAAGATAGCCTCACCTGTCGCCATTTTATCGTAAGCCGGACTATTGGCTGATTGTGTAATTGTGGTTGTTAGAACAATTGAAATGGCATCGTTTAATATACTCTCACCAAATACCAACATATTAAGAATGGGATCCACATCTAAGGCATGAAAGATGGCTACCGTAGCTACCGGATCTACGGCCGATATTAATGAGCCAAAGGCAAAGGATTCGGAGAAGTTGAGCCTGTAAAATTATAAAAAAAAATAGGAATTATTTTTTTTAGAAATTTCGATTAATTAAACTTACCGATATGCAACTTCTGCCAAACCCAATAAATATATACCAGCTCCAATCACCAAAGCCGATATAGTGGTACCCACTATGGCGAACACCAAAATTGAACCAATATTTTGGAAAAAATTGCCCTTGTGTAAATTGTAGCCAGACTCAAAGATAATGGGTGGTAGTAAAACCAAAAAGAATCCAGTTGGCGAGAAAACCTCCTCCCTTTTCCAACTAGCATTTTCCCCAGACATTACTTTAAGTATAAGACCAATTAGAGCACCCAAAAATACCACCACAATACTCTCCGGCAAATATTGGAAACCGGTCTGCAGCATAGAATGTATCAATAATATGCCCAACATAATGACACAAATGACAAAGAACAGGGAGAGGGAAGAATTATGTTCTTGCTCAACAGCATGATGATCGGGTAATGGAGGTTCTGTTACCGTGTTTGTTGCATTTTGTGTTGAATTAGTAATGGACATTTGTGTAGATGTAGTTGTGGTAGTCGTATTTATATTTGAGGTCAAATTAGAATTATTAATAACTGCATTGTTATGAGTACTGCTGTTGCTGCTGCTTACGTTGTTGGCTACAATTGTGCTGGCATTATTAAGCATTGACTGCTGTGACTGGTTTGAAGATTTTCCGTCGACAACATTTTCACTATTACCTTTACTTTCTTCGGACTTAATAAATTCCACAGCTGCTTTTTCATTGTTGGAAATTTCAGACCCAATGGATGGCTGCTGCTCTTCAGCCCCTATCGTAACAGCGAAAATTGTTAACGTTGCTGCTATCAATATCAGAAGTACTAGCCACAATGTTTCTTTTTTTGCCATATTTTATAATTTAAACCACTTAAGTTTATAAAAATATTATTTTCTCTAATTTAACTATATGCTATTTTAAGTGAACATTCTATTAAGATTATTACTCATTTTATTGTTGGCCTTATTGTGCGTTTGTTTCAAGTACAACTTTTATTATTTTGCGTTCTCTCCAGTTGCCAGGTTATTCAAAAGTAGTTAATTTTTATTTTTTTACAACAACACGTCACTACCAAAGTGCTTACAATTGAACAGCTGTTTATGAGTTCTGTTTGTTTTATTTTCGCGCATGTCACATAAGAACAAACAAACAAAGGTCTTAAATTGCGGTATAATAGTTGCCAGACTATGGCGAACAGTAGTTGTAATGATTTTATACAATATGCAATGTACAATGTGTATTGTTGTCAAATATTGTCAGTTGTATGAAAACTGCTGGTAATGTCTTGTCATTTTTAACCCCTGGAAACATTTGACATCTAAAATGAAATTGCCAACATGTTGGTAATATGTTTTTGTTTGATATCCGGATTTTATGTCAGTTTATTAGATGTAATGCAATTGCGAGATTTCAGTGAATTCAATTGTTTGTTGTCAGTTTATATGACATAATGAAAACCAGGCATAATGGTTAAACTTTTTTATGACTTGGATAGAGCCTTGTTTAGATGATAAGACGTAACAAACGATGGCACAGATAAAGTAAATTTGCTAAAAAAAAAATTATTATGAAACAGCTTAAATGTTAAAAAATATGAAATTACATAAAAGCTTAAAAGTCTCCATTTTTTTAATGTTAAAAAAGGTAGATGTATTAAATAAAATTCAATTTGGCAAATCATAAGTTGTACTAAAATTGTAACACGGTGTCTCGACTAATTCATGCATTGTTCTTGTTCAAGTCAGAGAAACATAATTAAGTCAAAACGCTAAGTGGGCTAATTATGTCTAGACATTTCAATTCCAAAATGTCTTTAAACCGTAAACAACAAAAATGCGCTATTGTGCTCCATGCCTTAAAAGCGATACTTTTTCTCTTAATGCCTTCTTTTATAGTTTTCACGATATATATTAATGAAATTAATAATTTCGCTTTAATTTAAGTTGCGCCATTTTAAAATACTTAAACGTCAAAATCGAATGAAACTTCAAATTAATGGCAGGGTTTATGGCAGAATTTCTGTCATGGCAAAAAGTTTAATTTTTATGTATATGTAACCTACATATGTAAGTCTTTTGTATAATATACAACTTATTTACATCAAATTTTATAAAAAAAAAGTTATTACGTTTTGTTTTTTATACCCTATACCACTATGTGGTTTGGGTATAATGACTTTGTGCTGCTGTTTGTAACTACCAAAAATATATGACCTAGACCCATCTTTTATTATACCGATCGAATCAGAATCACTAGCTGATTCGATTTAACGATGTCCGTCCGTCTGTGTGTCCATGTAAAGCTTGTAATCAAACTGCAGGTCGCAAATATTAATATATTTAGATGAAATTTGATATATAAGCTTTTGTCGGCCATAGGATGAACGCTGTTGAAATTGGTGAGAATCGGTCTATGTTAAGACCTAGCCCCCATACAAATTACCCCTACGAAATCAACATAAATTGCCATAAGATCCAAATTATCATATAAATCTTAGTCAAATTGGGTTTGTATGTTTTAATTATATCCATTAATCAGTAGTCCAAAAATGATCCCTATTCGGCAGCTCTTAGTCATAGCCCCCATATAACGCCACTTCCCGATCTTCGCTTAAATCTATCAAAAAACAAAAATATTGCACAGATTTTTCTCAAATTTGGTTTGGTCCATTTTTCGACCTAGTCCCCATATAAATGTAGCATCCGATACGAACTTTTTCATATTTGCGGTATAAAAATTAATATCAATGCCACTCAAATTTGAGTTATGCTCATTTTCTATATCGAATTAGTTGGGCCGAAAGATAGGGTCTCTAAACCATGGTATAGGGTATCATATGGTCGGTCTAGACCGACTATAACTTTCTTACTTGTTTTTATACCCTATACCACTATGTGGTTTGGGTATAATGACTTTGTGCTGCTGTTTGTAATTACCAAAAATATTTGACCTAGACCCATCTTTTATTATACCGATCGAATCAGAATCACTTTCTGGATCGATTTAACGATGTCCGTCCGTCCGTCCGTCCGTCGCAAATATGAATATATTTTGATGAAATTTGGTATATAAGCTTTTATTGGCCATGGGATGAACGAAATTAAAATTGGTGAGAATCGGTCCATGTTCAGACCTAGCCCTCATACAAATGACCTCTATGAAATCAACATAAATTGCCGTAAGATCCAAATTATCATACAAATCTTAGTCAAATTGGGTTTGTATGTGTATATTACATCCATTAATCAGTAGTCCAAAAATGATACCTATGGGACAACTCTTAGTCAAAGGCCCCATATAGAGCTGCTTCCCGATCTTCACTTAAATCTATCAAAAAACAAAAATATTGCATAGATTTTTCTCAAATTTGGTTTGTATATATTTTTTCAAAGTATAAGTGACTATACCAAATATGATCAGGATCGGTCCATTTTTCGACCTAGTCCCCATGTAAATATAGTATCCGATATGAACTTTTTCATATCTGCAGCGAAAAAAATTAATAAAAATGCCACTCAAATTTGGTTTATGCTTATTTGCTATATCCAATTAGTTGGACCGAAGAGGTAGGGTCTCTTAACCATGGTATAGGGTATCGTATAGTCGGGCTAGACCGACTATAATTTTCTTTTCTCAAAAATGTAGTTTAAGTTTATAATTATCTATTCATTAAATAAAAACAAGAAAGAAAATTATATAAACCAAAAACATATTAAACCAAATTTGAGAAAAATCTGTGCAATATTTTCGTTTGTTGATAGATTTCAGTGAAGATTGGGAATCAGCTTCATATGGAGAGTATGGCTAAGAATTGTCCTATAGGGTATATTTTTGGACTACTGATTGGATGTAATAAACATACATAAACCCAATTACACCGAGATCTATATGATAATTTGAATATTATAGCATAGGTGTCATTTGTATGGGGACTAGGTCTGAACATGAACCGCTTTTCACCAATTTCAATGGTGTTTATCCTATGGCCGATAGAAGCCTACATACCAAATTTCAACAAAATATATTCGTATTTGGGACCTGTAGTTTGATTACAATGTTTAAAGGGACACGGTTTGGATGGACACACAAATCGACTCAGAAAGTGATTCTGAGTCGGTCGATTTAATAAAAGATGGGTCTAGGTTAAATATTTTTGGTAGTTACAACAAACATCATCACAAAGTCCTGACCACATAGTGCTATAGTGTATAATGTCGAAAATAAAATAAAAACTAAGCCTTTATTTTCTTTACCAAATTTATAATACTAGCAGATTTCAGCCCTCGAAATTCGAGCGCAAATTCTAGGAAATTTTATTTTTTTTCATTAAATAAAGACCCTAAAAGTATGATAATCAATTATAGCCAATTCACAAACCAACACTTTATTGGTTTATTATTATTGTGAATGAAGAAAACAAACTTATAAACACATTAACAAATTTACTAAACACACACATAGCATTGTATAATTTTATGTATGTGTTAGTAGCAACTTTAAATGCAATTTACGCAAAATAAAGGAAAAAATTTAGAAATCTGTAAATCTGCAAAACGGCTAAAAAGAAATACCTTTCAAATAATATACGTTTGATCAAAATCGGGATAAAACGGTAGAACAAAACATCGGTCACAATAAATCGCCTAGCCTATTAATATTATAGATTATAGATAAGCTCTAATATAAATTTTCATAATATTTTTAAATAACTACGATTACAAGGTACATATGTATGTTCATATATACATGTTTATTTTGTTGACTGTAGCATATTTTATAATTTAAATTTAAATTTGTATATATTTTTAAACCCATTAATATCAAAATGTTTGATGATAAACGATCTAAACAATCACCCATGCTTCCTGATATTACCATTAACGGTCAAAAGATTCCTATTGTTTCTTCTGCCAAAAATCTACATAGGTATTATCTTTAACAGCTCTCTATCGCGGTCAAATCATATAAATAATGTAGTTGGGCAAACTTACGTTAAACTGAGATCTCGTTGGTCAACACAATATTTCACACCCTTGAAAGTAAGAATTGTACTAGCCAAAACTTGTATTATTCCTGGACTTTTGTACGGCTGTGAAATTTTTTCTAATTGCGTCTCCTCGAGCAAACGTCGACTCAATGTTGCATATAAAAATATTATTCGTTTTTGGTCTAAGAAGATTTTCTCATATGACTCCCTGTAAGACTATTTGGCGTGCCTTTTGGTAATCTTTTAAAAATTAGAGTTCTAATTTAAATTGCAAAAATTATTTACACAATTAACCTAGCTATCTATTCGAAAAATTGCAATTTGCCAGATCTGATAGAGGAAGAAAGCTCATAATTCCTATTCATAGGACACTTGTCTCTGAACAGCAATTCCTTCTGCACGTAGTTCGTCTTTGGAATGCACTTCCACGAACTTATCAACTAACAAGCAACGCAAGACTTTTTAAAAAACTAATTTTTGATTATTTTGCGTAGTAAAATCTTTGAAATTTTTGTATTTTGTTATTCTTATTTTTTTCTTGTTATTTTATTTTATAAATAATTAATATATGCAATCAATTTCATTTATATAAGCACATTGTACCCTTATAATTAGTTAATCCTGCACTGTAAATATAAGAATAATTGTCTTGTTGTATAGGAAAGCATAATAAATAAATAAATAAATATTGTTATTATCTTAAAAAACTGTTTTCCACATGTAATATTTAGACGGATGAGTCGTTTAATATTAAATTTACATTTGGTTTGAAATCTCGAAATATGAGGTTTCGATCAAGATCTTATCAAAATCTTGACATTTCCCATGCAAATTCTAATCTAAAAATTGCCGAGATCTGCACGAAATCTAGACAAAATCTCGCAAATCAATACTGCGTGGACTAAATTTGACGATTTAAAAGTAAAATTTTAAATACAAATAAATAAAGTTAAAGAAGAGATACAAATTATAGAAAACATAAATTTTAATTAAATAACTGGAATAATTTATTCAAATTAACAATTAAATGGTCTAGTAATATTCGGAGAATATTTCGTCATCTTAAAAAATTTTTTTTAATGTATAAATTAAATTAGAACTTAAACTCATGATTTTTCTTCCGATATGCATAATACATACATACATAAGTATATCAAGAGACTATGGTTTTATGTAAGAAATATCAATTTTTAAAAGTTTATGTTATTTACAAATCTTTTGTTTACATAAATCAGCTGTTTGTATCAGTTGTGTTAAACAGAAGCTCTGTTCGTTTACGTGATAATTTGTAATAATTTGTTCAAATTATAACAAAATTTACTGGATCCTGTTCGTTAACTTCAAAAACCCAGTAAAAGAGAACAAATGAGAGCGTAAAGTGACAGTTCATTTTGTGAAAACTTGCTAGTTTTTACTGGATATATTTTTGCCAGTAAGAATTAGCAAGCAAGAAAAACATACATATATTTGAAAAACATGATTGAGTTTTGTGGTAAATAAAGCAAAAATACTACAATTCTATTTTTGTGCAAAAATTTTAAATAATAATTCTGAGGAAATTAACAATAGAAGTAAATATTCACATAACCAGGTTTCATTAATTTTAAACTTTTAAAACCGGTTCCTGTCAAAAAATATATGTATGTGAATCTGGCAATTTCTTTCATAATAAATGTTTATTTTCAAATGCAATAGGTAATGATATTAGTTTCAATGAATATTTTTACATGTTAAATAAAATAAATTCTTCTAATTAAGGTATATTTCTTTTTTTCAATTTAGAGTTTCACTTCTCCACTCTCAAATGTGTTTACAATCAGCTGTTACTATGAATTTGCAAATTCTTGCAAATTGCTGTTCGTTTACTATTTTGGATACCTATATGTATATGTTTCTGAGAACAAATTTTTCTTACTCTCTGTAATCTCGATTTTTACTGGTTTTTACTGGGAAAGTAAACGAAAAGAGCTAAAATTTCGTAATTTCAAATATAAACGATTCTATATTTTAAAGAAAATTTTGAGAAAAATCTGAAGATTTCAAATCAAATGTAAATGAACTTTACATCATAAAATACAGGTAAAATAAGAATTAATGATGTTCTCATAAGGAAACCCTTTATCGTACTCAAATAACAGCAGGCAAAAATTGATATGTCTACAAATTTCTATAAAATTCATTCACAAGCGGAATATAAATTCAGTATTGTAAAAGTTGTTCAACTCTGTGAAATCGCAAACATATTAAACATAATACATATTATAGCATCAGCAAATAATTCAATGTTAAATTAAATTATTATTAATAACAATATTAAAAATAGTAAACAAAACAAAAAAAAGTTTATGAAAATTTTCCGCTACGCCAAATAAATGTTATTTTGTAAATAATATATATGTATAATATAAATTAATTGATTATGAAAGATTATAGATTTTTGAAATTGAAAATTTTGTTGTTTTCTAGTGTTTTTCAAACAAGATGTCAAAAGATTTAGTTTTCTATACTTACATAAGTATATAAGATTACATTTTTGTTTCCAACGTTATCTTGTGTCGTCGACCAATAACCGTTTATTTCTCATATAGATTTTAATATCAACAAATAAAAAAAAATATAGTCGGTCGAGACCGACTGTACGATACCCTATACCATACGTTTCGAGAGAGGGTCTTGGATGCAACTTTGCTGATGCAAAAATAAGCATAAACCAGATTTTAGTACAATTGCTATTAGTTTGTGGCGTGCAGATGTGACAGACAGACAAACAGACGGTCGGGCGAACATTGCTAAATCGACTCAGAAAGCGAGTCGATTTAGGTCGGTTAGTTTTGGTAGTTATATAGCACAAACTCATACTCTGGGTGCATAAAATAGTTTGTTCAACAGTGGCGTTCAGAGATTAGTAATAATCAGGATTATAGTAATAATTAGAAAATAATTAGTAGCCTTCCTCGAACAAAACATTTTACTCAATTGGCGATAGTTTTAAATGTTCTGTATGCCTTGTCATTCAGAATGGTCTATTAACATCCGCTAAGTTAACAGTTACTTAAGAACTTAAAAAAGAACTTACAAACAATTGTTTTATTCGTAACACTGTTCAAAACACAAAATAAAAATTGTTCAATGAGTCTTATGAACTATATTTTGAAATGATAATTTTAAGACTTATTCCATCCACATTTTATGATTATCTGTGCTTTCGAAGAAATTTATATTAAAATGTAATCAGACAAATATATTCATATCACGTTTCTTTAAACTGATTGCAATTTTTTTCGAAAATGTTATAAAGTTTTACAAAGATTTTTTTTTCTAAATAAATAAATAAATAAATATAACATATATATATTTCCAATATCACCACTACAACTTCCAGCTGTTAATAACATACAAAAATATTTATCTAAGAACTTGTATAAAATATAACCTCAATACCCTTTTAAGTCAATAAACAACACTGATAAATTAAAATGAAAGCAGACGAAATTTATGCAAGTCATAATTCAAGTGACCACAATTAATGATTATTTCTTGTAATTTAACAATAAACAAGCAGACAGAAATAATTTAATTAAAAAAAATATTAGAATCAGATAGTCCGAAAACAGCGAAAATTTTTTCTTTTTAATTTGTATAAAAAACTAAATGTTCATCTTTATTTTTTTTAGTTTTTTTTTGTTTATTCAGATTATAATTACTATATTTCAACGTTTATTATTTGTGCTAGAAATAATAAATATAATTTGAATTTTTTATATACATAAATTATGAAAATGAACATTTTTCTCGAGTGTTAGTAGTAAAATCTTTTTGGTGTTTTCATATTTAAATATAATTTTTTCAAAATAATATACTACTTGATATACATAGGTTCTCAATATTGTAAATTAAGGTTAAATTGAAACACTAATAACTATTCCTCTTTAAGGTCAAATGTCAAATTTAAGGAGATTTGAATTTTTAAAAAAAAAAAATATCGAAAGAATATATATTTGTGGAAGGATTTCTATAAAACATGTTGATAATATTTTAATAATTCTAAAAAATTATATTCTGGACTTATTTTCTGAAATTAACCAAAGGGGTACTCCTGATGTCAAATTGACTCTTTTATGAAATTCTCTAAATATTTTCTTAATCAGGATTTTTATACCCTTCACACGTCAGTGGCAGAGGGTATATATAGGTTTGTCATTCCGTTTGTAACGCATCGAAAAACTAATTTCCGACTCCATAAAGTATATATATTCCTGATCCTTATCACAGCTCGAGTCGATATAGCGATGTCCGTCTGTCTGTTGAAATCACGTTCATTCACAAAAAAAGCAATCTAACTGGATAAGGTTACAATAATATCATTTGCCATAATTTTCCCAGCAGGTTGGTATTGAAAATGGGCTAAATCGGGCATCATTGCGATTAGATACGAGCAAAAATATGTAGATACCTCTAAAAAAACATAAAACCCAGTGTGTGTGTTGTAAAAGTTTAGTGGTTGAACATAATAATTGTACAACAACATAAAAAAATGCCAAAAAAAATATGCATATATTAACAATACCAAGAACACAATAACATAGCTCATGTTAGTAGTATTGCCACATATTTTTTATCGTTATCACGTTATAATAAAAAAAAATCGCCAATATGAAAGAAAAAACAAGTAAGAAAATATAGTTGATACGATACCCTATACCATGCGTTTAGAAACCCTATTTCTTAGGCCCAACTAACTGGACATAGAAAATAAGCAAAAACCAAATTTTAAAAAATTTTGAAAAAGTTCATATCGGATGCTATATCTATATGGGGACTAGGTCCAAAAATGGACCGATCCTGACCATGGTAGGTAACGTCTCTTGTATTTTGCAAAAACATATACAAACAAAATTTGAGAAGAATCAGTGCAATATTTTTGTTTTTTAATAGATTTAAGTGAATATCGGGAAGCAGCTCTATATGGGGCCAAAGGGAGCATTTTTGGACTACTGATTAGTGGATGTAATGAACGCATACAAACCCAATTTGAGTAAGATCTATATGACAATTTGGATCCTATGGCAATTTATGTCGATTTCATAAGGGTAATTTGTATGGGGGCTAGGTCTGAACATGGACCGATTCTCACCAATTTCAATAGCGTTCATCCCATGGCCGATAAAAGCTCATATACCAAATTTTATCGAAATATATTCATATTTGCGACCTGCAGTTTGATTACAAGGTTTACATGGACACACAGACGGACGGACGGACGGACGGACGGACATTGTTAAATCAACTCAAAAAGTGATTCTGATTCGATCGGTATAATTAAAGATGGTCTGGGTCAAATATTTTTGGTTGTTACAAACAGCAGCACAAAGTCATTATACCCAAACCGTATAATGGTATAGGGTATAATGAAAACGAAAAATGGAAAATGGAAAATGAAAAATGAAAATGGAGAATGGAAAATGAAAATTGCAAAATGGAAAATGAAAAACGTAAAATGGAAAATGTAAAATAGAAAATAAAAAATGGAGAATAGAAAATCGTAAATGAAAAATGGAAAATGGAAAATGAAAAAAGAAAATTTAAAAATAAAAAATAAAAATGGAAAATGAAAAATTAAAAATGGAAAATAGAAAACGAAAAATGGAGAATGAAAAATGAAAAACGGAAAATGGAAAATGAAAAATGTAAAATGGAAAATAGAAAATGAAAAATGGAAAATAGAAAATGAAAAATGGAAAATAGATAATAGAAAATGAAAAATGGAAAATTAAAAAAGAAAATTGAAAAATGAAAAATGCAAAATGGAAAATGAAAATTGAAAACTGAAAAATGGAAAATGGAAAACTCAAAATGGAAAATGAAAAATAGGAAATGGAAAATGAAAATTGAAAAATGGAAAATGAAAAATTAAAAATGAAAAATGTAAAATGGAAAATGAAAATTGTAAAATGGAAAATGAAAATTAAAAAATTTAATATGGAAAATGCAAAATGGAAAGTGGAAAATGAGAATTGAAAAAGTGGAAAATGGAAAAATGAAGAATGGAAAATGAAAATTGAAAAATGGAAAATGAAAATTGAAAAATGAAAAATGGAAAATAAAAATTTAAAAATGAAAAACTGAAAATGGAAAATGAAAAATGGAAAACGAAAAATGGAAAATGAAAAATTAAAAATGGAAAATGAAAATTGAAAAATGAATATTGAAAAATGAAAAATGGAAAATGAAAATTTAAAAATGAAAAACGGAAATTGAAAATGAAAATGAAAAATGGAATGAATGAATGAACATTGAAAAATTAAAAATGGCAAATGGAAAATTAAAATTGAAAATGAAAAATGGAAAATAAAAATTGAAAAATTAATAATAATAATTTTTAGCCAAGAATCATTTGAATTTTGGTATTCGGATTTAATGTGTCAGTATCGGCAAAAGTGTAAAAGTGGTAGCCGTACTCAACATTGGGTGTAATATAGAGTTTAAGACTCAGGTGGAAGGTATCAAAAAATTCGGCACAGCCGAATTTAGCACTCTTACTTGTTTTAAATAAAACAAATTTAATGTATTCATAAAATTACTCAAATTTATTCGTTATTTTATGAAAATATGTAGATTACTTTTTATATTTAATACAGTATACACAAATTTATATATAGAGGGCTTATATTCAAAAAGTGCTATCTGCATCAATAATTATTTTAAAGAGAGCGTGTGAAACCAATTTATTAATAAGATCTGAAAGTATTTGTCGATCGATTTGCTACAATATGATGATATCAAAATTAATATTATATTTGACAGTTATATCAGAGAACACTTTGATATTAAAAAATTAATATTGCTGTAGATAGCACTTTTTGAATATACGTTTATATGAATATAATAATTCTGAAAAAAAAAATTAAAACTTGGACATATTTTGAGTACCCCACGGGTTAATTTCAGAAAAAAGGCCCCTATAGTAAAGTACATTCGCCTTACCACCTGACTTATATAAAGGTATAATAAATGATTCTTTCCAAGAAGTAGGAAAATAAGCAAGACTGTTGAAAATATACGTTATGGGCACACTTAGAACTTGAGCGCAGTTTCTCAAAATACAAGCAGGAACACCATCAGGGGCAGGCTTTTATGAAAATTTCAACTGAATAAGACACTTAAAAACAGTTTCCGTATCATTGCAAAACATTGTAGGCGGGAACGACGAAGATTTGCGTTTAACACGTACAAAGTTAAAGGACTGTAGGTTATTAGCAAAGTGTGATTTTAAATTATACAAATACCTCGTATAGGAATTATTAAGCCCTAAACACATAACGGCGAGTTGCGAGTGCGAGTAAAAACTAAGCTTTTTGCATGCGAGAATTTGTGCTTTTGTGCTTTTACAAAATCATCAAAATGCTTCCGAGCAGCTGATGGTCCTACTGTCAAACAGAATTCAATTGTCAATTGTGTACAAGGCTGTTCATATAACAAACAATAAATATAACAAAATGAATAAAATCGAAATTATTAACGGGTTAAATAAAGTAATTACTATAGTAGGCATCGCGTTTAATGCCTCTCAGCTGATTCCCCTGTCAACTGATTTTTCTCGTACAGAAAATAGAATCAATTCTAATTTACTTGCGAGTGTTTTTACAACCTAAGTTGGCAACGCCACACAAAAAAGCTTTATTATCGATCTCGCTTCCACATACATGTAGAAAAAAACATACTGCCTCATTCTCGTTTTTTTCGCACTCGCAACTCGCCGTTATGTGTTTAGGGCTTTATTCAGTGAATTATAATCAGCGCGAGCGGTATAATATTTAGCATAATCTAAAGTTGAACAGGATTTTGCGTATCTTTTAAAAAGGCGAGATTTTCTGGCAATACCTCCAAAGTTATAACCGAATGGTTACAATATAAAGCAGTTAATGTTTTTCAATAGCCAGCCCAATCACCAAATCCTAATCCCATAGAAAATATATGGGAAATATTAGATCGAAAAATACGGACTCGAAATTAAAAAAAAACAAGACAGATCTCATAGAGGCAGGTAATTCAGAGTGTCAATAAATTTCATTGAATATCAATTTAATTAAATCCATGCCTCAGCCGTACTAATAAATAATGGATACCCAACAAAATATATTTTGTCAACAGCATAAAAATGAATTATTTTAACTTTTGTTTTTTTCTGCAGTTAAACTATTTTATGTTAATATTTTTTATTTTTTACATAAATAAAACATACAGATTTTTAAATTAAATTTTTTATTTTATGATCCAATTTTTTGGTATTGACCGTTCAAGTCGTTCAAAATATATTTTGTATTGTCACTCACTGTATACTTTCTGCACAGTGGGGTGCAAGTTATGAAAATAAAGAAAGACCAGTTTATAAGGATCAGTATTGTATGCTGAAATAACTGTTAGTTTTGGTCCCTAATATTATTAATTTATAAAAGTCAATCGAAAATTTCCACTTTTATGTAATAAAAAATTAAAAATTCACAGGTTTTTTGGCTTAATTTGTTTCGATTGGAAATATTTTAATTTGGTCATATTTCGCTATATAAAGTTGGTACACAGAAGTATACAAATGAATTTTATCAATGGAAGTAATTTTGAAATTTAACAAATTAGTTTTATATCTTGAGTAGCAAAATAAAACTGAAAAAATAATCGTTATTCTCTCGAGAATTAATAAAAATCAAGAAAACAGTATTATTTAGTTCATAATATTAATAGGCAAGACGACTTCTTATGATAAATATAAAAACTGTAGTTAATAACCGATTTTCACCAAACATACCTCATTTGAAAGGTATATCTTTTTAGTTGTCTACCAGATTTACAGATTTGCACCGTCTGTAACATTTTTTGGTAGTAATGCTCATTTAAATTAATGCTCATTTAAAACGTGTATTTATTATATATTGTGAATTGGCTAAAATTGAATAGCATACCCTTAGGCTCCTTTAAAATTATTTATTAACAAACATATTTATATATCTTCTGTGTGTTTAGCAAATATTTATAATGAAATTTAATGAATTGTATTTAAAAAGTGATGAATTGGCTAAAATTGATTAGCATACCTTCAGGCTCTTATAAAATTATTTATTAAATGAAAAAATAAAATTTCAAAAATAACTTTTAGTCGAATTTCGAGGGCTGGGCTCTGCTAGTAATTAATAAATAAAACTTAATCAAAACAACGTATGGCTAATTCTATAATAACAGACATGATATTCAGTGATCTTTCGAATCCAATATTATACAATAAAAGTTTTTTATTGCTCATAAAAATATACAAAATTATGCAGAAACACCGGACCAACATATTAGAAAAAGTGAGACAGTACTACTTTTATTAATATTTGGGAGCAAAAAGCAGTCGTGACAGACATGACAAGAAACAGACATCATTTTAGGGGATGTTTGTAAAACATAGAAAAGTTCTGAAGTTATTTGTATGACAAATAAGAAACAATTGTTTATAATTAATATAAGAGCTAGTATATTAATAAAACATATAAAAAACATGAATCCTAAAATAAATTATAGTAAAAAAGAAGTATTTTGTGATGTGGCAGACATGAAACTGCCTTTATTTTCAAAATTAATTAATTACACTTTTTCTTTCTAAGGGCTAAAAAAAATATTCAAAAATACATCTAACAAACTATTATCATATTTTCATACCCTTTTCTTTAAAAATAGAATCAATAAAAATTATTTAAATTAAAATTTTAAATTTGGACATAATGTTGACCTTTGCATGGAATTACCCATATGAGTAATAAATATGGAAATACCATGTTTTGTTTTAGAAATATAAATTTACTTTCTGAGCAAAAAATAAAACTTAAAGAAAATTCTTAAAAAATGTTAATTAATAATAAGTATAACTTATAACCGTTACTGTCCCTGCACAATACAATTTCAATGCTTTGTTCGTAAATAATTGAATATAATACATTAGCAGTTCCACATTAATTGATGCATCATGCTGATAAGCCATATCAGCGATCAATTGTAAAATTAATTTCAAAAATTTATTTTTTGTTATTCAAGAAAAAATTTTCTTTAGCAAAAATGAAAAAATTTTCTTTAGCAAAAATGTTTTTCTTGGTCACATTGGGCTCAACATTTTTAAAATTGAATATCTCCGAAGTTTATCAAACTTTTGAAAAATCATTTACGGTTTCTCTTTCAACACCTAACATAACACATTTATAAAGATGCAAAAGCCCTGACATGGTGGAATTGCTCTCATGTAATTCAAATTAATTGATTATGACAAAAATGAACTAGAAAGTTTACTTCTGGTGTTTTTAAAATGACACAATTTTTAGTAAATATTGTTTTGTTTAAACAGTTTTAAATAATAAAAAATTGATTATTTTTCCAACAACATCTCGTGTTCGGCTGATAAGATTTTATTATAATCACTATAAAAAATGTTTAAAATTTTATTTTATTTTAATACTAGCATAGGATTACCAAATGACCGAAGTAAAAACTTTTTTTTTTAAGTTTTATATTATTAAAGTAAGCTCACTACATATAGTGGTGCAATGGAAAGCCCTGGCAACGGCAATCAGGATCAGGGGGGGACAAACCTATAACCAGGCTTTATGAAGGGCAATGGAACCGAATAAGTCAAGTAAATGATTGCTCCCTCCTAGATTGCCCCATGGACAGGGTCGAGAAGAAATATGACTTCGGGAAGTACTTTGTTACAAAACTTAGCAATAAGAGAGAATGGAGTGATTTGAGAAGAGAAGATACAATCAAATGGTACACAGATGGGTCAAAAACCGAAAGTGGCACAGGGGCGGGAGTCTTCGGGCCTAGAACCAAATACTTTTAGTCAATGGGAATATACACAAGTATTTTCCAAGCAAAAATTTATGCCATCGATAGATGTGCACAAATCAACTTGAATAGGAAGTACAAAAGATGGAACATAACCATACTATCAGATAGTCAAGCTGATATTCGAGCACTAAGCTCCTATAAAGTAGACTCCAAGTTAGTATGGGACTATCTACGGAAACTAAATGGGCTAGGTAACCACAACAAGGTTAGTCTTTGTTGGGTCCCGGGACATATTGGGATTCAAGGTTATGAGCAAGCTGATGAACTTGCCAGAAGGGGAGCTTCCACAAAATTAATAGGGCCGGAACCGTTTTGTGGAATAGGAAAAGGAGTATGGGAAGGCGTTCTCAGGGAACATGAGAATTATGTTAGACGGGAACTTTTCTCGAGCCACTTGGGCTTAAGGCAATCCAAACTCTAGTTGGGTGGCTACAACAATAAGAGATTTGGGTCGTGCATTGGGTTGTCGAAGAACGGAATTAGAATACTAACCGGGATTTTAACTGGTCACTGTACGCTCAGGGAACATCTGAGCAGGATAGGAAACCCCATGCGCAGATTCTGTGATGAGGAAGCTGAATCACCAGAGCACATGCTTGGGGAATGTGGAGCGTTAATGCGTAAAAGAAAAAAGCACCTGTGCTCTTTATAAATACTAGGCAGCGACATGAAACTACTAGAACCAACATCCTCGAATTCCTGAGGGCTTCAGGGTTGGATGAGATTTTACAAGGACAACCTATTAGCAGAGGGCAGTACAATAGATCACTGGTCGCAGTACTTCAAATACCTCTTTATACAATACAATATTATTAAAAAAATTATATATATAAATAAAAACACAAGTAAAACTATTTTTAAGATGTGTTTACACTATGTGTATTTTCCATATGTAAATTCAGTTTAACGATCCATACGTAATTCCGTGTGTGTGTCAAAATTGGTTTTTTACATACATTTATAATTTTTGCGTTCAAACGTACATATGTATTTCCGTATGACATTACCTCTAAACATAAACAACAACTGATTTAATTTGTGAATTTACAAAAATTTATTGTTAAAAATAAAGTTATATATATATTATATATTTTTTAATTAGTAATTAATATTAAATAATTTATTTTTCTTTCAATATTAATCTTTATAATTTACTCGGTTTTTCTTTCGCCACAAGCAGTGTTGTATTTTCATATGTTTGTCATGCCAAAATAGAACCTGCGCTAATTGGAAAAATTACATATGTCTTGCCAAATGTATTGTACATAAACAATGTTTGAAAGGGTTCACACTATGTATACAAATTGCACGTGCTAAAAAAATAAGAAAAACACAAGCAAAACACATAGTGTAATAGCACCTTTAGTCAACCAATCCCAATACCCTTCACACCATATAATATTCTGCACATAACAATTTGAACACAAAAATAATCAGGTGATATAAACTATACTAAGATTTTTAGATAGGATATCCATAATTTTCATATTTTTAACTCTTTCATAAAAATTTAAAACCTTTAAGTAAATTACTATTTTTTTATTGAAATTTTGTCTTTGAAAAGCAGAAAAAATTTATGTTAAAATTTTTGTAAAATACAACTTCAAAAGTATTTTTCTATATAATTTTTAATTATAATTTTTTTTAATAAAAAAAAATATTATTTTTCACCTTCAAAATATGCTATATTATTACCACTTCGGTAATTTGAAGAATATTTTGTTGTACTGACATACATTTATATTTTGTAAGGATTTTTTTTGTTTGTACCCTCCGTACTCTTGAAATTCAATTTTCTTTCACTACTCCGACCAACGATTTTATAAAACTGAAGAATATTTGACAACTCTAGTGACGTCACTATGTTGTTAAGTCAATGAACTTGATTTAATGTTGAAATCAAGCATTTGTAAATCTTCAAATGAGGACCCCTACTGAGCAGATTAAAAATGTTTTTTTTTTTACCAATGTGTAGAGGTGACGTTGAAATGAACTTTCTTATCATATTTTTTTTTAATCTAAGAAAATCATAAAACACGCAAAATATAAATAATAATAAGCTATTACAAACAATATATTCTTATGTTTTCTTTAGTTTGCAATATGGAAATAAACTTCTAGAAAAATTAATATTTTTTTAAATAAGGTTATTTTATTGCAATCCCACTTCTAATATAAATTATTTGCGGAAATAAATAGGAAATATCGGTATCAGTTATACAAACTTCTGGTAAACACTTTTTTGCTATTATCAATTGGAATTTTATGTATAAAACTAATGTTCAAAAACTAATTTATTCAATTCATTTTTCTAAAGAAAAACAGTTTGTTCAGCGAGAATAAGATCTTGAATATGAACAAGCCTCCTTAATATTTTTGAATTGAAGCATATGTTATAAGCTACAATATTATCACATTTTAATATCATACATTAAGTCACACATGTTTAACATTTTCAACCTCATCTTATGACAAAATATTATGCATTCAAAAACCTAATATTTTGCCTTGATCTTGAAAGACCTTATTGTTATCACAAATCTTTTAGCTTATATTTTCTAAAAACTTTCTTAAAATTTTACAAAAAGCAATTATATTTTAAAACGTGCCATCATTATTATAACTTACGATAGATCTTACTGTCGTTGACGAATAAATAGCGGGAAGTGACAAAACACTATTTTCAAAATTATTTAAAATTTGCTATGTCATTAAGTCTATGAACAAAAAATAATTTTCATAAATTGTTCAGTTGAAACAAATAAACAATTTTAAAAAAATTCTTTTTTATTTTTTTTTTAATCCTAATAATGGAAACAATAACAATATTATAAAAAAAACGTAAACTAATACCAAGACTTGCATTAAGCTAATTATTTTTATATTTTTTACTGATAATAATTTTTTTGTGAATTTCGTACGGTATTAGAAACAACAAAAAAAATTATAAATTAAACCGAAATTTGTCATCTCAAAACAGTTTGTTCTAATCTGCGATTGTGAAGAGTAAGTTTGAAAAAAAAAAATCTGATCTTGTTTTTGAATAATTTTTCGTTTAATATTTCTCAAAGTGAAAATAAAATAAATATTATTGTGTTTTAAAGGACTAAAAAATTCGGAAAATTTTCAGTGAAATTTTTAAAGACATATATTCTAATATTGAGTTCTTAAAATTATAAAAAAATAAAAGGCAAAAAGTGTACAATTTAAAAATATTTTTATATGTATTTTAAAAATATATATAAAAATAATAAAAAAACACAGAGATATATAGATATATGTATATATATATAAAGTTATTGAAAAAATTTCGCTAAAAACTTTTTTTTAAAACACATTATGAAAAATAATCATAACATCGACCATCAAATGACAACTTCCGATCATATGCTATTCATATTCATTCTCTTAATTAATATTCCAGTAAAGATTTCACTTTAAGAGAATATATCATTATAAGAAAACAAAGAATATAATAATTTCATAAAGCACTTCATTTGCAGCTTGCAACTGAAAGTATAAACAACCTTCGATCCATAGAAAAAAAATTAATTAATTTTAAGCTAAAGTCTAGTGTACGTCTCAAACACACATGAGTTTTCAATTTTTACCAATGCTGAGTACAAAAATGTTCGTTCAAAGCGGAATCACTTAACCCTTTCAGTCCCAAGCAATTTCAAAGTTGGCGTATTTCAATGAAATTTTCGGTATATGCTAATTCGTCCTAAAATAACATAAAAATGTATTTTTAATGTCCATACAAAGCTCACGTCCTTAGAAACAGGACATACACATATGTGTACCTTGGGATTTCACTTGGACAAAATTTTTATTTCATATTTAAAAAACAAATAAAAAAATAATAATATAAACATATATAACAAAAAATAAAAAAAAAACACTTCATTGGTTTTCTCTAAAAATATCTTATAAATAACAAAAAGCGTAAAAATAAAAAAAAAATTAGTGGTTTTCTTCAAAAATTCTTATAAATAAGAAAAATGAAAAAACAAAAACAATTCATTGGTTTTTTTTAAAAAGTCTTAAAAATTAAATCACACTATGAAACATTTTAAAGCAGTTTTTTTCTGACGTAAGGCACAAATAGACATCACACTTTTCGCACCGAGTTCGCGTGCGACTATTGCATTTTTGGAAACGGAACGCTCGTGCTTTTTTAATTTATCGACCACTGGCCAATGACCCCCTCCATCCAACCGTTTGCTGCTTTCTGGCAAAGGAGAGCATTTACTATTCAATCTGACTGGTTGTTGTTGTTATTCTTCGTCTTGGTGTTCTTCATCTAATTCACCAAATTGTCTTTTTGGCGTAAAAAGCAAAGCTTCTCCAACTTCCAGTCGGAAAGACAACAGATCCTTGATGAATTTGCGTGGCATATTTTTCTATCGACAGTCGAACCTGTACTCCATCCACGCGTTTACTACAGACAAATCGAGAAAATGGAGTGCCACTTTCAAAGTCCATTTTTTGGATTTCACCCATGTTCTATAGCACTCTAACATTTGGTCACAAATGTCCACTACCCCCATATTTTTATTGTACTCCATGACGATGGCAGGGCAAGTAATTTCAATTCGGGACCTCTGCTCTTTATTCCATCTTTTCACGGTACCTACTGGATCCTGGCCGTATGCTGTGGAAGCAAGTGTGACAGATTTGTTGTCCATCCATTTGACAACAACAATTTTTTCATCTGATCTAATAATCTGATCAGACTCTCCTCTTTTTAAACACTTGTCATCCTTCAGATTTAGCTTGCGCAAACGATTTGTTTGTATTGTGCCAGTTCCATGTATATTTATTTCAGCCAATCGCTCCAAAAGTGGTAAGCTGGTAAAATACCGATCAAAGAAGACAGAAGAATTATTTGGCAAAGTCCTTACCAAACGCAGAATAACGCTTGCACCTAATCTCAGTTTTCTCTCGCCTAACGCTGTTTTGGAGCCCTGGTAGACTTCAAAATCTAAAACAATACCTGCAAAATTAAACAGTATATTAAATGTATCAATAAATCATTATAAATAGTACCACATGCCGAAGTCAAAACAAAATTTTTTAGACCAACTGGTCGCGGTTTATTGCGCACATATTGACGAAGGCCACCTGGCAATCTTCCAAGCAACGGTATCATTTGCTCATCTATGGAATAGTTGGCGAAATTTCTGCGAATGGCAAGGCATCGTGATCTTACCGCATCAATTATGGGTTGAACCTTCCACAGGTAGTTGGAACTCGCTTCTTCTGACGCTTCAGCTGTGTCAACAAAGTGAAGACATTTTCGCAAAAGAAACAAGCGATTTCGTGCCATCTTTGAGGAAACAATATTTTTGCCGAACTTCTGCTCCCAGTACATCCTTAAACGAGGGAGTTTGATGCAACCGAAATAAAGATGAGCGCCGTACAATTTTCTAATTTCGAATGCATCTGTCTTCAGCTCAGTGCCAAATGTTTTTAGGTGGTACATATTGGTGAACTGTGCTGCTTCCTCAAAATGCTGAGCAGTAAAATATTTCTCAAAATACTTTATGGGCAGAAGGGGGACCATTGGTTCATGAAAATTTTCACGCAGTGTACTATTAAGGGAGTTGAGCGTTCCCCTTTTCCACAATAATGGTCTATTTATTGGCTCAGCGGCACTGTTGGCTTCGATCATACTTGTGTGTGTGTCGACTAGGTCCGATTCTGTGCTACTTTCATCATCATGGTCGGAGTGCGGAGACTGCACGCGCAATTCAAACTCACATTCGTCAGATGAACTGTCGTTTTCAAAATCGGATAAGTCAGAAATTATTTTGAGGACTTCTTCCAAATCTGCCTCGTTCTCCAAATTGTACTTTTTTGCTGAAGCGAAGACAAATTGAACTAGTAGAAACCCATACTACACATATTGTGCTTACAAAAACTCAAAAATTCTTTGTGCATTTTAAAATATTTGCACATAATTTGAAAACATGATGCTTTTGTTACAAAATAATAACAAAATCTTCATATATTCAGTTTAATTTAAACAAAATAATGGTACTTACATTTCTTGTCTCCCGCACTGCGAAACATGATCACCTTTCTTGCACGCGTACACACAAATACGAAAAAAAAACTCGCAGAAACTTATTAGAGAACGAAAAAGACATAACACATAACATGTAAACACTCAAAGCAGTAAGAACAAGTAAGAAAATTATAGTCGGTCTAGACCGACTATACGATACCCTATACCATGCGTTTAGAAACCCTATCTCTTAGGCCCAACTAACTGGACATTGAAAATAAGCAAAAACCAAATTTGAGTGGGATTTTTATTAATTTTTTTGGCTACAGATATGAAAAAGTTCATATCGGATGCTATATCTATAAAGGGACTAGGTCCAAAAATGGACCGATCCTGATCATGTTTGGTAAAGTCTCTTGTATTTTGCAAAAATATGTACAAACAAAATTTGAGAAGAATCAGTGCAATATTTTTGTTTTTTAATAGATTTAAGTGAAGATCGGGAAGCAGCTCTATATGGGGTCAAAGGGATCATTTTTGGACTACTCATTAGTGGATGTAATGATCGCATACAAACCCAATTTGAGTAAGATCTATATGACAATTTGGATCTTATGGCAATTTATGTCGATATCATATGGGTAATTTGTATGGGGGCTAGGTCTGAACATGGACCGATTCTCACCAATTTTAATAGCGTTCATCCCATGGCCGATAAAAGCTCATATACCAAATTTCATCAAAATATATTCATATTTGCGACCTGCAGTTTGATTACAAGCTTTACATGGACACACAGACGGACGGACGGACATTGTTAAATCAACTCAGAAAGTGATTCTGATTCGATCGGTATAATTAATGATGGGTTTAGGTCAAATATTTTTGGTTGTTACAAACAGCAGCACAAAGTCATTATACCCAAACCATATAGTGGTATAGGGTATAAAAATGAGACATTTCTACATAAACTTCTCTCTTCAAAATACGTTAAATTTACCTACACGTTTGTGTAGCCGGGGACGGAAAGGGTTAACTCAACTAGTTGCTTGACAGATGATAGAGAGTTTCAATTTGCCATTGATCGAGCAAAGGTTGCCTCGCGGCTTCTATTATATCGCATAAGAGAAAACGCGTTTCAGTTTTTTACTTTGTGGTCCTGGCGTTGCTACTCCACGTCCAATTAGGGTAAATGTATTTTTTAGTTTACATATAAAACAGCTCACCCTAACCTCCCTTGTGAAGGCAATGGCTGTATAAGGGAGCTGTATCAACCACATAAAAACTTACACCCCCACAAAATGACAACATAGACCTAGTGTCTCAAGTCATTTTTTATACATTCCACATTGTGGAATAGACACATCATTGCATGTGTCAGTTGAAGAAGAAAAAGAAGAAGAAGACAGATGATGGACTAACACTAAAACACAAATGTTTATAGCATCCCAAAGTTATCGAAAACTTTATATTATTGTACAAACAAATTATCCAAGTTGTTTGGATCCATTAAAACTATCAAAAAAAAAATTAATTCTCAACAGTTAAATTAAATTAAATTCCCAAATTAAATTCTCAACAGTTCTATTAATTTTAATTTTTGTCTGTTATTAAATCAGTTCGTGAAATTATTATTTTTTAGGATTAGTTACAAAACAAAAACTTAGGTAATTTAGCGTATATTGAAGGTGGCCAGAATTGAATATGAAAAGAATATAGTTTATACAAAACATTGGAAACCTTTACTAGAAAATATTTTTTTATTTTTGGTGTCAATATTTTGTGGGGCGTGTAGTCAATTCAATTGTAAGTTTTATCCACTGAAATATTTTGCCACTCTGAATTAACTGTCTCTATGGGATCTGTCTTGTTTGTGTAATTTCGTGTCCGTATTTTTCGATGGAGATCTGATGATTGGGTTGGCCATTCCAAAACTTTGGAGGTATTGCCATGTTGGAACTTCCAGACCTGGAACATATTTTTCTCCGCGTATGGACCACATTACGCCATTTGGTGTTTGTCTGTATCAAATTCCAGTTAGAGTATCTTCTACTACATGAATTGGACCCATTCCATGGCCCGAAAAGCATTCCCATACCATTATATTGCCACCGCCAAACTCAATAGTTTTATTTTCATATTTTGGGCCTAATCTTTTTCCCTTTTGTCGTCATACAAACGTTCTTCCATCTTAAATAAAACTTGGACTTATCTGAAAAGAGAACAGTATTCCAATTCAGTCTTGACCAGTACATGAGTTCCTTAGCTAAATTTATGCGAGTCAGCCGATCTTCTCTGATATCAGTGGTTTCTTCACAGAACGATAACAACCAAGATCTGCTTCGAGCACATATTATTAGTTTCAGATTGTTAGTAAACTTTTTAGGTAACATTTTTGGACATTTTTTAAAATCTCTTGTTATTAAATTAACCTGGCTTTGACTTGTTTTACGGGGCCTGCCGCCTAAATGTTGAGTCATCACCGTACCTTTTTCACGATACTTCTTGACAAATTTTAAAATTAAGGATTTACTCAGAGAATATTTCTCACAAATTTTTCGTTTATTTTTCTTGTTTTTATCTCTTCACAAAGTTTCATTCTTGCCAATATTTTAAAATAATTAAATAATAGAATAAAACAATAAAAACAAGTAAGAAAATTATAATTATAACCATCGCTTATTTTTTGCAAAAAAATACAAACCAAAATTGAGAAAAATCTTTGCATTATTTTTGTTTTTTTTTTTACCCTATACCACTATGTGGTTTGGGTATAATGACTTTGTGCTGCTGTTTGTAACAACCAAAAATATTTGACCTACACCCATCTTTAATTATACCGATCGAATCAGAATCACTATCTGATTCGATTTAACGATGTCCGTCCGTCCGTCCGTCCGTCTGTGTGCATGTAAAGCTTGTAATCAAACTCAGGTCGCAAATATGAATATATTTTGATGAAATTTGGTATTTGATCTTTAATCGGCCATGGGATGAACGCTATTGAAATTGGTGAGAATCGGTCCATGTTCAGACCTAGCCCCCATACAAATGACCCCTATGAAATCGACTTAAATTGCCATAAGATCCAAATTATCATACAAATCTTAGTCAAATTGGGTTTGTATGTATATATTACATCCATTAATCAGTAGTCCAAAAATGATCCCTATTGGACAACTCTTAGTCATAGGCCCCATATAAAGCTGCTTCCCGACCTTCACTTAAATCTATCAAAAAACAAAAATATTGCACTGATTCTTCTCAAATTTTGTATGTATATATTTTTGCAAAATACAAGAGACCTTACCAAACATGGTCAGGATCGGTCCATTTTTGGGCCTAGTCCCCATATAGATAAAGCATCCGATATGAACTTTTTCATATCTACAGCCAAAAAAATTAATAAAAATCCGACTCAAATTTGGTTTATGCTTATTTTTTATATCCAGTTAGTTGGGCCTGAGGGATAGGGTCTCTAAACGCATGGTATAGGGTATCGTATAGTCGGTCTAGACCGACTATAATTTTCTTACTTGTTGTTTTTGGGGTTTAGAAATGACCTTCTCTTTAGAAATGACCTTCTCTTTACTTTAAAAGTAAGCTTTTTGTCAAGACAACTACGAGATATTTGACATCGTTAAGTACATTTATGGTATTATTTCCAATAAGAAGATGACGTCTTGGCAGTCTTTTGGGAGATTTGTCAATGGAACAATTATTGCTTGAGTCTTGTTTGGATTAATGTTGATTTTTTATTTGTGGAAATATTTACTGCAATTTACAAGACCCTTTTCCATTTTCTTCAGGAGTGCACTTGTAAGTTAATTTGAAGAAATTAACGCAGTATCATCTGCATAATAAGCAATTTTCTTATATTTTGGGACTTTAAAATCGGATGTTTACATATATCGACAAGACCGATCCTTGAGGTAAGCCTGTGGTAATGGTTTTTGGAGATGATGTTTCGTTATTAATCGCAACTTTAAAGCTTCTGCCGTGAATGAAATCTGAAATAAGTTTGCATGAATATTTTGGTATACAATTTGCATCAAGAAGTTTAAATACTAGGCTATTATGCCAAACGGTGTCGAACGATTTTTCAATATCTAATAATATAAGATCCATTGAACGTTTATTGTTTTTATTGGTGATTATTTGATTTTTAATTCTGTTTATTTGGTGAGTAGTGCTATGCTCTTTTTTAAATCCAAATTGTTCTTTAGCAACAATAGAATTGGTCATTACAAATTCACTAAGACGAGAATGTGGTATTTTTTCAAATATTTTACCAAAGTTACTTAAGAGACTAATAGGTCTGTAGTTGTTTGGGTTATTTTTTGGCTTACTAGGTTTGTTTATGGATATAAACTTAGCATTTTTGAAATAGTTTGGGAAATAGTTGAGTTTGGTGCAGCTGTTAAATATTATAACCAGTAATTTTAGAGCTTTGATTGGTAGTTTATTTAAGAGCAGGTTGGGAACATTGTCAAAACCAGGGGATTTTGAGGGTTTTATTGATGAGACAACAGTCATTACTTCTTCAAGAGATGTATAAATTGCTGATTCAGAACAAGGATTTTTCTTCTTAAAATTATTTACTGTTGTATTTATTAATGTATCCGCTGAGTGGTTGTAGTTCGAAGCGAGGTTCTTTGCTTGGACAAATGTATTTGCCAGGATTTCAGCCTTGCCCTTATCAGATGTTATTTTTGTATTTCCAAATTTTCAAAGTTCCTACTTATTTTCCAGAATGATTTATCACCTGGTTTTAAATGTTAGAAAAAAGCATTTTTTTAAGTCATAACATGAACATTAGCGGTCTACACTAGCCTTTGACTTGAACATTGCCATGAATTATAGCTAGTCGAGACACCGTGTTATTAATTGCTTTTTATACCAAACTTTATTATAAATATGGCAATAATGTAACAAATGTTTGTAGCGTGTTTCTGGCAACACCTTTTTTTAAAGAATATAATAAAGCAGAACTGTCAAAGTTCTCAGCTGTTTTGCACATTGTTTTTGGAAATTACGAAAATATTGCAACAGCACATGTGTTGAAAAAGAAGTGGAAAAGAAGTTCCTTAGAAGTACATTTAAAACACAAAGCAAACTAAACAAAAATATATAATTAGGAAATATATAGAACAGGTAAAAAAAATACAATGCTAAAATCTTTAATGAAATACAAAAGGAAATTTGAAATAAAAGAATTTCGTTAGCATGGGATAACTACGGAGACGGCGCTCTGTGAAAAGAAAAAAAAAAACGAGTATAAATTGAAAACAGTGGGAATGTTTTGCGCTCTTTTACTATTTATACCTCGAGGTGTGAGGACGTTAACGTCTAACTTGAAGTAGTGTTGTGTGCCAGCCGTCGACCAGCCGTTTTTTTATATTGAAATAGAAGAAAAATTAACGTTTTGTGTGACCGGAGCTGATAAAAGTTGTAACAATTTACACAAATATAAAACGTTAGTGTTTTGTAGAATATATAAAATTAGTAATTCTTAAGAATTTCTTTACAAACATAATTAAATAATTGTGAGTGGGAGTTTGAAAATGTTTAAAAATTAAATTTTTAACTAAAAGTTACGTAAAATATATTTGATTCTATTGAATTAAAGCAGAAAAAAGAAATATAAACAGCAGACAAGTGAAAAAGTGTGTAATTCTAAAAAAAAAAAACAAACCAACAAAATTCTATTCACGCATAGTTAGGAAAAATCAATTCATTTTATTTCTTTGTAATAATTTGTGTATTTAAAATAAAAAATAAACACATTTCATTCTTCATTATTTAGCCATTACCTGGAGAACAACAGCATCTAAAGCAGCAAACTTTGCTTTTTTTCATCTATAAAATACATCGGGATATAATAAATCAACCATCAAATAAAAAATAAAAAATGCCACAAAGCAATGGACACGCAAACGGTTGCAACGGCAATGGCACCGGCACTCAATATGACATGGAAGATGGACAATCATTCCTATTCACTTCTGAATCAGTAGGCGAAGGACATCCCGGTAAGTTAAACTTTTCATGGAATTACGTATTACTTTAAGAAATTGCATCATATAAAAATTAATTTTATTATATTTTTCTTGATTAACGAATCAGAATTCCAAATTTTCATAGATAAACAAAATTGGTACTTATATTAAGAAAAATGTATGATTATTAAAGTTAAAATGTTTGTTTTCATTCACAATTCAATTTTCTAGATTTGGCAAAAGATTATAATATTGAGTTATTATTACTAAGAAATGCAAGACCATTGTTAATTTGAAAACAATATGTTTTTTAAACGCAAAAATTAATCCAGGAAAAGTTAAAAAAATAACTTATAATATTTAATTACTACTAACTTGTTGGTCTAAAATAAAATTGTGAATAGGTACCTCTACAATAAAAAATAATTTAAGTTTTTCAATATTATTGAATGATATAAGTTTTTGAAAAACGCAAGTTCTTTCATAGTTCTCATAGAATTCAATATTTTAAACTCGTTTTACTTTATCTAAAATTTTTAAACTGTTTATTTTATTATGTGTTTAAACATAAACTAGGTACATATTTTTTTAAAATTATTTTACATTTTCATATTAATTTGTTTATTTAGAATTTCGTATTTTATGTCGCAGTGTGGCTTTTAACAAAATGGCGTCGAACGTTTGACTCCCCACTTTACTTGTATAAAAAAATATTTTATTTAGTTAAGTTTCGTTTTATATTTTTCTTTTTTTTATCATTTTTATTTTGGTTGCTGTCTGTTACACACAAATATCTGTCGGATAATTTCGGTTTCGGTTTATTATGTTTGTTTGTTCTTTTCTTCAAATTCCTTTAGTGCAAAAAAAAAGAAAGAAACTAAAGACGAAAAAACCTGTGCGCGCGCCTCTTTGAACCTCAATTGAAGTTATGTTGCGAGGGGTCTCTGTTCAGGAAGAAAAAACATATGTTTACATAAATATTTTATTTATTTTAAATTCCACTCTCAATATGTGTGGTTGCACTAGAATTTATGTAGGTATATATACTTTAAATCGGTATTAATGTCGGGTTTTTTTTCAGAAGGTGACCATATGAAGATTTAATTTAAATTGAATTCTGTATCGCAGATTTAAATCAATTGCAGAATGATTTCTGTCAATTGTAAGTTTCGATTTTTAATCTTATAATTTAATACAAAAACAAAAAAAAATCTGAACAGATTTCTATCATTCATATAATGTTGCCCCTTTTTAAACTTTGAATTTTTATACAGGGAGAACTTGAAATGATTTTATAAATCAGTTTTCACAGAGTCACTTCATTAAATAAATATAGTTAATTTTTTAATTTAAACTTTTTTTGGCATTAATGAGAAAAAATAAAAAGATACTGAATATGAAAATTAAATTTTTTAAAGGTCCTATTTATAAGAACCGATGTGGTTTTATGCACACATACTTTTAAGTGTTCGAAACATCGAATAGATACCATGTCTATTTTTTCAAAAACACAATAAACATCAACAATTAATAAATAATTATTTTATTTTGCATTTAATTTATTTATTGGCAATACTATTTCAATTAACTATAAAAAATTAATAATTTATATATTTTGAAAATCAATTCTATTTATAGATGTTTCTACTTTCTGAAACTTAAAAATTTTCTTAAGCGGACTAAAAGAATTAAACGCTGCAAGTTTTATAAAAAAAAATTAACCGCTTTCAATCGTAGATATCTTGCAATCGTTAATTTATATTAATCATTTTTTATCAGTATTAGATTTACATTGATTTTAGCAATTTATATCGTATATCGTGTATTTCTATCAATCTTAGATTTCTATCAATTGTAAATTTATATCAATATTAATTTTTTATCAATCGTAACAATAATTCGATTTCTATCCATCGTAAATATCTGTCAATCCTAGATTTGTATTGCTCGTAAAAACTAATTCCATCCATCTTAGATTTCTATAAATCATAGATTTCTATGAATCGTAAATTTCTATCAATCAGTCTTAGATTTTTATCAATCGGAAATATCTTTCATTCCCAGATTTCTATCAATCATAGTTTTCTATGTATCGTAGATTTCTATTAATTGTAAAAAAATTCTATTAGTCTTAGATTTTATCAATCAGAAATATCTTTCATTCCCAGATTTCTATCAATCCTAGTTTTCTATGTATCGTAGATTTCTACCAATCTTTTATTCTATTGATATTAGCCGGAAACTAAAATTAATATTCGAATTTTAAAATTTCAAGCAATTGTATATTTCCATCAATCTCATATTATATTCAGTCAAAAGTATCTATCACTCGTTGATTTCTTTCAATCGTAGATTTTTTTCAATCGTTAATTTCATTTAATCGATAATTTCTATCAATCACAGTCTTTTATCCATCTTATATTTCTATCATTGTATATTTCTATCAATCTACTTGATATCTATAAATCATAGTTTTTTATCAATAGTTTTTATCAATCTTAGATTTCTATCAATTTTAGATTTCTATCAATCATAGATTTCTATCAATTATAAATTTCTATCAATTGAAGTTTTCTATCAATGTAGGGTGTTTGTATTGTTGACCTATATTGAAGTTTGAAAATGTTTATAGCTTGTTGTACAGTGAAGATAAGCTTAGCTTTATATTTTAAATAAAAATATCTTAATTTAAACTCCCAGAAGATGGTTAAAGAATTTAACCGAAATATCGGAATATCTTATATATATTTACGCTGATCCCTGACACACTGACTGACTGACTGATTCTGTAACGCTGAAATAATACACACACACAGCACTCCATACGAAGCTATGCGAAATACACAAACAAAATTTAATCTTTCTCATTTTATACAAACACACACACAATTTTCTCTCTTCTTTGTTACCGACCAGTGCTGCTAATAAAATCTTCTGAAAATCTACAATTTTGGAAATTAAATCGCCAAAATTGTCATTTTTAAAACAAGAAATTGTCAAGAAAATTTTACCGCTTATAAAACTCGAAAAAATACTACAAAAGGAAACAATAAAATTTATTTATATAATTCATATTACGAATATTATTACAGCATTGGTTATTTCTATATATAAAAATGTATTAGTGGTGAAATTTCAACGAAAAAAATTTAACACAGCAATCAACTAAATAATTTTATTGATATATATCTATAGCTGAAAAATATAATATAAGTATGTTTAAAGTATCGCCGTAATTAAAACTTAAATCTTAAATGGAGATGCTATTCAAGGTATTTCCATTTTGAAAAGACTTGACCCAGAATTAAATCTATACATATTTTGTAATTTACATTTACATTGAACTAAAACTATCAATTTTCGATTAACAACCCATTAATTATTAACCCTTGAAATCCTAATTTTTATACTACTGAAAATTTAAAATCTTCAATCATCATTCTAAAAATTTAACAAATCATTTTAACAAATTGAAAAATCGTCGAAATTAAAATAAGTTGTCAAAATTAGCAGCTCTGCTAACGACAAAAGCACTACGTATGCATATTTCGTGTTACATATGGAATAAGATGAACGCAAAAAATGCATCAAAAAACTAAGATCTATTCAAATTCTTCTTTAAATTCCCTTTGTTGGCAAAAGAAAAAATTCTGCAAAAAAAGTAATGAAGGAAATTTTAAACATTTTTATCAAAATTGTTTTGTATTGTTAGGAGTGCTTTCGCTCAGGTTCTCTGATGGCCAGCAAAGAGTGTGCTTTTTTTGATAAATATTTGAAAAAAAAGAGATCTTCAATGTGGATTTTGTTGTTGTCTACCGTATGTTTTCATATAAAGCTCTGTATTGAAAAGCACTTAAAAAAATAGTGCAATATTAAGTTTAAAATTTAAATTATTCTAACTTTGCATAATTAAATTACATTGTAATTGCAGAAGAGAGGTGGGAAAATAATTTTTTTTTCATTCATAATATTAATTTTTGCATAATTTGCTTTCAAAAAATGTTGACAACCATAAATTACGTAAATAGGTATATTTAAGATTTTAATTTGAAGAATTTATTGAAAGAATTAAAGGCGATTTGGAATAATAAGTTTTTTTTGAAATAAAACTAATACGCTCTGATTTTTTATTTTTTGGATTTATAGAGAACTTTTCAAAAAATTTAGTTCTCTTTTTCAGTTTACATGTATGATGAACTATGAAATATTTTTTCTCCTTTGGTGTTTGCACTTCCTTAAGGGGTGGTAGGTTATATAACCTTTTTTTGCATTTCTCTTTCTGAATGCACAACATGTCGAGCGTGTTGTGTCAAAATTTGAAGTAAATCAGAGCAAAACTTAAAACGATACAGCGTTTCCAGCGACCGGCCTCATACGTTATATAAATCAGTTTTTAGAAAACTTTAAACCGATTTTCTCGCAAATAAATGTTCGAAGTCCGTGAACATCATAACTCAAAATCTACTTGACCGATTCTTTTGAAATTTTAGACACTATATCTACACATAAATCATCAGGTAACCACGAAGAGTTTTTTTAATTCAATTTTCCTCCCCATTTTTTAACAACAAATTCCCGAAATTGTATAACAAAAATCGTTTTTCACTTCAAAATGCTGCAAAAAAAAAAAAAAATTGTAAAAAACTCTTCGTCACTACCTCAGGAAACATGTTACCTTTGAAATGCATTTCGATTTTTTATTTCACATGATCCGGTAACGAGTTATGATGTTCACCGCAAAAAAACAACGCCTCCGGAGATTCCCTGTCACGGACTTATTTATTAAAATTTTTATTTGAAAATTTTTTAAAGATTGTTCAAATGTTATGCTATAACGTACATATGTATGAAATAAATAAAATAATTATGAAAATACCACTTTTTTTAACTTTTAAAACCTTACCCCCCCACCCCTTTAGAAACTTGTATGAACCTTGCTCTAAAACGTGTTTTTTTTCTATGCTATTCTATTTTTTTTTTACAGTACAATGGAGTTTGGTTATAACGAACTCGGCGGGACCGGCCAAATTAGTTAGACTAAGTTCGTTATAACCGTAGTATTTTTTTGCTTTGTCCGAAAGGTTTAAAAACTTTTTAGTTGAATAAATTTATTTATTTTGATGCATTTTAAAAAGTTATAAATAGTTAATAGTTTGCCTTAATAAGACTAAAATTACCGAGTTTCTATCAAAATAAAATATTTTTTTAAAATCATATAATATTAAAAACTCCTTATGTGTAGAAGCAGAAAGTACGAAGCAAAGGTTGGCTACTGGCAAACTTTTGCGAAAATATACATAAAAGGACCTTTTACAAAACTTCATTTGAAAATCGAAGTTTTTTTTTTGTTTAAAATTAAATTAAATTAAATTAAAATTAATTTCTTAAAAATACATATACGGGCATGTCACAAATTTCGATGGAAATCGATTTGATTTCGAAGTTACTATTTCGATCAATATTGTTTTTGCTTCTTCAGTTTTTGTTCGTTTTCATTAAAATCGATTTAAGTTGAAAATTCGTATTTGGGCGATAAATATGGCAACGCAACGTAAACATAAAACAGATGATTGTTGTAAACAAACAAAAAAATAATAAAAATTGTGAAAATATTTTGTAATTTTATTTAAAAAAATTAAAATGCCCGGCATATCAATAGGTGCGGTAATTGAATCAGAGCAAAATCATAATTATGTTTAAAAACTGTGTCGACGACATTTGTTATATCAAATACATTTGTGATATCAAGTCTGCCCAGAAAGAGTCCACAACAACCCGGTCTCCCTTAACAAACCCCCTGGCTATATGTTGATGGCATTCCATGAACTCAATAAATATTCTTTCTTGGTCTGCATTCCGATGTTTTCCCCTTTAACAAAAAATAAGTTAAAATAAATGTTAAAATAAATATAAATACTTACATGTTTTCTAATTTATTCTTAATTTTTTTTGGTTTGTTTTGGTTCTTTCTGTCAGAGTTGATTTTTGTAAGAAAAACAATTATTTTGTACGATTAAAAAAAGGTGGCAATACAACGTTAAATCGAAATCGTTAAATCGTTTTCGATTTTGTCATTTGATCATGACTTTCTCTTCATTTGGTAATAAAATAAGTTTTAAAGTTATAAATGTATTTATTTTGCAAAAATATAAAATAAAACTAAATTCTTTATTTGTAATAAGTTATGTTTATTAGTTTTTTGGTGCAAAAGATACTGAAAATTTCAATTCCACTTAGGAAATTGAAAGTGGTTTTATTCCACAAAAAATTATCGATTTTAATTTTCTAAAGAAGCCAAATAGGAACTCAATTCCACTTTCGTTACGATTTTCGTTCTGTGACAGGCCTGATAATATAGGAAAATTCTGAAATTGAAAAAAAAAAATTGTTTGTTAAAGTCAAAAGTTTGATTAACCACTTTTCGCTATAAGAGAAGCAATTTGTATGAAAAATGTGATTAAAACTCTTGGGACCGAAGAAATTCTTCGCTATAAACAAAAATTTATTACAACCAGGGTTACTTATAAACGCACTCCATTGTATTAAATTTTAATAATTTTGTGAATCTCCAATCTCCTCACTTTACCCGGCCTTCCCACGTTCAAGTCAAATTGATCACACATACAATAGTCAAAAAATTGTTAAGCAACTGTCCCATTGAAAAATTGAAAGAGAGAATTGAAACGTATGATTGTTTAGTAAAAAAGAATAAAAAAGTATGAGTGCATTACAACTTGACAGCCAAAAATTTAACGTGTGAAGGGCGGGTAATATCTTTAATATATTTACGCTGATCCCTGACTCTTTGACTGATTGAGAGACTGACTGATTCTGTAACGCTGACTAAAACGATACGGTTCTAATTCCTAGGATTGACCTCGCCCCAACCGACACCACATTACCTTTCATATTAAAACGCCGCCAGTTTCCAGTAATTCCTGCATACGCAATTATCATAAACAAGGCTCAAGGCCAGTCATTTGATTACGTTGGCATTAATTTGGAGACCGCGGTATTTTCACACGGTCAACTGTATGTGGCTTTGTCACGATCAAAAGTTACAAGCCAAGTTAAGATACGTATTCAATCGAACCCACAGCAAGGAAAACTATTAAATGACCAACGTTATTTCACACAAAATATAGTTTTTCAAGAGATTCTAAATTGAAAAACTTTTTTGCCAAATATTTCTTATCTGTTTTGATACTTATGTACATATATAATTTCTACAGACACAATATTTTTTCACATGTACATATGTGACAATATAATTTTCAATTTACTACTATATTAAAAGATATATAATTTATTATAAATTTTTCGTGTATTTAAATTTAAACTGTTTTATTCATAATTTTTAAACGGGCGCCTAGGCGCCACACAATCATCTAGTAATAAAGATATTTAAACAATCAATCTTGAGTGTTTTATTTTTATAACACACAATAAAAATACCTTAAGCAGAATTATAAACATTTTCAAACGTTTTCTATCAATTGTAAAAAAATTCTATCAATATTAGATTTCTATCAATCGCCATTTTTTATTAATCCTAGATTTCTATTAATCGTAAAAAATCGATCAATCTTAGATTTCTACCAATCCTAGGTTTCTATAAATCCTAGATAGCTATCAATCTTAGATTTCTATCAATCGGAGTTTTACAACAATCGTAGATTTCAGCCAATCGTAGTTTTCTATATATCATAAAAAAATTCTATTAATCTTAGATTTCTATCAATCTAAAAAAAAAATCTATCAATCGTAAAAAAAATTCTATCAATCTTAAATTTATATCAATCGTAAATTTCAATAATTCTTATAGCATGTTCAGACGGCAAAATGAACCACTTAATTCGCTCCTTGAATCATGATTATGAACCTTGGTGTTCAGACGAGTGTTCTTGTTTCATTTTGAAGTTTATATTTTTTGTGCAAATATTTGAAGACATCCTTCTACACTTTACGTTTCACTATTTCATTTTTTTCATCTTTATTTGAATATATATATGTAAATATATACTTTTTATTTGTTAAATGTTTCTATTTATTTTATTGCACAAATTAATTTTTTGTTTTTTCTTTGTTTATATATTTTTGACAGCTAGTTCAGATAAACTAGCGAAAATTTCTTATCAAACTTGGAGATGACACTCAATGTTTCTAGGTTCACAACTAGGTTCATTTTGAACCAAGTAAATTCGCTCTCAAAATTTTGTATGGCGAATCATGTAGATTCGGGCGCGAACCGTGAATGAGAGAGCGAACCGCGAATTTTGCTGTCCGTGTGAACATAGCATTAGATTTCTATCAATCCTAGTTTTCTATCACTCGTAGTAATCTATCAGAGTTTACTATCAATAAAAAAAATTCTATCAATCTAAGATTAATATCAATCGTCAATTTCTATCAATTCTAGATTTCATCAATCATTAATTCTATTAGCCGTAGATTTCTATTAATCTGGATTTCTACAGATTTATATCAATCGTAGATTTATACCAATCGTAGATTTCCATCTATTCTGAATTTCTATCAAATATAAATTTATAAAATTTTATTTTATTGTTTTTAGATTTGTATCAATCGCGTATACCTCTTCAATCGTGGACTTTTTAAATCGTGGACCTCTCTTCCATTGTAGATTTCTACCAATCTTATATTTTTATCAATCGAATATCTCTTTAATTGTAGATTTCTTAAAATCGTACATTTCTATCAACATTAGATTTTTTTTAATGTATATTTCTATCAATTCAGAAATCTATCACATCATTGTAGATCTCTTTTAACTCTTATTTTTTCCATTTCATATTAATTTATTAAAAAAGAAAAATGAGTTACATTTTCAAATCTTAAATTTAATTCCGCTAAACCACAAGACTTGACAGCAGAATATGAATTAATAAGATGATTATTAAAAATATTTTTAATTTCAATGTATATCTATTTCTTTAAATTAATTCATAATTAAATTTTAAATTAATTTTTCGTAGATTTCTAATCTATTCATTAAAGATATATTTTATTTTAATAAAATCGGTAGATTTTATCATATATTTAGATACTATCATATATTCAATGGTACACTACCAATCGTAGATGTGAAAAATTGAAAAGCCTGGTCACCTTTTTGTATCTGATTCATGCGCACCATGTGCTTTATATTTATACACTCTCATCCACATGGGATTATTCTTCTCTTTCTCTCATGTAGTAGTGAACAAAAATATAAAGAAGAGATATGAGAAAACCAACAAAATTCGTAAACAATTACCTCTAAAATAAATTAAGCGGCTGCAAACATTTTGCAATACATTTCTTCAGATATTGTTGCTCTTTTTCGTCATATATATAGATGCATCTGTAGCTTTGTCAGATAATAATTTGGAAGTAAATGATCAAAACAAACACAAAAATGTATTTTTTTCTTAGTATTTAAAGAATATTTTTTTTTTGTAATCAAGAAAATACTTACATAAATACACACATATGTACCTATGTAAATATTATCTTAAAAAAAAAAAAAAAATTGCCACTGAAATATTCTCTTTAATTCGTCATACCTTTTCTAATGTTAATTTTTAAATGTTTAAATGTACATGTTCATTAGCGTTATTCTTGGCTTATGTCGTTTAGCTGTGAATACTGTTAACCACGTGTTTTCGTTATTTTTTGGATTATTTTTCAATCAGCATTGATTTTTGTTTAGTATTTTTTATGCGTTATTGTTTTTGTTTATTTTTTTATACGAGGGCGGATCAATAAGTCCGTGACTTTTAGAATAGAACACAGTTTTTTTGCAAAAAAAAAAAAAATTATTTTTCAACATAATCTACTTCTAGCTCAATACACTTAGTCCAACGTTTCTTCAATTTTTGTATCCCTTCCAAAAAATAGGATTTTTCGAGGTCCATAAAACAGGCAAAATCTAAATCTCTTTCCACCGAGTCATTTCCTTAGGTTTGGAAATAGGAAATAGTCACTGGAGGCTAAATCCGGAGAATATGGCGGATGAGGTACCAATTCGTAGCCATTTCTTTACGTTTGGAAATAGGAAATAGTCAGTGAGGACTAAATCCGGAGAATATGGCGGATGAGGTACCAATTCGTAGCCCAATTCGTGGAATTTTGCCATTGAGACTGCACACGTCACACGATTACGTTTATGGTCAATTGAGAGCAAACGTGGCACCCATCTTGCAGACAGCTTTCTCAAAACCAACTGATCATTTAAAATCGAAACCACACTGCCATATAAAATGGCTATGGCATCAACAATCTCACGCACTTTTACTCTTCGATCGGCCAACACCATATCGTGGATTTTTTCGACATTTTCGGGTGTAATGACCTCTACTGGCCGTCCAGAACGTTCAGCGCACATTTGTATATGGGTGACCACAACGAAAGTCAGTAAACCACTTTTTTTTATCATTGAAATCGATGGTACAGAGTCCCCATAGTATTTATCAAGCTTTTCCTTGGTTTGATTGACGGTTTTTTTTTCGCAAAAAATAATGTTTAATGAGCACTGAAATTCACTTTTTTTTCCATTTAAAAAAAACACGAGGTTGTATGTTTTGAACAGCTGTTAAACGCAAAGTAAAGGAACTTGCTCAAAATTTTACAGTAGTCTATTAACAGGTGGTACTTGATGGGAGCAGTGTTGCATTTCATATAACTACGAGGGAAGTTCGAAAAGTCAAGTCCAATTAATGGTTTTGACATGGTTTCTTTTTTTGTTTACTTTTTTCGAACCCATCTCCCGCCCGAACCAAGCATTCTTTCTACTTTTATGTTATTCTCTTTAATTCGTCATACCTTTTCTAATGTTAATTTTTAAATGTTTAAATGTACATGTTCATTAGCGTTATTCTTGGCTTATGTCGTTTAGCTGTGAATACTGTTAACCACGTGTTTTCGTTATTTTTTGGATTATTTTTCAATCAGCATTGATTTTTGTTTAGTATTTTTTATGCGTTATTGTTTTTGTTTATTTTTTTATACGAGGGCGGATCAATAAGTCCGTGACTTTTAGAATAGAACACAGTTTTTTTGCAAAAAAAAAAAAAATTATTTTTCAACATAATCTACTTCTAGCTCAATACACTTAGTCCAACGTTTCTTCAATTTTTGTATCCCTTCCAAAAAATAGGATTTTTCGAGGTCCATAAAACAGGCAAAATCTAAATCTCTTTCCACCGAGTCATTTCCTTAGGTTTGGAAATAGGAAATAGTCACTGGAGGCTAAATCCGGAGAATATGGCGGATGAGGTACCAATTCGTAGCCATTTCTTTACGTTTGGAAATAGGAAATAGTCAGTGAGGACTAAATCCGGAGAATATGGCGGATGAGGTACCAATTCGTAGCCCAATTCGTGGAATTTTGCCATTGAGACTGCACACGTCACACGATTACGTTTATGGTCAATTGAGAGCAAACGTGGCACCCATCTTGCAGACAGCTTTCTCAAAACCAACTGATCATTTAAAATCGAAACCACACTGCCATATAAAATGGCTATGGCATCAACAATCTCACGCACTTTTACTCTTCGATCGGCCAACACCATATCGTGGATTTTTTCGACATTTTCGGGTGTAATGACCTCTACTGGCCGTCCAGAACGTTCAGCGCACATTTGTATATGGGTGACCACAACGAAAGTCAGTAAACCACTTTTTTTTATCATTGAAATCGATGGTACAGAGTCCCCATAGTATTTATCAAGCTTTTCCTTGGTTTGATTGACGGTTTTTTTTTCGCAAAAAATAATGTTTAATGAGCACTGAAATTCACTTTTTTTTCCATTTAAAAAAAACACGAGGTTGTATGTTTTGAACAGCTGTTAAACGCAAAGTAAAGGAACTTGCTCAAAATTTTACAGTAGTCTATTAATAGGTGGTACTTGATGGGAGCAGTGTTGCATTTCATATAACTACGAGGGAAGTTCGAAAAGTCACGGACTTATTGATCCGCCCTCGTGTTATTATAGATAATGAAATTTTTTGTTTGGTATTGTTTAATGTTTAGCACAATTGTTGTTTATTTTTTTGCAGATTTGTAGAGTGCAAAAGCTATCGTTGAGAATGACTTTCATTTTTGCTATCTATGAGACTTAATTTTGATTTATTTAAGTATGTTACGATTTACGTGTTTTTGACATTAAGGTTATAACTTTCGAAATAAAAAATAATAAAAATATGTATCTGCTAGAAACTGATGGTTTCGCAATACAAAACGTAAAAATGTTAAAAGTTCTGCACACAGAAATACAGTTGAAAAGATCACCTGACTCATCTTAAAAATGCGTTAATAGCCAGAGTAAACATTATACGATATTTGTCGATGAAAAGTTTTGTTCATATTAATACATTAACCTACATTACCAAAACCCTCGTATTAAATAAAATAGAATACGGTCTGTATATTTATGGTAAAAGCTGTAAAATGTACATCAATATCATATAACCTTGTTGCCATCAAACAACAACATTCTCCAAGAAGCTAATCTCCCGTCTATAGATGACAGAATAACACTACAAATGATAATGACGTCACGGTGATGAATTTCTACCGTTATCTCCCGAGTTAAATATCCCATTAACAATTTCAAAAAAATGTATAAACCAGCCTCCCTGGAAATTTCAAAAAACCTCCATTGATATGTCTCTAAACAGGGTGAAAAAACAACTCACCAAAAAATAAATTTCTCTGTCATTTAAATGAACAAAAAATTCATTTCAAAAACAACAACTGGCGTTTTATGTACACTGACGGTACTAAAACTCAATGCAACATACCAGCTTACGCTACCGTGAATGAAGGAGGGAAAAAATCTCATCCTAAGCATACTTTATGAGCAATCATCAATCTTCACAGCAGAAGCATGCTCAATTTATCAAGCTATTCGATTAGTATTAACGGACAAAATAAAAACCATAATTTTCACCGACAGCCTTTCAGCAATGAAGGGCATAAGCAACCCCTTTAACACCAAATGTAATACAATAATAAAAGCCAGCAGAGCCCAGCCCTCGAAATTCGAGTGAAAATTCTAGGAAATTTTATTTTTTCATTTAATAAATAATTTTATAAGAGCCTAAAGGTATGCTAATCAATTTTAGCCAATTCACAACTCAACAGTTTTTAAATACAATTTATTAAATTTCATTATAAATATTTGTTGAATACACAGAATATATATAAAGTGTGTGTTAATAAATAATTTTATAAGAGCCTAAAGGTACGCTAATCAATTTTAGCCAATTCACAACTCATTTTATTAAATTTCATTATAAATGTTTGTTGAATACACAGAAGATATATAAATGGGTTTGTTAATAAATAATTTTAGCCTTAAGGTATGCTAATCAATTTTAGCCAATTCACGATTGAACACAGGGCTTTTGATATTAATAATAAACACACACACAGTAAGGGTTTTCACTCTTGGTAGTAAAGTACCCTTGTAACCCTTGTAAATGTTGTAGATATAGTAAAATTACTACTATTTACAACACCACAACAACAAAATGTATGAAAATGAAATTTACTACGCTGTGTTAAAAGTACAAGGGTAAAAGCTATAGTACATCTACAAGACTAAACATTTACAAGACTGAAGTAGCGATTGTTGATCTGCCAAAACAATTGTTTATTTTTTTATTTTTCATTTTGTGGTAAATGAATCAAAATAATAAAAAAAAATGTATCAAAATAATGAAAAGGCCCTTCTCCAGATTACCCGAGTCTGTATAGGACAATTGCTAACTGGTACTCAACTGGAAATTATTCACATGAATGGGGTTGGTTAAATTCTGTATCTCCAGAAATCATAGACACCAGTGTATGAAACTCAATTCGACTAACCCTCAGCATTTGCAAAAATCTGTTGTCATATAATTGGGTTTAGTGACCACTTCATTGATTTTGGAACCGAATTCAAGGCTCCGCGGCGGTACACTAACTAAAATAATATCATCAACTAATTCATCTAAAATGTGGTCAATGGCATCATGTTCACATGTATCCACAGAATCTCTGCAAATTCTATTTCGTCAACTACATTTTGTTCTAAAAAATTTATAATGTAGTTTTGGGCATTTTACTTATCTGCAAATTCTTGTTGATATTTTAAGTTTCCAAATTGATAAAAAAAAACAAAATAAAAAACAGCTGATACATTAGTTTACAATACACAACACAAAAGACGTTCACGCTTTGTAGTATAAAATCTTTGTAAATATAACAGGTTGTAAATTTAACACCAAGTGTGAATACCGCTAGTATGTGTTTTATGTATTCATTGGTAGCAACTTTAAATGCATTTTACTCAGAAAAAATATTCCAGATTGTGCAAATCTGTAAATATGGTGGACAGCTAAAAATAAATACCTTTCAAATGGGGTATCTTTGGTAAAAATCGGTTGTCAACTAAAATTTTTATATCGGTCACAAGAAGTCGCCTTGCCAATTAATATTATAGATTAGATACGTCCTTATCGCTAATGAAGACAGATTAAAAATACATTGGATACCTAGTCACATCGGCATCGTTAGGAACGAAAAACCGACATTGCAGCCAATTGTTATGGACGGTACGCTGGAGAAAATTGACATACGCTGCCACATTTTCAACTATGTCAAACTAAAATTTAAACTAAGTAAATCTATACATCACTACTACTCCTCTATGAACGCTCCCCCCCAATCTACCCAACTGATGTTGATAAAAACAAAATAAAAACATTTTCAAGATTATGTCTCCGCCACTCTATATTCACCCACGAATGGATTCTAAATAAACAACTTATCAAAGATGCAACTGCTCCTTCTCAATCAAACATATTCTTATTGAATGTCCATCGTATCTTAATCATATCTTAAAGAAGTTTCCTCAACGAATGTAATGAAGTTTACCTTACCGTTGTCTTCACATATATAAACTAAGAGGATAAGAAATTTTGGGAAAGTTTATGCAACCTGCACTTCATCACTTTCTTCTGTCGCATGTGTTTTTGTGGCATTCGAATCTTAATTCCAATTAATGGTTTTGACATGGTTTCTTTTTTTGTTTACTTTTTTCGAACCCATCTCCCGCCCGAACCAAGCATTCTTTCTACTTTTATGTTATTCTCCACTGAATTAACTGCCTTATTAATGAAAAAAATTAATTTCATGTCCTTGATATGGCAAACAATATCATTTTAAGTTTTGGATAGATTTTCGTCACAAAATTTAAAAATTAAATTACGACGCTCTAATTCCTTGAGTGGGGTTTTAAATACTAATTGCTTAGAAAACTGTAATGATTTATTTTAGAATTAACAACTAGATGTTACAGCTAGGTTTTTTACCATTAAAAATATTTTCGTTGTTGAAAGCTTTTTAATAATTCAGACTTTCAAATTCCTGTTTTAATTTTCATTTTTTTTGTACCACAGTCCTATCTGAATATAAACCTAACATAGAAATACATTAAGCCGCTAAATGTTTATTGAACTTTGAATGAAAATTAATATCTTCAGGCAATACAAAGCTTTTTTTTTTTTTTGTAACTGAAACCAGCTTTCTATATTATTTTCAAAATTTATGCTGATTTTTAAATTAATACAAATTTTCTTATATTTTTGCGAAATATCAAATTGGCGCTTATGTCATTGTCTGTCTGGTCATAGTCCTCAGTTATTGCTCATCAAAATTTTGAAAATTTTATACAAAAAATCACATACATACATGTTTACAAGGTTTATTTATGTACCTAATAGTGAAGGGTATTCGTTTTCATTTTATAAGATTCATATTTTTTTGTTTTAATTTTGTTTTCAAATTTCATTCACTTTTTTTATTTTAATTTTTTTTTTTGGTTGTATTTCGTCACTAGACACATTGGCATTGAATTTCGCTTAGAATCGCTTAAAAATGAAATTATAATGTATATTTTTTATTTCTTCTTTTTTACTGATAAATGCGCGTGCGATTTCTCGTATTGCACGATAGTTTATTCCGCTCATATGCTTTAAATATTCTAATAAATTTATTTTTCTCTTTTTTCTTTTAACAGATAAAATGTGTGATCAAATCAGTGACGCTATATTGGATGCACATTTAAAACAAGATCCCGATGCTAAAGTTGCTTGTGGTAATTATATTTTGTTTTTGTTTTTGTTTTATTTTTTTTTTGCTTGTTTAAACTATTTTGGGATGATATATGTAAAATAAAATAAAAATATACAAAGAATTGACACTTTACAGTAAGTTAATATAAGCGATTTTTTTCGAAAGTCGTATTTTAAAAGATTTAGGGCCGTATGCAAAAAAAAATTAAAGTGTACTTCAAGTAGACTTTATCAACAAATTTTGTATGAAAAACATACAATAAAGTCTACTTGAAGTACACTTTAAATTTTTTGCATAAGGCCCTTAACCGTCCTTACCATGGTAAAACTTTGTACGACTTTTTCCCTTAGATTTATAACTTTTTTCAATAATACGTTCCGTCTCAGACTAACGAAAATACATATCTATGTGTGTATTTTGTTTTTTTTTTTATTTTTCTTTGCAATTTTATATATGCGTTTATAGGTTTTGAGAACTAGTCACAAAAAAAAAAAAAAATAAATTCATTTATTTTTTTCTGTTAATAACCAGTTTATTTATAAATAAAAATAATCATTTTTTAAATCTAAACACAAAAACAAAAATTATAACAAAATTTTTTAAAAACAATGCGAAATTTAAATATACGCAGTTCATAAAAAACATGGCTTCGACAACTCGGCTTGTAATTGATTTCACAAGTTTTGTAACTGTGCCAATCTCAATTACGGTATTGTATTGCTTTCCATTTCCATAAACAGATCTTAACAACAAACGTTCTGCACACATTGTCATGGTATTTTCTAGTGGGCCACTCTAGTCTTGGGATGGAGAGAACGGTTTTTGTGACCTTGGAGACATGGATACTTGCGTTATCCTATTGGAAGTTTGAATTTTTCTCTTTATTCATTCCTGAGGTAATTGAATGTTCCCCAAACCATAATGCTACTTTCTGGCAAATGATAACTGTGCCCATCTGTGCCTTTTATGCAGATTTTTTTCGTCAGAAAATATATTTTCCCGCTCTTAAGGAAGGTCTCTCATGGAAGGAGATACCCGCAGATCGTGATGAAACTTTGATATGTTACAGAACACGAAAAAATAAGTGATCCGTATTTTTTTTAACTGCCCAATCTCATATTTAGGGGCAAAAAGATTAAATATTTTTCACATTTGATCCAAAGAAACCATATACAGATTGAAGATCATGTGATAGGTATTTTCAAGGTCTATCTATTAAAATATAAGACCTGGGGCCAAATCACCTCATTCGATATCGAGTAAAATCAATCGAAATTCCATATTTTGGTTTAATATTTGAAGAAGACGGATAAACGCTCTACCACGATTCGCTTTTCTTCTTAACCAGAGGCCATTATTCTTCAACTGTGAGAAAGAAAAATTATTCTTAACATTTTATTTTGGGAAATAAAAAAATGATTTCGATCGAAAAATTTCGATAACGAATGCGGTGATTTGGGCCCTGAAGGCTAATCGCTGCATTCGATATCGAGTAAAATCAATCGTAATTCCATATTTAGATTTATTATTTTAAGAAGACAGACAAACGTCAGACTTCGTTTCACTTTTACTCTTAACTGGGAGGTCGTAATTCGTTAACCGTGCCAGAGTAAAATTATTCTTAGTTTTTTTGTTTTGGAAAATAAAAAATAATTTCGATAACGAATGCGCTTAAAAGCTCGTGTAATTTAATAAAACATTAAAATTTTAGCGGGTTTTGTATGGTGAATTTTAAATAAAAACTCAGTGATGTTTAGTGAGGACGTGTTTCAAATTTTTTTTTGATACAACCTCTTGTTCTTTCTTTGGCCAATTTTCATCGAAGAGACTCCTTATGTTTATGGTGGCAGCCCTGCTCATAGGCAAAGTCATGCGTGAAGATAGCATTCATTTCCGATGTTCATATGGACTTTGCAAATGAGTATGTAAACAAGGCTCCAGACTTGTGAGAACGTGTTTTATTTTCAGATAAATACAAGTTTTATATTTTCAGCATCAAAGGAAAATAGTTAGTTTGGCGAAAAAGTGCAACTGTATTTAATAAAGAAAATCGTTTGCCAACGGTTAAATACGATGCCTGTGGCATTATGTTTTAGGGTTGTATGGCAGGCAACGGGGTTGGTAAACTCCTAGTTATTAAGTCTATAATGGATAAAATTGGATATATAAACATTTTAAAACAAATTGCAAATCAACTGGGCCTTGGGGAACATTTTTGATTCCAATATGATAATGATCCAAAGCCTACGGCACACAATGTCAAACTGTGGTTGTTCTACAATACTAAAATTCGATTGAAATCACCACCCCATTCATCTGTGTGATTTACTGGAGAATACCTCAGCATTAAATAACCTCAAAAGAATTGTTAAAAAGTGGAATTTTTGATGAGTGGGGTAAATAAGTAAAGAGGATATTTTAAAGTTTGTTAAGTGGATGCCAAATCGGCTCACAAACGTTATAAAGCGTAAAGGACATCCTACAATTTACTAACTTAAGTAAAATTTAATGTAAATTTAATTTTTTTTATTTATACTGCAAATGTATAGGTAAATTTTTTACCCTATACCGCTCTGTGGTTAGGGTATAAACTGGACTTAAACCCATTTTTTATTTTACCAAACGACTCAGAATTTCTTTCTGAGTTGATTTAAAGATGTCCGTCTGTGCTTCTGTGTGTCCATGTAAACTTTTATATCAAACTATCGAAATTTATTTCGATAGTGTAAATATTTCTAATGTCTTTAAGGCCAAGTAAGCCACGCGTAACAAAAAATGTATGTTTATTCTTAAATTAAAAAAAAGTAAGAAATTAAAAAGAAATTAAATATTAATAAAATGGATTCAGTCTCTATCAATCTATCAAGAACTCGTCGAGTGCACATCATATTGGCTAAGCAAAACATAGCTCAATGCTGAGTAATCGTATTTAGCTGCGGTCGTGCATGCTTGTGCGGGTAACTGCAAACTTCCATTGTAAAGGCAATGGTCGCGTTGTAGTTTATGTACAGGCGTCATTAGTCGCCATTTTGTTTTATATACTTATAAGTGTGGGGATCCTGGCAATATGAACGCTTTTAAGCGTCGCCAACTTTACAAATACATAAAAAAAATCATTTATTCATCATTCTCCGATTTTAGATGAATAGTCAAATTTTATAACACGTTTGGAAATTTGTATAAAAAATTTGATATTTTTGAAATTTATCTAAAATTTTTATTTTTAAAATTTGACCATTCCTCTTAAAATTTCGTTTGTCTAAAACGAAATCAACAAAGTCCTGCGGCAATACAAAATTCATTTATTTAAAATTGGCCGATGATCCCCATTTACTGGCCTATGATATTTTTGAACAAAAGTGGCACTAACGTCAGTTGAGAATTAGGAAATATTGCACGATCAGTAAATATTTACCTATAAAATTTAGGAACATAACATTCGGTCTGTGATGGTAATGGCAACTTGTATACATCTCAAAGTATCGAAGCCAAACAACGAAACGAGAAGTATTAACATGTTATTATTAGTCTCTTTGCTGGGTACCACCAGAGTGGCTTATTTTATTCGGTGCTGTAGTTAGTTGTGTTTATAAGCGAAAGATGACGGCCGAAGAAAGTGAAATTATACACATGACTTTGAAAAATATCCAGCAAATTTTCTTTGGCACCGAGGGATTGGTTTGGGGAATATCCGACAATGGTTAAAACCACATGATCAATGTTTTTCGGAGTATTAATGTCATTGGAAAAAAAATATTGAAAATATGAGGCCAGTCTACTGAAAAAACCTTCAAAAATCTTATTTTTTAAAATATTTTTTCTTTAGGACACACACATAATCGTAAAACAAAATTTGGAAATTTTTTCATAAAAAAATTGACAAAATGTTGGGTTTTCTACGCGTATACACTTCATTTACTCTTATTGCAAATTTATATAAAATTAAAAATTTTATTATTTTTTTTTTATTTATTTTTGACCTAAAGTTACTAAAATTAATATTTTTTCAAATATATTATATATATTTTTTTAACTAACATTTTCTTATTTTCTCTATATTGGAGAAAAATGTCTTTTCACATACTTCTTTGCTAACGAGTAAAATTTCACAAGGTTGCATTCGAATGATCACTCGTTACCGAATCCTAAAATCAAAAATCTCGTTACATATTATTGGTTATTATAAAAGAAAATCCCGAAAGAACAAAAATTCGTATGTTCGAAAAAAAATACGTTCGCTTACGACTAAGAAAATTATGATGAAATTTGGTATATAAGCTTCTTCAGTTTCAATATGCTATCCATCGAGGAAAGGCTTGCTCGTGGCTTCTATTATTTCGAATAAAAGAAAACGCGTGTCAGTTTTTTGCTTTGTGGTCCTAGCGTTGCTACTTTTAAATGTAATTTTTGCACGTGTTTTTAGGTTAAGTTTAATTTTAAAAGTTTTTATACAAAAGCTCACCCTAACCTCCCTTGCGAAGGCAATGGTTGTATAGGGGAGCTACGAGAGTTTAATACTGGAGTTTTGGTCTAGTACTTTTTCCATTAAAATTTAGAGTACAAAAAAAATATATATAAGCTTCTTGTTTGCCACAGGACGAACAGTATTGAAATTGGTGAAAATCGGTCAGACCTAGCCACACAAATGTCCCCAATGAGACTTAAATTGTCACAAGATCCAAATTTGTGTGTGTTTATTGCATCTATTAATAAAAAACAAAAATATTCCACAGATTTTTCTCAAATATGTTTCGTATAAGTTTTTATAAAGAAAATATGACTACCAAATATGGTCGAGATCGCTCTATTTTTCAACCCAGTTCCCATATAAATATAGCATCCGAATAAAACATTCATATCCGAAGGCAATAAAATGAATAATGCCACACAAATTTGGTTTATGATTATTTTCTATATCGAAATAACGGGTGATTTTTTTGAGGTTAGGATTTTCATGCATTAGTATTTGACAGATCACGTGGGATTTCAGACATGGTGTCAAAGAGAAAGATGCTCAGTATGCTTTGACATTTCATCATGAATAGACTTACTAACGAGCAACGCTTGCAAATCATTGAATTTTATTACCAAAATCAGTGTTCGGTTCGAAATGTGTTTCGCGCTTTACGTCCGATTTATGGTCTACATAATCGACCAAGTGAGCAAACAATTAATGCGATTGTGACCAAGTTTCGCACTCAGTTTACTTTATTGGACATTAAACCAACCACACGAATGCGTACAGTGCGTACAGAAGAGAATATTGCGTCTGTTTCTGAGAGTGTTACTGAAGACCGTGAAATGTCGATTCGTCGCCGTTCGCAGCAATTGGGTTTGTGTTATTCGACCACATGGAAGATTTTACGCAAAGATCTTGGTGTAAAACCGTATAAAATACAGCTCGTGCAAGAACTGAAGCCGAACGATCTGCCACAACGTCTAATTTTCAGTGAATGGGCCCTAGAAAAGTTGGCAGAAAATCCGCTTTTTTATCGACAAATTTTGTTCAGCGATGAGGCTCATTTCTGGTTGAATGGCTTCGTAAATAAGCAAAATTGCCGTATTTGGAGTGAAGAGCAACCAGAAGCCGTTCAAGAACTGCCCATGCATCCCGAAAAATGCACTGTTTGGTGTGGTTTGTACGCTGGTGGAATCATTGGACCGTATTTTTTCAAAGATGCTGTTGGACGCAACGTTACGGTGAATGGCGATCGCTATCGTTCGATGCTAACAAACTTTTTGTTGCCAAAAATGGAAGAACTGAACTTGGTTGACATGTGGTTTCAACAAGATGGCGCTACATGCCACACAGCTCGCGATTCTATGGCCATTTTGAGGGAAAACTTCGGAGAACAATTCATCTCAAGAAATGGACCGGTAAGTTGGCCACCAAGATCATGCGATTTGACGCCTTTAGACTATTTTTTGTGGGGCTACGTCAAGTCTAAAGTCTACAGAAATAAGCCAGCAACTATTCCAGCTTTGGAAGATAACATTTCCGAAGAAATTCGGGCTATTCCGGCCGAAATGCTCGAAAAAGTTGCCCAAAATTGGACTTTCCGAATGGACCACCTAAGACGCAGCCGCGGTCAACATTTAAATGAAATTATCTTCAAAAAGTAAATGTCATGGACCAATCTAACATTTCAAATAAAGAACCGATGAGATTTTGCAAATTTTATGCGTCTTTAAAAAAAAGTTATCAAGCTCTTAAAAAATCACCCGTTAGTTGGACCCAAGAGAAAGGCACCCGTATTCAAAACGAAAATTTAGTTACTGACTATCCCCTGACTAAGAATTTCTTATGCAAAACACTTTTTAATAATGACTATCGAATGATCAAAGACCTCTCAACTTCTAACTAACTGCTGTCAATTTGGTGTTTCTGTCAATAAAAGCTGTGAAATTAATAATATATAAATTCAAAAACAAAATAAAACAAATTTGCGATTCAAAATTTTTTCAAATCTTCACACGCTGGACACTAAATTTGTTAAATGTGAGGATACATCGGACTAGAACATACAAAAAAAGAAAAAATCCATTTGCTGTCTACGATGTTCGTCATCGTTCCGAAAGCAATATAGATTCACGAAAGAAAACGCATTGAAGCTAGTTTCATTGGTAAAGGCCGATCTTAAAGGTAAAAGAGAGGGGGGGGGGGAAAATTCCTGGTCATATACAAGTTTTAGCTGCCTTAAGATGTTTGGGAAGAAATCAGGTGCAAGATGATTGTGGTGAAATGCATGGGTTTAGTCAATCTTCTATGAACAGAGTTTGCCAAAATGTTGCTAGAGCTTTTGCCAAATTAGCAAAACAAATAATTAAAATGCCAACGACCTTTTCATCTTGTTCCCAGTTTGATGATCTTTTTTTGCTTATTTTTATAAATTTTTCCATTTTTTTTTTTCCAAATTTTCGCTTAAAACTTTTTCTAACGCTCAAAATAATATATAAATGTCAAAATCAATTCTCATTTTAACGAAAATCAGAGTTGGATTTAACAGAGATGTTACAATTTTTCTTAATCGGGTGACTAAAAAGTGTTCTGAATAAACTCATGACTAAATTGTGACTAAGCTTAGTTAACATTTTAGTTGCTCACTCGATGATCAGAGTATCGTCGGAGTACACAAATTTTTGTTTTGTTTGTACTTACTTGCCTCAAATGGTTCAAAACGTATTAGTTTTTGATTATATACTTTCTTAAATTTCGCTCAAAGTAAAGTACAAAAAGACCGAAAATTTAATACCAAGCAAAATTGCAGACATTTCTTCTTAAAACTAAGCGCATTCACACCAAACTTTTCTTCTTAAACTTTGTCTTAAGAAAACGATTTTAACATTTTATTTCAAAATACCAATTGGGTATTTCCATGCAGTCGTACGCTTATGAAGTATTATAAATCTCACATAAAAAGAAGCTACTGAAAATCAAGATTGCAGTTATGTTGCAATCCACGGGTACTATGTTTGAAAAAAAAAATGGGCAGCCTCGAATGTGCAGTTTCGAAAATATCCGTTAGAAATAAGGTGATAACGTATGCGACAAAAACGGAAGTGGTTTTAAGGCACATAGACATACATGCGAAAGTCTGCGAAGTATGGGAGTTTTTCATTGCTTTAAAAATTCCAAAACTAAGAAAAATAATGTACCTTAACATTCCTTTCAAATTTAAAGAGAAATTATCTCTGGTTAGTTTTATATAAAAATAAATAAATAATAACGTACGCGACATAACGTACGCTACTATTTTTCTCGTATATAAGTACACAGAAAAACAGTTGGCAACAACAATGGAATTTTTAAATACATAAACCCTCTTTTTAAAATTTAGATTTATTTCCAACAATTTTATTTATATGTTTATAAAAAACTACAATATTTTTATTTAAATATTCACTAAAAACAAAAATTCAAAATTACAAAAAAATTAACAAAAGGGTGTTTGTATTTACAAATCCCCATTTTCAATTTAAAAAACTTGTTTTTGTATTTGCAAAAAATCTTTAATGGACATGTTTAACACTACAAGCAGAATTTTGTAATTTTTTCTGTGTAATGAAATGTCTTTTGTTGGAAAATTTACATTTAAATTAGGAAACGAAATAAAAATGTTTTTTATACAAAAAACTATGTGATAAAATGAATAAAATGAAAAAGCGTCTGGTAAAATAATATTATTTGCTTTTACCATTTGCCAAACCTTCCCCTTTATAACAGCACCTGTTCCATCCTTGCCATGCGAGGTAGCAAAGAAATTCCATTCAAAATATTTACAGCTAAATTCGCTTACAAAATAAGGAATGCTTGTTAAAATATATTTATTTTGAAATTGTGCACTGCTCCCATCAGGGAATACAAATACGCTGGATATATCTTTATATTGACTTAGTATTTGAACAACAATTTTCTTAATGAAACAATAAACATCAAACTTATTATGGCTCAACTTGTCGCTAATAATAGCAAAGGAGTTTGTTGCTCCAAAAAGCCACGCAACGCACGTGAAAATGGTAACCTGGTGATAGGCAAAGTGAGCATCTTAAATCTCATTCTGATTAGTTAACCTATAGTTTTCTGCGAAATCAATTTGTAAAATCAATTCAGAATCCGTTACGTTTTTCTTTTTTTCGTTAATATATCGTTGTTGGCATTGCTTAACAAAGCTATGTACCTTAAAACCCGGTAGCTGAGCTTCTATTTCATGTATCAGTTCAGCCAATGAAGCAGTGGTGTAGCTTAAAGTTAAATGGTTATAAATTTTCTTCCAATGTTTCCACTTCACATTTTCATTCATTTTGGTAAGAAAATATACAGGAACCAAATCCTGCTTTACATCTCGAACGCAGTTCTCACAATCATTGGTCATACAATTTTCATTCAACACATCACAACAAGCCAATTGCAAAAATTGTTCAAATGTATTTGGAAATGATGGTATGACTTTTACGCAGGCTTCCAATAGAAAAGCGAAGTTTGCATGGTACTTACAAACACACATGTTGTGTGGCATTTGATCTATTAATTTTACATAGCTAGGTCGGTACTGATAAAAAAGTGATTAACATACACATCCTGAGGTAACCTCGCTTTTGTATAGTTGGTAAGCTTCAGACACAGTGAAAAGCATAAAGCGCTTGGCGACTATTTGCCCATTATAGGTTACCGTGTCTTTACGTCCTGGAGCTTGCACACTTATTCCATCTCGTAAGTAAAAATCTTGAACTAAGTTAAAACTTTCAACCGAGGCGGTGCGTGTTTCCTGCTCATAATTTGTGGGTTTTACATACTTCCCATACAGAACTTCAAGTACTTCTACTTTCTTGTTCATGTCCATTGGCAACATTTTTTCTACCTTTCCCACTGCTTTCCCCAAAGTTTGTCTGCAACTAAAAGATGATTCAGCTGCCACGTTACTTACATTTTCATTTTTTTTTCGCAATGCTTGCTGCCGAATGCGATCTCTTTTTCTTTTTTCTTGAAGTAATTTGGCATCTTCTTTTGCTGCATTTGCCTTTTTTTTGCAATAGGCCCGCTGTCTTTCAGCCTCCTTTTTTTGGTGCTCCTTCAGTTTTGCTTCGTCTTTTTTTAACTCTTCCCACCACCGTTTCATGGTTCTACAACTATTTAAGATATTTTAAATGGAAAATTTGCGTTAAACATTGATTTGGATGTATTTGATTGAAATTTTCATACTTACAATAACGTATGCGACAAGCTTTAATGGGTAATAATTTTTTTTTTACTTCAATTGAAAAGGCAATTTTAGTGAATATTTTAAATTAAAAGAATTCTTGCTTTAGAATTGTGATCTGCATTACCTGCGACTGCCAATGTACAAATGACATAAACTAACAATGTTTCAGCATAACGTATGCGACATTAAAATACCATAAAAAGCAAATCAAAAAATTACCGTTATTCGAGATCTAACTTCTCTCTTTTTTCATTTTTATAGGTAGATGTTATTGCAAATTTAATTATAAGTTGTAATAGTATTGTTTCAAATCCCTCTTTTAGTTAATAGGAAAGAGAAAATAGTTTATTTCATTTGCAAAAACTGAGTCGAAGAGACATTCAGTTTTACTTTTCCATTTTTGAGTTTTACAATTCCAATAAGCTGTAAATACTTCCATATTATAAAAATTCGATTATTTTTCTCTTATTTATTCATCTTAAAACCCCTTTCCAAGTATTTTTATTTTTTCAGTCGTGGTTGACATTTTCATGGAAATACCCAATTGTATGCTTACTTGTTAAATGCAGCTCTATAGTAAATTCATATTAAATTTAAATGAATGACACGAAATGAAATCGGAAAACCAAATGCTTCTTATAAAAAGTTTCAACAAAAATGTCATGTTAAACTTTTATGAAACTCTTTGTATGCTCAGTTTATTAGTTTTGGTTCAATTGGAAGCTACAATATGAAACCCCAATAATTCACAGTGACACAAATTTGGATCTAAGATATGAAATCAGTTTGGTGTAAATGTGTCCGCCATTTGATTTTCGAAATTTTGACTTCAGATTTAAGATCAGTGACCCCGAAAACCCCTTAAGACAAAGTTTAGTGGAAATGCGCTTGGTTTTGAAAAAATAGGTCCACCATTTTGTGTCCTCCATTTTGATTATTGAAATGTTGACTTCCGATTTCAGCGACCCCGAAAACCCCTTAAGACAAAATTTAGTGCAAATGCGCTTTTGATTTTATTTTTGATTTTTGAAATTTTGAGTTCAGATTTGAAATCAACGACTCCGAAAACTGAATAGTACACATATTTACGCGGATCGGAAGATCCGTTTATTTATTGCAAATACCCCATAGTGCAAAGTAGAAAGAAGAAATTTAAAAATTATTTATGCGTCTACTAAAATTTTGCTTCTGTACTTCATTTGAATTGCTTTGAAATTTATTTTAATTGATTTTTCACTCAATTCCTTTGCGACTTCAGTTTATTCATCTGGTGAATGAATTTTAAATACGCATGCATAAACATAATTAAAAACGTATAAATTATTTTAAATGTGAAATTCTGCTTAAAAATCCCTTAGATTTATAGTAATCTGTTAGTGTATTTTAATTTTTTATTAAATAAACTACAACAAAATTTATATCTTACTTATAACATATAGATTTTTGATAAAAATCTCTTGTAACATGATTCCCTATGTCTACGTATATCTGCGTATCACGATTTGTTATATTTAAACACTCAACAAAAATAAACATCTCAAGTTAATACTTTATAGATTCTTTGTGCATAGTTTTGAAAATGTTTTACGTTTTTTTTTTGTGACTGTAAAGGAACGTGCGACAACTTAAAAAATAAACAGTTGTAGTTTCCCAAAAAAAAAAAGTAAAAAAAAAAAATATGAAAAAACATATAAATTTTTTTAAAGAAATATTTATGCAATTATTGATTTGTTTATCTTTTTGTTATTTTAGAAACTGTTGCTAAAACTGGCATGATTTTATTATGCGGTGAAATTACTTCAAAGGCTGTTGTCGATTATCAAAAAGTCGTACGTGAAACGGTTAAACATATTGGCTATGATGATTCTTCGAAGGGTAAGTTTTATTTAAATTAAAAATTATTTGAAAAACTTCTTCAATAACAGTTTTAATAAGTTTTTTTTTTTAATTTAATTTTGGGGGGTTTTTATTATTGAAAAATTCTTTTCATTTCGTATTTTAAAATAATTTGTTTAAAATCATCATCAAAAAGGTTTCGATTGGAAAACTTTAAATTTACTTGTTGCCCTCGAACAACAGTCTCCCGATATTGCCAATGGTGTTCATATCAATCGTGAAGAAGAAGATGTCGGCGCTGGTGATCAGGTATTATTCGCTCTATTTCTATATCGTTCATCACAACGTTCAAAGTGTTTGTTGCTCTACTTATTTTGTTTGTTTTTTTTTTCCACCAACGGGTTGCCTTTCATATATATACATACATATATATTTTTTTTCATTAAAAACCAACTAATCCATTAAAACTTCTGAAATTTCTAAAACCCAAGGTTTTATATTTAAACATAAAATCCTTGCGATCAGTTAAAAACAAAGCATGTTTTTAAATATCGTGGATGTGATGTCCTAAAATAGTGTAATAAAAAAACTGGGATTTATTAATTTTTAAGTATAGTTTTTTTTCATATATTTAGTCAAGAGATTTTGACCCAATGTGAGTTTTTTGACCCATTTTGCTTATAGAAAATTTTACAGATTTGTCTTAATTTGTCTGCTATAAAATGTTAAATTTTTTTTTTTTTTAATTTCAGGGCGTAAATTAAAACTATACGACAAATTTTGAATTTTTTGAGACCATAGTCTCTTTAACCCTAATCGTATCACGAGTTTTTATAACGATTTTTAGCACGATATCACTCGCAGTCACTTATGAGAAAGTGGGAATATTAATAGTTTATTGTTTTTTTATATTTTTAAATTAATTTAGTTATCCAACATAGCAGCATTTTGGAAATACGATATAAAAAATTAAAGTTCAAACATGCTTTTGAATCTTGGGCACGCTTTTTAGCCTTCGTCGAGAATTGATATTTGCCTCAAAGTTTGAGACGGAAAATTACGTGGAAACTCTGAAGAGGGCGAAAAATTATCGAAATAATTTTCGACAGTTTGATTAGTGCCGAATCCGTTTTTCATTAATTTTTTTTACGGAATTATCCAAGTTTTCCCTAAAATTTTTCGACAAAAAAGTTTTTAAACGAAGGTTTAATCAAGTTCTCTAGCAACTGATCATACAAAGTGTCGTCAAATATGGAGAAAGAGAGCTTGTGAGAGAGAAATAAAGAGAGATAGAGAGAGATAGAGAGAGATAAAGAGGGAGATAAAGAGAGATATAAAGAGAGAGAGATAAAGAGAGAGTGAGATAAAGATGAGAGAGATAAATAGAGAGGGATAAAGAGAGAGAGAGAGAGAGATAGAGGAAGAGAGAGAACAATACGTAGCGAAAAACAGAAATAAAGACAGACACAGAAAATCGAGCGAGAAAAAAAGAGAGAGAGAGAAGAGAGGTAGATAAAAATAGAGGGAGAAAGAGGGATAGAGAATAGAGAGAAAAAGAAAAAGAGAAAGACGGGAAAGGTTTCAAAGTATCGGTAGTGACGAGCTGAACTAAAGGTCGAAAAATGGACCGATCTTGACCATATTTGGTAAGATCGCTTATTTTTTGCAAAAACATATAAAAACAAATTTTAGAAACATTGTGAAATATTTTTTTGTTTTTGTTATAGATTTATGTAAGCGAAGATCCTACAGGGTTTATTTTTGGACTACTGATTAATAGATGTAATAATTACACAAACCAAATTTGTTCGAGATCTATATGATAATTTGGAATTTATGGCAATTAAAGTCAATCTCATAGGGGTAATTTGTATGGGGAATTGGTCTGACCATAACCGATTTTTAGTAGCGTTCGCCCTATTGTCGATAATAGCTGACACACCAAAATTGTTGTCAAAATATATTCATATTTGATATCTGTAGTTTGATTAGAAGATAGGACACACAGACGGACGGACAGACGAACGGACGAACATTGTTAAATAGCCGCAGAAAATGATTTGATCGGTATAATAAAAGATGGGGCTTGGCGAAATATTTTCGATAGTTACAAATATCAGCACAAACTCATTATACCCTGGCCACATGGTGGTATAGGGTATTAATATCATTCAATTTGGTTTATTCATATTTTAATTCAAAAATTTGAATTTGCATGCCTGGGTTTTAATTGTCAATTGTTTACAAAATATTTACAGGTTATTTACAACAAAACAACAACGTTGGCTTCTATTTATTCTCTTTAAGAAAAATGTTTGTGATTGTCCTAAGAAAATAAAATTATTTTATTATTTTATGGGGTATTTTTTTCTGAATTAAAAAATTTTTTTTTTAAACATTTAGCATTTTTTTTTAATAATAAATATTTTTAATATTCTATTTTGTGTGCAATTTTTTTTCTCTTTTAAACATCATTTTCATTGATTTGAAATGAAATGAATAAAAAGGTTTCGATTATAAAACTTGCAACGTTTTGTTAGCCTTGGACCAGCAATCGCCCGAAATAGCCGCTGGAGTGCATGTTAATCGTTGCGATGAAGATATCGGTGCCGGAGATCAGGTGTGCAAATAAAATTATTAAGAAACTCTTAATGTGTTCTCAATGAATATACAATTTTCTTTTGTAAAGAGTTCATTTGTATTTTAATTTTCCCTATTAAACAGGCTGCCTTTATAAGTTTTGCCTTTTAACTTGTACATATACAATTATAGTATTTGTGTTCAAATATTTATTTTCAACTTATTAATATTATTTAATATTTTTTTTTATTTTGCTAATGCACACCCACATTAAAAAAAAATTTAGTTTACTGTGTTATTTCGCCAAAAAAAAATACTTGTTATATCAAAATTAACGAAACTCTATTAAAGCAAATTTTTTGACTTCACTTTTTATTTGGTGTCAGTTTTAGTTTTCATTTCAAAAATATATTCTTCCAAATTTTGTTATACCATATATATATTGGTTTTCTTTTGGTCCGTAACTGTAGTATTCTTTTTGATCTGTAGTTATTATCAAACACACAAAATATTTATATTTCATAAACTTGTATTTTATTATTAATTTTTAACAATATTATCATTCACTTATCATAGCCGATTTTTTTTTTTTGTATTTTATCTATGGTTGCTAACTTGCTTGCTTTTTGCCTGATTTAATTACTTTTTCTACTAACATTTGTTTATATTTTATGTTTATGTTTACTTTGCTGAATACTCTGATTCTATTTATTATTCGATAATAAACAGTATTTTATTTTAAAAGGGTATTATGTTCGGTTATGCCACTGATGAAACTGAAGAATGTATGCCATTGACTGTTGTTTTGGCCCACAAATTGAATGAAAAAATCGCTGAATTACGTCGTTCCGATGAGTTCTGGTGGGCCCGTCCCGATTCAAAAACACAGGTAAGAATGTGACACGCAAATGATTGCATAAAGTCCAAATATTTAATCTTTAATAATAGTTGGAAAGTAATTTATATAAAAATTAGTTTATAATTTTTTTTTTCAATTATATATATTCTTTCTTTATTTACATATTTTAACAAATTTGGTATTTACATATGAGATCTTATCTTTACATATTGATATTGCAACAAATAGTATATAGGATCTAAAGATATTAAATAGTTTTTATTTTATTTTTTAATAATTTTTAAAGGAAATTGGGAGGAAAAAAACCTTTATATGATTTAATAGATTCAAATACTATCTGAAAATATTTATATGTTTATAGGAGGTTTATTAGAAATAATAGACCTCTATAAGCATATAATTTTCAATTTGGTGATTTCTTTTTAATTTTACGTTAAGAGGAATTTTCAATTATGGCAAAGTAATTGTTATTAAGACTTGTTATGAAATCGATAATTTTTTCATAACCCGTTTCTTCATGAAGAAGATTTGTACGATACCTCCATGGCTTTTTATTTATCATTTTAAGACATTTGTTTTGTATAATTTGTAAGCCTTTTAGGTGACAGTTGGCAGCGTCACTTCAAAAAGGACACGTGTAAGTTAATATTGGCCTCTAACACTTTTGAAGAGTAGATTTTTGGTTTTGGGGTTTAGAAATTACCTTCTACTTAGAAGTGGCCATAATGGTTTAAATGATTTTGTAGCTTTTTGGCACGTAGCCATAATATGTTGTTTAAAAGTAAGCTTTTTGTCCAAGACAACTCCGAGATATTTGACATGATTAAGTACATTTATGGTATTATTTTCAATAAGAAGAGGACGTCTTGGCAGTCTTTTGGGAGATTTGTTGAATGGAAAAATTATTGCTTGGGTCTTGTTTGGATTAATTTTGATTTCCCATTTGTGGAAATATTTACTGAAATTTACAAGACCCTCTTCCATTTTCTTCAGGAGTGCACTTGTAAGTTTGTTTGAAGAATTTAACGCAGTATCATCTGCGTAATAAGCAATTTTCATATATTTTGGGACTTTAAAATCAGTAAATCAATGGCGACAAGACTGATCCTTGAGGTAACCCAATTAGTTTGTAAGAAATCGTAAAAATTTTACAATTTTTTCCTTATTTTTAATATTTTCTAATTTTCTATATTACAAATTTTCAAAATTTTACAATTGGTTTACATAGAAACTTTTTAAAATATTTTGGTGTCCAAATATTTTTTGTCAAAAATTTCATCGTATTTGGACATAAATGAAGTTTGTTCAATTTTCTTCAAAACACTTAAATAATTTTAATTAAACAGAAATTTTCGTTTATCATCTGTGTAATGTCTTACGATTTGTTATATTCTGATAAATGGTTCTTAACCATAAACTTCTCAAAAGAGTTGACAGGAGGACCAAGTCGACGTCACATCCCACTCTTTCCTTAGTGCTGGAACCGCCATTGAAGTGGGCGGCTGTGTTCGAATACAATTTTCTAGCTAAATTAACAGTCTTTTGAATATTAGTGTATATACAATTGTTGGAAGACATTAAAATTAAAAATATGTACTACAATATTAATTGAAACTAAAACACGTATTTAAAAAAACTAGCAGATTCCAGCCGTCGAAAGTCGAGCGCAAATTCTAGGAAATTTTATTTTTTCATTAAATAAAGACCCTAAAGGTATGCTAATCAATTATAGCCAATTCACAAATCAACACACAAAAAACAAACACATTAACAAATTTAATAAACACACTCATAGCATTGTATAATTTTTTGTATGTGTTAGTAGCAACTTTAAATGCAATTTTCTCAAAATAAAGCAACAAATTTAAAAATCTGTAAATCTGCAAACCGGCTAAAAGGAAATACCTTTCAACTAATATACGTTTGGTCAAAATCGGAATAAAACGGTAGAATAAAACATCAGTCACAAGAAATCGCCTAGCCTATTAATATTATAGATATTTATTATTCTTGCGTAAATCTAAAACTTTAAACAAATAATTTCTATTTCAATAAATAAAAAAATACAGTTCATTTTGTAAAGTAAGAGAAGTGTTACACTTTTGCACTCTCATATTTTTTTTCTGCAGCTTCTTTCCCTTTTAAGCATTTGATTAATATTTCGTCCAGAAACCCTGGGCTTTTTTGAGAGCATCTATATGGCGAGCCATATTACTACAAAAACGTGCAACCATTTCATTGGGGATCGCTTCCAAAATTTCTTTATTACTCTATCCCAAAGGCCGTTAACGCCACTTGGAGCATCTGGAAACTTTTTGAGCTATGATTTTATGTGACTCCAAACATTTTCTGCCGGATTCATACCATTTCGTGGTATGAAATGGTTGACTATTCAACCAATATTTAACTTTTTTGGGCCGAGTGCCGAGTGGGATTATTGTCATGCTAAAACACGACGTTTTCAGCAGAAAGACCCGTTTTTTCCCGTTGCAGCCGGCAGATTGTGTTGTACAATTGTAAGGTATTGTTTTTTTTTTTTTTTTCATAATACCTTCAATTCTTACCAGAGAACCCACTCCATTCTTTGTAATGCATCGCCATACCATTGTTGAGCCACCACCGTTTTTCTTGATTGACTAGTTCCATTCGGTGTAGTGGTGTTTGGGGGGGTCTTTAGTCCAGTACCAAGCTCGACCATCGGACTCAAATCGCTTAATTTTGTTCTCATCAGACCATCTTATATAAAAAAAATTCAAAGATTTTACTTTTAATAAAAAATATATGGCTTAAAACTTATGTACCTTGCTTCAGTCATCCTCAGCCCAGTTTTCGTAGACTTGCGCAAATTCTTTACGTAGTTTTGATATATATATATTTTTTTTTATAAAATTGGTTTCTTTTTCTTCACTCCAGCATTAGCATCGAATCTTTTGAGACAGCGTTGGGCTGTCCTCTTGCTGGCTTCATTATTTAGCGTTCTAAGAGCTACAGCTGGAGTAAATACATTGTCACTTATGACTAAATTTTCAAGATGACGACCAGTTCGGTCATCAACCTTTCTTGAGCGTCCAAGACGAGTCGTTGAGGTTTTTATGTTATGTTTTTGCTTTAATCTTTGGACCGTCATATGGCTTAGTTGAAACTTTTTTATGCTATTTTTTTGTTTATCTCAATAGAACCAATTTTATAAGTTTGAATGAACAACTAATAAATACTAGCAGATTCCAGCGCTCGAAGAAGAATACAAACTCATTAACAAACACATTAACAAATTTAATAAAACACACAGCATATGTATAATTTTAAATACAACTTTAAATGCAATTTACTCAAAATAAAGGAAAAAATTTAAAAATTTGTTAATCTGCAAAACGGCTTAAAAGAAATACCTTTCAAATAATATACGTTTGGTCAAAATCGGGTTAAAACGGTAGAACAAAACATCGGTCACAAGAAACCGCCTAGCCTATTAATATTATAGATAAATGAACAATTATAATTACTAGCAGATTCCAGCGCTCGAAATTCGAGCGCAATTTCTAGGCAACTTTCAACTTAGCCAATTCACAAACCAACACTTTTTTAGTTTATTATTATTATGAATGAAGATGACAAACTCATTAACAAACACATTAACAAATTTAATAAAACACACACTAGCATATGTATAATTTTATGTATGCCTTAGTAGCAACTTTAAATGCAATTTACTCAAAATAAAGGAAAAAAATTTAAAATCTGTAAATCTGGGGAACAGCTAAAAAGAAATACCTTTCAAATAATATACGTTTGGTCAAAAGCGGGATAAAACGGTAGAACAAAAAATCGGTAACAAAAAATCGCCTAGCCTATTATAGATTACCTCTTATAGTTTCAATCAATAATAAAAAAAAAATATTTTTTGCTTCTCCCTGTATTGCTGCTTCCCTTCCCTATCTTCACTAATCAATCCAAAACAAAACTATTGCACAGATTTTTCTCAAATTTGTATTTGTCAATATGTTTTTGCCAAAAAAATCAGTGGCTATCAAATATGGTCAGGATTGGTTCATTTTCGACCTAGTCCCCGTAGGAAAACGAATTAATAGCAATGCCACTTAAATTTGGTTTATGCTTACGAGGAGGTACCAGAACAACCCGACCTGACGTATAGATGGCAGCAGTAGTTTGAAAAAATACTTTGGTGAAAACTAGCAATCTTATAAATAATTTGTTTTAAGTTTCAAGGGGCCACGTTGTTAAGTATTGTTTTTTAATTTCATACTTTCATTTGAATATTAAATATTAAAGCTCTGGGGGAGTCTTCGTTTACGACTATAATTGGGTAGCAAAGTTTAAACATGGCCGTACGAGCTGTCAAGACGAATCGTGTGCAAAGAAGGCGAAAACAGTTCCATCTGCAGGAAGGTTATTGATAACCTTCGAAAAAGAGAAACAATCAACGGCGAATATTATCCTAATTTATTACAGCGTTTAAGTGATGAAATTAATGAAAAAGACCGTATTTAGCGAATAAGAAAGTTTTGTTTCATCAAGACATCACATCCACTATTCCGTTGGCCAAAATCCATTAATTAAAGTCCAAATTGTTTCATTTTGCACCTAATTCGTCAGTTTTAGCTCTCTCGAATTATTTTCTATTTCTAAACTTGGAAAAATGGCTCGTTGTTAAAGATTTGCCAACACTGCAGAGGCGGTGAAGTCTGCTGCGGTTGATGGCTAACTATAAACATGATATCAAAACTATTGAATATCGCTGGAAAAGTGTATCGAGCTAAAAGGAGATGATGTTCGAAAATAAAGAAAAATTTTTAGTCTTGCAAAATGAATTTTAGTCTTGCAAAATGAATTATTTTGTTTTTATATTTGTGAAATTTAAAAAAAAAAAAATATTTTTAAAATTGTGAAAAACATTTTTAACATATGAGGGCGGATCGAAAAGTCCGCAACTTATTGTACGAGTAATTTTTTTTATTTCTCAACATACTCTCCTTGTAGCTCAATACACTTTGTGCAACGTTTCTCAATTTTTGTATCCCTCCAAATAAAAGGATTTCTTCAAGGGCCATGGCGACTACACACGCGTTTATGTTCAAGTGTGGGCAGCTTTCTAAAACCCAGCTGATTGTTGAAATCCGAAATTACAAAGCCATATGATATGCCTATGTCATCAACAATCTCGCGCGCTTTCACTTTCTGATCAGCCAACACCATATCGTGAGTATGTTGTGACCTCAATTGGCCGTCCAGAAAGTTCGATGTCACTAGTACTTGTGCAACGTCAGCGAAATTGAGTAAACTAAATAAATTGATAGTGCTGAATCCCTCAGCTTATCAACGGTGAGAGTGATAATTTCTATGAACCCTCGAAATTCACTTTTTTCAATTTTTGTAATAATTTACGAGATTGGATCCTTTAAATTACTGCCAAACACAAACTTAATGACGGGCTTTCTCAAAATTAGTTGTTTGATGGGAGCTGTGGGAGGTTTATAAAGTCTTGAACATATTTATCCGCCTCCACATTTTTATACAAAATAATTGTACGCGATTGAGTTAAATCAATTACTTTTTTAAGTTATTGCATTCTATTTGATCTTAATAATTCAGATTTAAAATTTTGATCTGTTCTCGCTTACACCATATATACTTAAGACCAAATGGAGTTAAATTAGAAGAATTTCAATTTAATATTAATGTTTCAAAAAAATCTTCAAATAAAGTTTTCGTATACTTTTTTAACAAAAATTTCGTTAAGCGTAAAATTTTTTTTTGATGTGTAACCTATAAGCGCAGGGGGGTCAAAATCTATTTACCAATACAATCGCAAAAACAGCGTATTGGAGAAAAAATTATGATATGTAATAACGTCCCTTGAAAATGAAAAATGAAAAATAATAAAAAATGAGAAATGAGAAATGAAAAATGAAAAATAAAAAATGAAAAATAAAAAATTAAAAATTAAGAATGAAAAATAAGAAATGAAAAATGAAAAATAAAAAATGAAAAATAAACAAGTAAGAAAATTATAGTCGGTCTAGACCGACTATACGATACCCTATACCATGCGTTTAGAGACCCTACTCAATCCCAACTAACTGGATATAAAAAAATAAGCATAAACCAAATTTGAGTGGGATTTTTATTATTTTTTTTGGCTGCAGATATGAAAAAGTTCATATTGGATGCTATGCCTATATGGGGACTAGGCCCAAAAATGGACCGATCCTGACCATGTTTGGTAAGGTCTCTTGTATTTTGCAAAAATATATACAAACAAAATTTGAGAAGAATCAGTGCAATATTTTTGTTTTTTGATAGATTTAAGTGAAGATCGGGAAGCAGCTCTATATGGGGCCTATGACTAAGAGTTGTCCCACAGGGATCATTTTTGGACTACTGATTAATGGATGTAATAAGCACATACAAACCCAATTTGACTAAGATTGATATGATAATTTGGATCTTATGGCAATTTAAGTCAATTTCATAGGGGTCATTTGTATGGGGGCTAGGTCTGAATAGCGTTCATCCCATGGCCGATAAAAGCTTATATACCAAATTTCATCAAAATATATTCATATTTGCGACCTGCAGTTTGATTACAAGCTTTACATGGACACACAGACGGACGGACGGACGGACATCGTTAAATCGAATCAGATAGTGATTCTGATTCGATCGGTATAATAAAAGATGGGTCTAGGTCAAATATTTTTGGTAGTTACAAACACCAGCACAAAGTCATTATACCCAAACCACGTAGTGGTATAGGGTATAAAAATGAGAAATGAAAAATGAAAAATAAAAATAAAAAAATAAAAATGAAAAATGAAAAATAAAAAATGAAAAATAAAAAATCTAAAATCAAAAATGAAAAATAAAAAATGAAAAATAAAAAATGAAAAATATAAAAACTGAAAATTAAAAATATGAAAATTAAAAATGAAAAATGGAAAATGAAAAATAAAAAATGAAAAAAATGAAAAATAATAAGTGGATAATAAAAAATGAAAATTAAAAATATAAAATTAAAAAAAAAATTAAAAATGAACAATGAAAAATAAAAACTGAAAAATAAAAAAATGAAAATTAAAAATAAAAAATGAAAAATAAAAAATTTAAAAAATTAAAAACCAAAAATTGAAAATGAAAAACTAATAATGAAAAATAAAAAATAAAAATAAGAAATGAAAAATAACAAATAAAATATGAAAAATAAAATATGAAAAATAAAAAACGAAAAATAAAAAATTTTAACTGAAAAATAAAAACAAGAAATGAAAAATAAAAATAAGAAATGAAAAATAACAAATGAAAAATAAAAAATGAAAAATATAAAGTGAAAAATGAAAATTAATAATGAAAAATAAAAAATTAGAAAATAAAAATTTAAAAATAAAAATTTAAAAATAAAAAATTAAAAATGAAAAACAAAAAAATGCAAAATGAAAAATGAGAAATAAAACATGAAAAATGAAAAATAAAAAATAAAAAAATGAAAAATAAAAAATAAAAAATAAAAAAATAAAAAATGAAAAATGAAAAACCAAAAATGAAAAATAAAAACTGAAAAACGAAAAATGAAAAATAAAAAATGAAAAATAAAAAATGAAAAATAATAAATGAAAAATAAAAAATGAAACAAAACCATAAAAAAAAAAAATTAAAAATGTAAAAATTAAAAATAAAAAAAAAAAATGAAAAATAAAAAATGAAAAACGAAAAATGAAAAATTAACCAGTTGAGATAATAAATAATAAATATTTTTATATTAGCAGAGCCCCTGCAGTTGTTTGCTATAAGTAATATATAGATACGCTTTCTGTTTGATTTTAAAAAAGTGACATAAAAAATCTTTAATTACTAGGTGTTTCCACATCTCCCCTGTGATCGGACTCATATGATTTTTTTAATAAAATTTATATGATTTAAACATATTAATTTTTGTCAAAGAAATGTTTTAAAATTACAGATATATCTGTTTCAGATTACAGATTTATCGTAACAAATTTGTTCAATATAAAATGAATTTGTTAAATATTGAATAAAATTTGTTAAATATAAAAAAAATTTAAATATTCCAGATTCTTCGCAAAACTAATATTTTTCTAAAAATTAAAAAAAAAATAAATAATTATTCAATATTAAGTGCGATTTTTTAAAAATACTATTATCGTAAAAAAATGTCGTTGATAAATTTTTTATTTTGCCGCTATAAAGGTAAAAATCATTAACTTGTTATACCCTCCACACCATTGTTTGGTCAATCATTGAAAGTAAAAAGTCGATATGGCGATGTCCGTCTGTCTGTCTGTGGAAAACATTACCCTGTCCGCAAGGTCACGGTCGTACTACTACTAGGCTTAAAATGTTCGTCATAATCTTTAGCAGTTTAGATACTCCGATAAAATTTCATATAAAAAATAGTGAATAATGTTTATATGTAACAAATCATGTGCATTATATACTATGTATCAGTAATGTATGTATACATATTGTTGTTTTTTTTCTTTCGTACATGTGAACGTTCAATTCACATCGCTTACAAACAAACAAAAATGTAATTGTATTTGGTTACATTTATGCTCATTGTATTTAATAATTGCTTTGAATTATTATTATTCTTATTATTATTTATTTATTTAATCTTTAAGCATAGCCGAATTTAACACACTTACTTGTTTATATTTATACTGACGATTTATTGTTATGAGTCTCTGGAGATAAATTTCCATTTTTGACAAACAAATCTTTAATATGGACTTTTTATGTTTATTTGTTTTTGTCAGGTTACCTGCGAATATCTTTTTAATCAAGGAGCTGCTGTACCCAAACGTGTTCATACCATCGTCGTCTCCTTGCAACATTCTGAAAAAATCTCTCTTGAAGATTTACGTTCGGAAGTTATGAAAAAAGTTGTCGAAGTTGTCATTCCTGCCAAATATTTAGATGCCAATACCGTTGTGCACATTAACCCTTGCGGCTTATTCGTCATTGGTGGTCCAATGGGCGATGCCGGGTTGACTGGACGTAAAATCATTGTCGATACCTATGGTGGTTGGGGTGCTCATGGTGGTGGTGCCTTTTCGGGTAAAGATTATACTAAAGTAGATAGATCTGCAGCTTATGCCGCTCGTTGGGTAGCCAAATCTCTGGTTAAGGCTGGTTTGTGTAAACGTTGTTTGGTGCAAGTATCATATGCCATTGGTTTGGCAGAACCTCTTTCCATCACAGTCTTCGATTATGGCACTTCACATAAGACACAAAAGGAATTACTGGCTATTATTAAGAATAACTTTGACTTGAGACCTGGCATGATTGTTAAGTAAGTGTTTGAAGTGAATTTTGAAAAGAAAATTCTATAAATGTTTAGTAAATTTCCTCGGATAAATTGTTAGTGCTTAAATTTCTTAAATTTGTTTCTTTTTACCAATTATTAATGTTTTTTGTTTGCGTTATTTTTATTAAGGGAGCTCAACTTGAAACATCCCATCTACCAGCGCACAAGTACTTATGGCCATTTCGGTCGTGAAGGTTTCGCTTGGGAACAGGCTAAAACTATGAAAATCAGTGGATTAGACGGTCAGCAGCTGCCTCAACCACCGTCTGCTAAAAAGGGCAAAACCGCGTAATCATTAGTTTTTAATTATAAATCATTATTTTTTCTTATATTTTATTTTAAACATTATTGTTTTTTTGTTCGCAAAAGAAGAGAAAATTTAGCCTAAAAGAAGAAAATATTTTTACAACAAAAAATATACATATATGTGAAAAGAGCCAATATTTTAATTTATCTGAAAAAGGCATTTTAATTTCTTAATCTTTTTGCTTTTACTTTTATTAAAACAATTAAATTTATTTTAGTTTTAGTTGCCAAAAAATTAAAGAAATTTTATCAAGAATATTAAAAAAAGTAAAACATTTTATAACAATAAACTAAACAAGAACATACAGCAAAAACACTGCTATTTATGAAAGTAGTAAAATTTTTAATTATTTGATTTTTTTAATTTAAATATTATCCTTAAATTATCTAACCCCACTCTCTATTCAAAATTAACATACAACGAAGCAGCATATTTTTCTTTGTTTTAATTTATTTAATTTTTATTTTTATAAATTTTTCAAAAATCTATAATAATTTCATTAAGAAAACACTTGTTACAAATGTTAAAAGTATCTCCTATTTCATGCTGTTTATGTATCATCTTCTCGTTTATGTTTTTTTTCTACTCTCTATATTTTATAAAACACCATGTATTTTGTATTAAGTCTTTCTCCTTTTAAGTAATTCAAATATAAGCAAAGATAAAAACATCAAGATTTATTAAGAAAAAACTACACCACTACTTTCTTTGCGTATATATAGAATAATCTATTGAACGCAATTAACGTAAAACTTAAATAAATTATATTTAAATAATATTGAAACAGTTTAAACATCAAAATTATATTCAAAAATAAATAATACAAAAAACTCATAAAAAAGTAAACATCTCTTGTTAGATTTTTATTTACATTACTTCGTTGATAGGGGTGCAAACAAATTTGGATATTTTATAGAACACGTAAAAATAGCGAACGTCATATGTATGGAATAAAAAAAATGCCAAAAAAACGGCCGGTTTGGACTGATTTTCCACATTTGATCCAAAAAAATCATATACAAATTGGACATAAAACTTAAGAGGTCGCTTTATTTATTTAAGAAATATTTTGTTACTCGTAGTACTATTTTAGTAAGGATGTATTATAGTTTTTTTTTATATAATTTTTATTTCTCAAAGAATCTACTTATGTTATATGGTGGAAGCCCTGTGCATAATATACAGGAAATATGGGTATCAATAAATTTAAATACATTCGGAAAATTTAATACATGCTGATTTTCAATAACAGGTTTTTATACTCATCCCAATTACGAATATTCGCAAGGAATTTCTTTCTCACGGAAAATACTTTTCTCGAGAAAAAAATCCTCCAATTATAAATTCCGCGTGAACAAAAAATTAATAAGTGGCATCATCGAATTTCGAAGCCAGTTTTTTTTTGCTTATTGACAATTAATTTTCAATTTTTTTGTGTGTGCAAACGAAATAACGAATAAATTTATTTTAAAGAAAAGTTAAATAAAAACAAGAAAATTATAGTCGGTCTAGACCGACTATATGATACCCTATATCATGGTTTAGAGACCCTATCTTTCGGTCCAACTACTTCGATATAGAAAATAAGCATAAACCAAATTTGAGTGGGATTTTTATTAATTTTTTTGGCTGCAGATATGAAAAAGTTCACATCGGATGCTATATCTATAAAGGGACTAGGTCCAAAAATGGACCGATCCTGATCATGGTTGGTAAAGTCTCTTGTATTTTGCAAAAATATGTACAAACAAAATTTGAGAAGAATCAGTGCAATATTTTAGTTTTTTAATAGATTTAAGTGAAGATCGGGAAGCAGCTCTATATGGGGTCAAAGGGATCATTTTTGGACTACTCATTAGTGGATGTAATGAACGCATACAAACCCAATTTGAGTAAGATCTATATGACAATTTGGATCTTATGGCAATTTATGTCGATTTCATATGGGTAATTTGTATGGGGGCTAGGTCTGAACATGGACCGATTCTCACCAATTTCAATAGCGTTCATCCCATGGCCGATAAAAGCTTATATACCAAATTTCATCAAAATATATTCATATTTGCGACCTGCAGTTTGATTACAAGCTTTACATGGACACACAGACGGACGGACGGACGGACGGACGGACATTGTTAAATCAACTCAGAAAGTGATTCTGATTCGATCGGTATAATTAAAGATGGGTCTAGGTCAAATATTTTTGGTTGTTACAAACAGCAGCACAAAGTCATTCAGCCCTGTTCTTGAAACGTTGTTATTTGAATAAAAATGAATATGAAATAACATGAAATTGAAATTTTGGGTTTCTTGAAAACACAAATTTTATATTTTCGAAGTATTTTTCGAAATCATATTTTTTTTATTATCAAATGACATGAAACATATGGTTCAGCTTCAGAACCGTATGTTATCTAGAAACCGAGGTGCCATATGGTTCTTTAGTCACTTCCACAAAAAAACTTTAAGTAATTTTTGCATGTTTTTCCTTAAGATTATAAAGAAAGTAAAAAAAAAAATATTTTCTTTTAAAATAACAATTTACTTGTTCATTTAATTGTTTTTATTCTTCAATTTCATTCAATTAAGAATGACTTCTATTTTTGAAATAAGTTAGGCATCACCCAAGAAAATTCGAAATTCAAATAAATTGGATTTGACTGGCATCACTTCTGTTTCGAATATAAACAAAGTTGTGGCAGTCATATGCAAAAAAAAAATAAAAATATGTGATTTGAGTGAAATATTATTTTAAATTCCTTTATTCGTAATAATTAGTACATAAAGAATCTATGTTATAATTGAAAAAATTATAAAGGAAAATAGATTATGCAAATAAAAAGTTTTTATTATAGTTATAGAACAACATCATCTCCAAAAGTGTGTTTTATTAACATTGACTACTGATTACGAGTTTTTTTTAAATCAGCGCAAAATGTAGACGTTTTTTAAAATCGTTTTTTTTCATAAAATTAATGTCTAATTTTTTAAAATAATGACAAGGTTCAATAAAAAAAATGTTAGAGTTTAAATATCAATTAGTTTTTTTTATCTCTTAAGACCTGCTTAGTAGAAAAAGGGCATTTGTTTTGATTTCACAAAGCCTTTTATATGTGAATTAAAACGAGAAAAAATATTCTTATTGAAATTAGAGAACAGCAAAAAACTCGTAGTTTTAAGAATTTTTTCATTTACGAGTTTTTTTTTGTGATAGTGGTTTCAAGAACATTAAATTATCATTTTTCATTTTCAATTTTCAATTTTTAATTTTCAGTTTTCATTTAAAATTTTTAATTTTTCATTTTCCATTTTTAACTTTTCATTTTTTTATTTTTCAATTTTCAAATTTCATTTTCCAAATTCCATATATCATTTTTCATTTTTACTTTTTATTTTTCAATTTTTAATTTTCCATTTTTTATTTTTCGTTTTTCATTTTCAATTTTCATTTTTCCTTTTCCATTTTTTAATTTTCAATTTTCAATTTTCAATTTTCAGTTTTCAATTTTCATTTTTCATTCTCCATTTTCTGTTTTCCATTTTTAGTTTTTCATTTTTCAGATATCATTTTTCATTTTTCATTTTCCATTACCCATTTTTCATTTTTCATTTTTCATTTTTAGTTTTTCATTTTTCATTTTGCAATTTTCAATTTTCATTTTCCATTTTTCATTTCTCGTTTTTCTTTTTTCATTTTCCAAATTCCATTTTTTTCCATTTTTCCTTTTCCATTTTTCATTTTCTATTTTATATTTTTAATTTTTTATTTCTCGTTTTTCTTTTTTCATTTTCCAAATTCCGTTTTTCGTTTTTCATTTTCCATTTTTCATATTTCATTTTCCATTCTCCATTTTTCATTTTCTATTTTTCATTTTCCATTTTTCATTTTTCATTTTCCATTCTCCATTTTTCCTATTTTCCATTTTTCGTTTTCCATTTTCCGTTTTTCATTTTCCATTCTCCATTTCTCTTTTTCTATTTTCCATTTCACATTTTTCGTTTTTCATTTTCCATTTTCCATTCTCCATTTTTCATTTTCTATTTTCCATTTTTCATTTTTCATTTTCCATTTTCCATTTTTCATTTTTCCTTTTTCATTTTTAATTTTTCATTTTCCATATGTGGCAATACTACTTACATAGCTCATGGTTGTTGTGTTTGTTGGTATGATTGCATCATTTTTTTGTGTGGCTTTTTTGAACTGTGAATGTTGTTGTACAATTATTATATTCAACTAAAATATTACAACAAACACACTGGGTTTTTTTTAGATGTATCTACATATTTTTGCTCGTATCTAAGTACAATGATGCCCGATTTAGCCCATTTTCAATACCAACCTGCTGGGAATTATAGCAAATGATATTATTGTAACCTTACCCAGCAAAATGGTTTTTTTTTTTGTGAATGAGCGTGATTTCAACAGACAGACGGACATCGCTATATCGACTCTAGCTGTGATAAGGATCAGGAATATATATACTTTATGGGGTCGGAAATTAGTTTTTCGATGTGTTACAAACGGAAATACAAACCTACATATATATACCCTGTGCCACTAAGGTGTGGAGGGTATAAAAATAAATAGCATAGCTATGATGCGAGCACTTGTGGAGGAATTAGTGTTGTAGACTAACAACAACGAAATTGCTAAAAGATTGCTAGAAGTTAATTGCGGGCTGAATCTATGGAAAACGCAATCAGTGCCTGACTTGGTTTTCATTAAAGTTGACAAAAGTTGAAGTTGGGGTTTATTTGAAGAACAATAAAATATTAATTTTTTTTTAATTTAAATTTTGTTTTATCAATATACTTCTTACTTTTTTATGTAAACTCCCAAATTCAAGTGCTTTGAGAATAACTACTTTCCCCTCGAATTTTTTTCCGAAGGAATTTTTATTAATAATAAGGGAAAAGGGAGAAGTGAGAAATTTCATGCGGAATTTTTGTTTAGAATTGGGCTGACTATATAAAAGCATTTTTAAAGCCATTTTTAACGATATATAACTATACAGAGACCACCCAAAGAAATTAAAGTATTCGCAAATAAGTGTTTTTAGTTTTCTTTAAGAAACGAAACAAAAACTAATTCGCTTTGATCCATTTGAAACCTAAAACTAAATATATCTGAATTATTCATGCTAGATGTCTTATTTTAAATATATTCATGACTTTAATATTTAAATGCTCCTTGCCCCTTGCATCGTCCAAAATTTTTATATCTTTTTCATATAATTTCAAAACCTTTCAAACAATATATAATTTATAACATATTCCACCGTCCAAAAGTGTCTGCCGTCCCTAAATAAGGTATGTGGTTTTTAACTAACAGTTTTCGTTTAAAAGCCATAAAATTATTGCGGATGGAATTTTTCATTCATTATTGAGTAAATATTTTATTATTTGCAATAAAAACTATTTTTTTTTTTTTTTTAAACAGGTAACAGAAAATAGCGACTTTGGTGAAAATTGTTTTTTTTTTTTTAATTTACTAATTGGGTAATGGCTTAGCGTAGGCTTTTTACAAAAGAAGAAGTAGTGGCAGGTATTTAATGTTTTACCCGAAAGGAAGTATAAATAATTGAAAAGACTCAAATTGAAACACATTAAACAAAAAGAGGACGAGTTATTGTGTCGTAACTAAGACCTAACACGTGAAAGTTAAAACTTTAAATATTTGATTGATTTAACAGAAAGTATGGCAGAAACTGCGGAAATTGGGAAGAACAGTCAAGCAGTTGCAAATGCGCTTAAGCATCGCGTCGAACTGGACTATATTGTAAAAAATTCAAAGACCATGGTACAATTGCGAATAAAAATCGAAGCTGTCGGCCCAGACCATAAGGATCATGTAATATAAGCGCAAATAAACGAAATCGCCACCCACATAAACAGCAGCCGAACGAAGTTTCAAACATTCCGCCAAAAATTGAAGTTTGGAGAAACTACTACTTGAAAAAATAGAAAAAAAATAAAAAAAAATATATATTTTTTCCACTACCCATAATTATGACTCATTTATAAAATTAAGCCATTCCGATTAAAATTGAGATAAGGGCGAACAAAAACTCGAAAAAGATCAGAAACTTTCTTTGGAAATGTGTGAAAATGTGCTCTTGTTTGAAATTTGATGTCATTACAAATAAAATTTGCCAATAAGACTTTATGCAGATAGCTGCAAAAAATTGAAGCGTTGGCGTACTTAGAAATTATTCACTTACCAAGTTGCATACATCTTTTTCGAGTAGTAGTTCGTCAACAGCACAATTTTGCTCGATAGTCACTTGCAGTTGTTGAAAAAACATAGAATTATTGAAAAAAAAATTTGTTTTTCAATTTCTGTCTTTTTCGAGTGTTTCAATATTTTTATACCCTATACCACTATGTGGTTTGGTTATAATGACTTTGTGCTGCTGTTTGTAACTACCAAAAATATTTGACCTAGACCCATCTTTTATTATACCGATCGAATCAGAATCACTTTCTGAGTTGACAGCGATGTCCGTCCGCCCGTCTGTGTGTCCATGTAAAGCTTGTAATCAAACTGCAGGTCGCCAATATGAATATATTTTGATGAAATTTGGTATATAAGCTTTTATCGGCCATGGGATGAACTGTATTGAAATTGGTGAGAATCGGTCCATGTTCAGACCTAGCAACCATACAAATGACCCCTATAAAATCGACATAAATTGTATGTGTTTATTACATCCATTAATGAATAGTCCAATCTTCATTAATGGATGCTTCCCGATCTTCAATTAAATCTATCAAAAAACAAAAATATTGCACTGATTCATCTCAAATTTTGCTTGTATATATTTTCGCAAAATACAAGAGACTAGTCCCCATATAGACGTAGTCCCCATATAGACATAGCATCCGATATGAACTTTTTCATATCTGCAGCCAAAAAAATTAATAAAAATGCCACTCAAATTTGGTTTATGCTTATTTTCTATATCCAATTAGTTGGGCCTAAGAGATAGGGTCTCTAACCGCATGGTATAGGGTATTGTATAGTCGGTCTAGACCGACTATAATTTTCTTGTTTCTTTTTATACCCTATACCACTATGGGGTTTGGGTATAATGACTTTGCGCTGCTGCTTGTAACTACCACTAATATTTGACCTAGACCCATCTTTTATGATACTGATCAACTCAGAATCACTTTCTGAGTTGATTTAGCGATGTCCGTCCGTCCGCGTCCGTCCGTCTGTGTGTCCATGTAAACCTTTTTATCAAACTACAGGTCGCAAATATGAATATATTTCGATGAAATTTGGTATATAAGCTTTTATCGGCCATGGGATAAACGCTATTGAAATTGGTGAAATTCGGTCTATGTTTGGATCTAGTCCCCATACAAATGACCCCATGAAATCGACATGAATTGCCATAAGATCCAAATTATCATATAGATCTCAGTCAAATTGGGTTTGTACGTGTTTATTATATCCTTTAATTAGTAGTCCAAAAATAATGCCTATAGGACAATTCTTAGCTATAGGCTCCATATAGAGCTGCTTCCTGATTTTCACTCTATTAAAAACAAAAATATTGCACGGATTTTTCTCAAATTTGGTTTGCTTATATTTTTTTACAATATAAGTGACTTTACCAAATATGGTTAGGATGGGTCCATTTTTCGACCTAGTCCCCATATAAATATAGCATCCGATATGAACTTTTTCATATCTGCAGCCAACAAAATTAATAACAAGGCCACTCAAATTTGGTTTATGCTTATTTTCTATATCGAATTAGTTGGACCGAAAGATAGGGTCTCTAAACCATGGTATAGGGTATCGTATAGGCGGTCTAGACCGACTATAATTTTCTTGTTTGTTTTTATCATATTATTCATAAAAAGTTGTGTTCTGATCTTCACTTAAATCGATTAAAAAACAAGTAAGAAAATTATAGACGGTTTAGGCCGATTATGCAATACCCTATACCATGTGTTTTGAGTTTGGATATTGGGTTCAACTTTGCTTAGGTCATAGTTCGAACCAAATTTAAATGAAATTTTTATTAATTTGTGGCCTGCAGATAGTATGCAAAAATATTGCATGGACTTCTCTTAAATTTTGTGTTTTTTGTTTTTGAGAAAAATAAGTGACTTTATTAAATATGGTTATAATAGGCTATTTTTCGACCTAGTTCTCATATGAAAAATTTGCATCCGATTTGAACTTTTTCATACCTGCGAGCAACAAACTGATAACAGTGTCACTCAAATTTGGTTTACGTTTATTTTCTATATCGAAATATGAACAGAGTTTAACCATCGACCCTTTCTTCCAGACTATTGGTAAAGAGTTTCGTATAGTCGGTCTGGACCGTTCATAACTTTCTTACGTGTTTTTTTTGTGATTTCGGTTTTATTTTAAATAATTGTTTGTAACTTTCACTGAAAGCTATTTTATATACCCAATTTTGATATGAAATTTGATACACATTTTTCGATTTTTCGTTATGATATTTCGGCGGGTTTGCCTACCGTCTATTTCAAATATTATTTGAATCGGACCTTGTTTGGCATAATTTCCTTATTTATGGTAAAATCATCACATTTATCATTTCATTATTTATAAAAATACAGTGACGAACTAAATTATTGGCACAGTAAGCACTTTCAACTTAACGATTAATTTAATAGCCTTACTAAAGCGATTTTAAATAAACAAATATTTTTACTAGACAGAATGATAAGTTTTGCATAAAATTCACTCTGCCTTATTTCAAAATATTTATTATATTATTTATTATTTCAAAATATTTATTATATCTATAATAGATTAGGCGATTTTTTGTGACCGATGTTTTGTTCTACCGTTTTATCCCGAATTTGACCAAACGTATATTATTTGAAAGGTATTTATTTTTAGCCGTTTTGAGTAAATTGCATTTATAGTTGCTACTAATACATACATAAAATTATACAATGCTATGTGTGTGTTTATTAAATTTGATAATGTGTTTGTAATAAAAATGAGTTTGTTTTTTGTGTTGATTTGTGAATTGGCTATAATTGATTAGCATAGTTTTAGGGTCTTTATTTAATGAAAAAAATTCCTAGAATTTGCACTCGAATTCCGAGGGCTGGAATCTGCTAGTTATTTATAAATAATCTAACCCATAAAAACAAAGTTTTTATTGAAACTCTTTCTTTCCTTACGCATATGAGTTTTGAATATCTCTGTGACTGCGCGTGACTGTGTGTGACTATCTTAAAATGAATCTTTAGCCACAACAAGTCTATGGACAAAGTTTCAGATCCATCGGATGAGGGTAAGTGGGGTTTTAATCTCTCCGTTACTATGTGTCACTATGCGTGACTATGCATGACTATGTCAAAGTTAATCTTTTTTACAGCAAGCCTATCGACCAAGTTTCAGATCGATCGGATAAGTGGAAATTGGTTTTAAATCACTTCGTGACTGTGCGTTACTATGTCGAAGTTAATCTTTCTTTACAGCAAGCCTATCGACCAAGTTTCAGATTGATTGGATAAGGGGAAATCCATTTTAAATCTCTCGGTGACTTTGCGTGACCATGCGTGACTGTGTGTGACTAAGTCAAAGCTAATCTTTTTTTCACAGCAAGTGTATAGATCAAGTTTCAGATCGATCGGATGAGGGGAAATGACATTTAGATCACTCCGTGACTGTGCGGGACTGTGACTGTGCGTGACTACCCCAAGATTAATCTGTACTCACAATAAGACTATGGGCCAAGTTTCAGATTAATTGTATAAGGAAGAATGGGGTTGCAAAACGACAGACAGACAGACAGACAGAGAGTATGAGTTAAAAGAAGGAATTTAAAAAGAAAAAAACTGTTTTTTATCAAAAATATGTATCAAACAGAAGGAAACCACTGAATCTCAGCAGCGTTTCAAGGAAGCCTCAGCATTTGAAAGTGTAAAGCAGCAGCCGTGAATGCAACCAGATAATCAAAAAGTCAAAGTGAGTCCCAAAATATCCTCAACACATATCACTGCTGATATTAAACAAGAGTTTGGAAAAGTTGGATATGACATTACGGTACGGAAAGCGCTGCATGATTGGCATGCTTCAACTGTAAAATATCGTGGTGGAGATGTATGTCCTCTGCAGGGGTGGTTTTCACTGATGACATTATGGACAAAATGATGTATATGAATATACTAAAATAAAACCTCAAAAAAAAGTGGCGAAAAGTTGACTTTATCTGCATCGTTCAATTTCTAACATGATAATTGATCGAAACATTTGTATCATTTTATGCGTATGTTGCTTGCATACAATGTTTCGCATGTTCTACCACATCCTCCACAATCGACAGATCTCAGTCCAATACAGCATTTATGGGAAGAGCAATATGGAAAAAGTATGAGCTGAAGCAGGCATTGGTCGCAAAGTGGCAAAATATTGGAGCAAAGGCCCACAAAAAATTGGTGAATTCTACGCCAAAATGACTGGAGGCAGTTATAAAACAAAAAGGATTACCAACTAAATATTAATTTTCGCAAATAACTAATACTTTATAGTTTTTAATGAAGTATGCTAATTATTTTGTTCAGCGAAATTGGGTATTTTGTTTTTGTTAATAATATAATAAAGTTTTTGAAATTAAATAAAAATAATTTTGACGATAACTTATCATTTTATGTAGCAAAAGTTTTTGTTTATTAAATCCATCATGAAGTCGAGAGTGCATAGTTGTTGTAGGGTATGATACAAGTATGATTAAAATTTACCAAAAAAAAAAGGAATAAAAAATTCGTACATGTGTTAAGCGTGGCAATATCGATGTCTAGTTTCAATATTTAGATGCCATAAATACCTGGGGCCAAATCACCGCATTCGATACGAGTAAAAGTGATCGAAATTCCATATTTTGGTTTATTATTTAAAAAAGGACAAACATCGGACCTCGTTTCACTTTTACTCTTAATTAGGAGCCATAATTCGTTAACTGTGACATAATAAAATTATTTTTAGTATTTTATTTTGGAAAATAAAAAAATAATTTCGATCGAAAAATTTCGATAACGAATGCGGTGATTTGGCCCCTGGTATTTTAGTTTATATTTCTTCCATTATTATGCCATTAGAATTTCCAAAAATTTTTTGGTTTTTCTAAAGATTATTTCACGGCAACTACACACAATTAGGAAAATAAATATTTAAAAAAAAAAATCTATCTGCATTTGGTTTGCAGTATATAAGGAACTCTTCCAAGTTTAGCTCAGCAGTCATCAAAAATACAACAAGCTGAAAAGAATATCATGCTTCTGGAACCAATAAGAGATTTCCAAGCCATTGTCAGATTGGTGTTTTTTGTCGTTTGTTTTCTTGAATTAATAATAATACATTTTAATAATAAGAAATATTCAGAGCTTTATGGAAGACTAAATCAACGCAGAGCACAAAATCACTATAGATGAGAAAGATTCAATCAACAAATGCCTTGAAATACTCGTAATTGCAAGGAAGTTGAAACAAGAACACAGCGTAAATCACAATTTATAAAACCATAAAAAATTCATTGAAATAAAATGAACCCATTAATTAAGGACATTTATGATATTAATTACCAGTTTTTAAGTTTTAACAATATCAGTATGTCAATAAACTAAAAAGTTATTTTATAATTGTTCTAGTTTTAAGATAAATTTTATAATAAATGTTGAACTATATTTTAACACGAAGCTCCAATTATTTCAGAAAAGTTTCCATTTCTTTGTTTCAATAAAAAAATATGCTAACTTGATTCTTAAAGGACGACCTTGATTTCTTGTAAATATGCAGTTTATTGTACCAGTTTATGGTTTTATTGTCCGCATTATTGTCATTTTCATTTAAACTTAAGTATGCAATTACGAAATGAACAGACAAAGAATCCGTATTAAAAAATTCAATCAAAAATGTACAATATTTCATTTTATGGGGTGCCTCAACTAAAGTCAATTAATTGTAATAACCAATGCCACAGAGTTGACACTTCCTGTCGATTGTAGTTAAATGCAACTATGACGTTATCGGTAACTTAAGTTTCTACCCTACACCACTAAAGGGTATAATGTGTTTGTGCTGATGTTTGTAACTACCAAAAATATTTGACATAAACCCACCTTTTATTATACCGATCAACTCGAAATCATTTCTATTAAGAAAAGATATTTGAAATGTGAAAACACCAAAAAGATGTAGATGTAAGATGTATAAAGTATGAAAACTCACATATTTCTAAAAATCTGCTGAAATAAACACGCTGCCCTTTCCAAATTAAGAACAGGATACCTACAATATTTGGCATTTTAAATCACATATATTTTGTTAATAAGACCTTAAAGTCCAATCGTTGATTTCAGTAAATTTCTTGAAAAAAATTTTTGAAAAAGTAAAATTGGAGATTTTGAAATAGTGCTAAAAAATACGTACGTTTTTAACATTAATTTAGAGCGGCATAACAATAGACGAGATCCAAAATACTTTACATAAATCATTTTGCGATCAGGAGAATGTAAAAATGTTGTTGTTGTAAATTATTTCAATGTCTTTAAAAATGTGAGCGTGATTTTCTTAATCAAGTGTGCTGCGGCGCATTTATTGCCTGGAGAACTTGATATAACTTGGTTGGTTTTCAACCGATTATAAATTTTCTTGTTTTATTAGAAAGATAATTTACTCTAGATTATGGTTTATTAATTAATTTAATTAAAACGCAATTTTTAATATCAATATTTTTTGTGAAAATGATTTTTTTTGATAATTTTTATATATAAATGCATATTTGAACTTTGAACGCAGTGCGCGTCCAGAAATCATTGGCAAATTTTGCGCACTAAAGTTTTAGATCCAGTGTCATAATAATCCAACCCGCACACGTCAAATTTCGACCAAAAATTTTTTTTCATACAAACCGCTGTCACCCTAATGTATATAGATGCATTTCCAGAGTTAGCCTCCATACAACTAACCCCTATCCGACCGACTGAACACGTAGTAAGATCCAGATTTTCTATATGTGTGTATATTAGGGTGTCCAAAACTATAAAAGTGGAAAATATTGAAGTGCACTCAACATTTTTGGATCCTTTTGACGACTTAATCTTAAAAATCAAGCCACAAAAATAATATTTAGAACTGCCCCCAATCCACTGAAATTTCGGCTGGTCCTTATAAATCTATTGAGGTCTTAGTTTTAAAAATTTTTTAGTTTTTATTCAATATTATTTCTTTTAAACTGGTTTCTTTGGTTTTGGAAACATTTTGCTATACATTTCTATAACTTGGATCCTCTGGTTTTGTTAGCGATGAATTGAAGTTTGTATCTAAAGCAATTTCTCTCTCAACACTATCATTCGCGACCTTACTTGCTGCGTTTTTTGCGGTTTGAAATAAAAATTATTATTCCATTCTTGCACATTTATATCCAGAGGAAGAATCCAATTAGAAAATTCCAAAATCCAAAATCTTCTAAGCCCTTGTCGCTTATATAGTTTTTCGCATAATACCTGGTTGAGCTGTTTGTTTCTTCCTGAGATTCCTTAAGTTGTTTTACCATTTGCCGTTTGGTTTCCAAAGGCACTATGTTTGAAAATAGTCCGAGTACAACCAGCTCTTCAGTGAGTTACCACAAATGCCTTTATATTGCTGCAGTTCCTTTTTCAAAAATAACATTAGACGTTTCTTTTTATATTTTTAAATCTTTGGTTATTTTACAAGTCCTAAATAGAAAAACAAAAAATATTAAATTAGAAAAATCCCTTCGCGACTTTTGCCCCACCCTGTACTTTGTTTTGAAAATTCCATTCAATAATAGTATTTCTGACAACTTCAGCAACTTTTTCGTTAGTGCCATTTACAACTTTATGCATGGCAAGAAGCTTTTCTAAATTGGTACACACAGAAAACGGATTTGTTGTTGCAACCGAATTTGTTGCCAACCGAATTTTGATAGTCCCGTGTACTATCACATTATTCTGTTGTGATTGCTCTATTTATATATGAATTCGATTGTATGAATTGTGATATTTAGTTGATACAGTGGAATACTTAATTTTAGTTATTGATTGTCATAACCATTCTTCGGGTTTTTTACTAATATATATGTATGAAATAGAAAAATCTAAACATATTATTATTTATTTTATTATTAACAATAAAATAATTTTACATTAAATTAAACAAAACAACATATTATATAATAAAAAAAGAGGTATCCTTGGCTCCATTATATGATCCCATATACATAATACAATCTTGTAATTTCATCATATCCGCACATATTGTTAGACGACATTTCTAAAAAATTAATTTAAAAAGTGTACAAGTACAATTCGGAGTATAAATATCAGCACATTACTTTCTCAATCGCATAATCATCCCCTTGTCAATTTCGACTTAGCATCTTGATATAGTTACGACTTGAAAGAAAACAGTTTCTTGTTTGAACTGCACATAGAACTTCTCTTTATCTTCCAGAGTGAATACTTTCTTCTTTACTGGAATATTAAAGGTTCACACATGCAACAACGACAGCCTTCCATTACAATGCGTGGAGTACTAACCGAAAAAAAAACAGCGGCAAGCATCTTAAATACATCAGAAATCTGGTCTGGCCGTTGAGTCCATCTTGCCTCGTCTAACACAAAGAATTTTATATTATTCGTTCGTAGACATTGAAGTCAACAAATATCTGCACACATCTTGGTGTGCTGATGACAATGGGATAGCCAACTTCCAGATTGTGTACGTCCTCACAGACATTTTTTCCACTATATGCTCGTATTGATTTACTGCAATATTGTAATCGAAAACTAAGCACTTTTACATTAACTCGAATATATTCTGAGCATCTCTACGTACCTACCTTCGACGCATTGGTAGTGAGCTGTTGTATGACAGATTTGTTTCTTACGCTTTCACCAAACACACAAAGAAAAAACTCATGCGATTGGAACAATTACATCTTCGGTTTCTAGATTAACGGATATTTCTTGTTCTTCCATTTTTTTAAAAGTATTTTGGCACTTTTTCACTTAAAATAAATTATCACATTACACATATTGAAAAATTTGCAGCATTTTATTTTATTTTTCAAAATGACAATTAAATCAACAAATTCGGTCTGGCTACACATATTTTTATATTATTTGGTGTCTACAGCAGAAATTGATTCACACAATTTCTTTTCGGTTATAAATACCAAAAGAGTTTAAAAGTTTAGGTTTCTTTTATTTTAACCGAAATAAAAAAAATTTTATGTTTAGGACTCTAACGAATTATTTGTTACAATATCCGTTTAACAATTTCGGTTTGAAATATGTTGTTGTACTAGAATTAGTAGTTACTGTCGCCAATATTTAGTATTGAGCCATGTTATTATTGTTTTAGTTAGGTTGTCTCAACTAAATTTGTTTGGTAATTTGTAAAAAGACTTTCGTTAGTTAACAGAAATAATTCTATTGTTGTAGATACTTGCATTCTTAATAAATTGTATTTATACGATAGTTATAGAAGAATATCTACTATATTTTGATACATTAAAGAATCACAATAAAAATTATTATTACCATAACAAATTTTGCTACTGGTAACCGAATTCCAACCAATCTTTTTTCTGTGTGTACCTGTTACTAAAACTACAATTCTTTTGTTGAGCCGGTAGCAATAGCATCAAGCAGTTTTCCATCGAAATGAACGACTAATGGACCTTCTGGTGAAAATAATAACTGAAAATAATGCTTGATTCTATCCTTGCCCTTCGGATGCTGTTTCTGCTAAGTCAAGGTAAGCAATATAAATTTTTCTTTATTATCAAATATTTTTGTTGCTGCAGAAAGCAAAATAGTCGCTTTTCGATCACTTATATTTGTTCTATCTATCATATTTGGAGGAATTAAAGTGCGGTGAGACTTATCTCGTTGCTTTTGAAGTGGAAGGAATGTTTGGCTTAAAACTGCCGTCGCTTAAGTTAGATTCTTCAGATGATAATATAGCAATATAGTTTTTTTTTGCTTTGGATTTTCTTGAATTTTCTTTCTCTATCTTTATTTTTAATAAATTCATAGCGTCATGATGCGATATGTCAAAAAGTATATTGATTTGTTCAATAACTTTGACTTTTCTTATGTTTGCACAATTTGCGATATTTTTTTTAGAAATGCCTCGATTTTCTGACATATTTCACAAATATCTGATACTACCAATATAACAGGGTTTTTTTTTTTAAAGATTTGTAACGTTATGATAATAAAAATATTACCGTGAAGCCTCAAAAATTTTTGAGAGCACACAAGCCCGAATATTACAATGGGAGATCCGATTAAATTTAATATTGTTTTTCTGCGAGAATCGCAATTATATTAGCACAATTTATACAACACAAACATTCGAAATTACACTATTGGGCCTAAATTTCCAAGATTCTATCAAACGAATTTTCTTATACGCGTTTCAACCACTCCCGATTTTAAATAATATTAGTAACTCGTCGACACGGCGTTTGCTTTATGTTTATGAAACTGAACTCCTCCATGATTACAACGCCCGTATAATATATATTTATCTAGTTCAGCAGTTAGGTATATTTTCGGGGAAGACCCTAATTTCAACAAAAGGCCATCGTTGCCACTACAAAGCAATATTATACCTATATTCTTAAAGTAATCTTACAACCTTATTTAAAGAAAACAAGTAAGAAAATTATAGTCGGTCTAGACCGACTATATGATACCCTATACCATATCACTCAGGCCCAACTAACTGGATATAGAAAATTAACATAAACCAAATTTGAGTGGGATTTTTATTAATTTTTTTGGCTGCAGATATGAAAAAGTTCATATCGAATGCTATATCTATATGGATACTAGGCCCAAAAATGAACCGATCCTGACCATGTTTGGTAAAGTCTTTTGTATTTTGCAAAAATATATACAAACAAAATTTGAGAAGAATCAGTGCAATATTTTTGTTTTTTGATAAAATTAAGTGAGGATCGGGAAGCAGCTCTATATGGGGCCTATGACTAAGAGTTGTCCCATAGGGATCATTTTTGGACTACTGATTAATGGATGTAATAAAAACATACAAACCCAATTTGACTAAGATTTATATGATAATTTGGATCTTATGGCAATTTATGTCGATTTCATAGGGGTCATTTGTATTGGGGCTAGGTCTGAACAAGGACCGATTTTCACCAATTTCAATAACGTTCATCCTATGGCGGATAAAAGCTTATATACCAAATTTCATCAAAATATATTCATATTTGCGACCTGCAGTTTGATTACAAGCTTTACATGGACACACAGACGGACGGACGGATGGACGGACGGACATCGCTAAATCGACTCAGAAAGTGATTCTGAGTCGATCGGTATAATAAAAGATCGGTCTAAGTCAAATATTTTTGGTAGTTACAAACAGCAGCACAAAGTCATAATACCCAAACCACATAGTAATATAGGGTATAAAAATAGCAGTAGTGCTCGTATTACAACAAATGAAAGATTTCTCTTTGGGATTTCTCTTTAAAATCTCCCTTCCAACACCTTGATACCCAGATGAAACCCGATGACCATAAAATTCTTCATCTTGTAGTAATTTTCTAATATCGGGCCCAACGCGAATTCCGATAAAAGGTAATTTACATTAAATAATATAAATTCTCTCTTATAACCTTATTTTACCTTCTCTTAATTTTGTTGCAGATAATCTGGGGAAAATTGTTTGTGTATTTAAGCTTTTAATAAAATTCTTCACCATGCCCAACTTAATATGCAGCGGTGGAAGTAAGACCTTATCTTTGCCACAAGGGTTTCAAGGATTATATTTAGGTCGCCAATAATATTTTTTCTCTACCTTCTTCGAAATATTTAATATGCTAATGGCTGCTGGTAGCACGTGAATCCTATTTTCAAAGAGAACACATATATTTTGTGTATCATGTTTGTATTCCAGTCAATATTGCAATCATTTTGAAGTCTGCGCATACTTCTCAATTGTATTTATCGTAATCAATTTTTTGAGGAAAAGGATTTGAAATCATTTAAATATTTGCGTATGTTTCCTCCTTTTTTGAGGAATACGCAACCGGTATTAATGGATGCTGATTTCCTTTATGAAGTAAAACTGCTTTTAACCTGTGTTTTGAACTATCTATAAATGGTCGCCAAGCGGAAGAGATGTGGAAGCTTTAGATATTTCAGAACCTCTTCAATACTGCAACCGCATACAAAGTCTTTTTAAAATAAGTTCCCATATCGGCATGTCATTTTATTGGAAATGTAACTTTTACATCAGCTTTCATCAAATGCCTGATTCTCAATCTGGAATATATTATTTCGGCTTTCTCTTATGTTATTCTTAAATCTTTTAAAAGATCTTCAAAATATGTTTGGTTTATCAAAGCAGGGCTATTGTTTAAATCATCAAGGGGCAAGCAACTTATATCTGATAAGTTTTCACCAGTATTGTTATTGTTGTATTGGTGTAGATCGTATTGACCGAAAATGCATGTGTAGACGGTAGAGGTGCCGGAATTCCTTCTGGTAAAATGACATTATTTGTTGCTTCGAATGTCAATTTCGTGTAGCACTTCTTCTAAAATGACATTATTTGTTGCTTCGAATGTCATTATCGCGTAGTACTTCTGGCATCTACCAAATTTGTAATTTACGCAGAAATAGCATGTATCTGATTTCTGATCGTCAGGTTCAATCCATGTCATAGGCGTAAGAAATGGCAGTGCTTTAGTACCGCCTTTTTACCAGGTCAATAGAGCACTTTTGCAAGTAGTTTTTGTTATCCAAGCTTCAGAGGAAATCATATTCCAAAGAAAAGAAAATAGGGTTACTCAATTGTGGGAATATCTTTTTTCTACTTAGTTTACATACAGACTCCGTCATGCTTAATCTCAGCTCAATTATGCTTGATTTTTTCTATTTATTTTATTTTAATTTTAGTAAAAATCACAATGTACGTCAAAGGTGACTAGATAAAGATAATTCAGTGTGCAAGCTACAGTTATTTTAATTGAACATAGTTAAATTCCAATTATTTTACAGTTACCCATCACTTCAAGATCTTTTTTGTATAAGTTGGCGTGTAATTTTTTAATTAAGCGTAAAGAGCTTTATGTACAACTTTGGTGCCTTTGGTGTCTTTGGTGTCTTTGATGTCTTTGGTGTCTTTGGTGCTTTTGGTGATTCCAATTGAAATTTTCTCGCAAAAATTTCCGTAGAATATTTTAATCCTTAAATGTACTTTTTGAAAGGACTTTTTTGATTTTCTCGAAAAAAGGGTCAAATTGACCCATAAAAAGATGAGCTAGACGAATAAGATCTTCCACAAAAATGATCCTCATAAAATTCCATATTATAATTCTGACAATAAGAATTCTCTCATACATTAACACTTTTTTTTCTTTAGTATAATGCTCCCTTCGACCAAAATATGAATATTTTGACCAACCGTAAAAAAAATCAGACCAGCTGGACTATAAGTTTATTCAACAAAAATTATCAATTCAACATGCCCTTTCAGAATTATGGGGTCGCTATGCTGTTCCAATCAAAAAGTCTTAATTTGTTGAACAGTTTTATTAAACAAGTGCTAACATGATTACATTTTAAATTTAATTGGAACCTGGTATAGGAAAAATATCCTAAAGTTATCAAAGAAAATAATTGTAAAATAATTTTTGTAATAATTTAAAGAAAATTATATTTTAATGCAATTAACCGCTATTACAAAAGCCTTCAAAGTTGTCTTACGATTGAGTTTTTGGTCAATTAGGCTCAAATGCGGCCTGCCTTTTTGATGTGTAAACATCTATGCACTCAGGGTATGAGGTATATGTAAGTGTATAGGTGTAAAGATTATGATTTAAATTTATTTAGCTGATTCAACAACCAACAGAAAGCGCCATGAATGTATAGAAAACAACTACAACCATAAAGTATAAAACCAACTTGCTATACATAGATGGCGCTTACTGTTTGATTTTAATTGATGTGTAAATAGAAGTTTACACATCTCCCCTGTGATCGGACTCACATAGGTTTTTTTTCTGAACAGCTTTCTAAAACCCAACTGATTATTTAAATTTAAAATCACAGAGCCATACTAATAATGATTACAACATCAACAATCTCGAGCACTTTCACACTCCGATCGGAAAATACCATATTGTGAAATTTTTCAAAATTTTCGGACTAATTGAGCCCAGAATTTCTTATTGGACGATAGCAATTGACTTTTATTGCTTTCCAAAGATCCCTCAATACATAATCTATACACAGAGTGGCATATAAGGTCTTACAATACTGATTATATTTTTTCATCTTCTAGCATCTTTATCCACATCATCTCTATGCGTAGTACAATTCTTACGACCAAAAATTCATGGATTGCAATGATTATTTATAAAATCCTCCTTAAGGAAAATTACTGAAACATGTTACTTGAAAAAAAAAAACAAGTTCATTAAGCTGGATGTCAGTCATTTAGAATGTTATGCATAATCATTTTAATGTTTCTTTATTTCATAAACTGAAAACGAAAACGATACGAGTATTATTTGTTATTTAGCTTTATGGACTTTCAAAACACTTGAAGTGCATGTAACGTTTTTAAATATTTAGTTTTGATATTTTAAAATTAACAGTCAAACATAGGTGAAGTTTATAATCATCATATTTATCATCATTATGAAGTTAAATATAGCCGGTTAAGAGAATGTTTTGTTTAAACACTCATTAAGAACAAAATAAATAAAACAAAAACAAACTACATGCATATTTAACTAAACCATTTCTAATAATACAGTGAAAAAATTTTCAATTGCAGTAAATATATACGAAAAATGAAATATTTTTTGATTTAGGCTCTAAAATTTGAAAATTTTTGACACTAAGGTCCGCCAACTTAGCTCTATTTTAACTGAGGTTAATGTTTTAATTGCCTGATTTTGAGTCATTAAACAACGTTAACCTCAGTTATTAGATAGGTTAAGAGATAGGTTAACAGGACTAAGTATTATATTTTGAAATTGGTCTAGCTCATACAAAAGGAAATACATAAATGGTGTATTTGTCTGTTAAACTGGAATATATCTGGTGATAATGATGACAACTCTGTCTGATGATGCAAGGATAAGTAAATTTATAATAAAACGTTTTACTTTTATTTTTTTTTATTAACTGTACTATTAACAACACCAATAATGGCATCACTAAAAGCTTTTGTTTTAGCTTTACAGATCTGTTCTGTTTTGTTTTTGAAAAAGTAAAATATTCTTATAAATTTTTGTTCTAAATTGCTCGATTGCTCAGTAGTACGCATGATATTCGTGTGTTAAGTTCGTTCGAAATAACTAGATAGATGAAAAATCATACCAATATGTTGTTCAGCCTGTGTATAATGATCATAGTAATGGCGAATTGTTTTGGTTAGTCAATGAAAGTGCAATCAAAGAAACAAATGGAACGTGTACAATATTAAAACAAAAGACTTAAGGCACGAACATTTCGTTTGTGATATCACAATGAAGGAAAAATATATCAAAGTGATAAATATAGTCTATTACAAGTGTTTTTAGATTTTGTTGTTATTTTATCATTAAGCCCAACAAGGAGTTAATTTTTTCAAATCCTTTGTTGAACTAAGTAGTTATAACTTTTATATATAAAGTTATATGCAACAAAATGTAATAAGTTTTACACATTTTTTATATGTAGAACTTGATCCATAAAAAAATGATTACAAATTTTTAACTACTTGTTATCTAAGTGCGACGACACTAATAAAATTGTTATGACTGTTGGCATGTTATTTTAATTTTAAGGCCCAAAATATAATAAGTGTATAAAACAATAACATTATTCGACAGTGAGATCAAAAAATTATTTGATCAACACATTATTTGAAATATTTTTCGATCATATTATCTTTGAAAAATATATCAGTTATTTTGTTTAATGACAACCGTGTTCATTTGTTGTTAGTTTGATTAAAATGTGTGATAAACTAGAAGTACGTGCTGAAATTATTAAATATTTTCAACAAAATCCAACTTGGTCTTACAAAAAGTTGACAAAAGAATCAAAGTTCGGATAAAAAGGAAGGTCCAGATGATGTTTGTAAGGCCAAGAAAATAAAAAGTATATTGAGAAGAGCTCCCACATCCGGTAGAAAAGTAGACCGGCTAGCATAGTGCTCGGACTATTTGATGCGATAAGATTGAAAACACACAAAGTCCAAGATGTTCCAGACAGAAAGGCCAAAAACACAGCATAGACGTTGAAATCATGTTTCATAAAAAAATACTCCCGCCGCGTAATGGACGACGAAATACATGTAGTGGTAAATTTTTTCTAGCTTCTGGGACAAAATTTTTATGTTGCTAATGCGCGAGAAAATGTTGAAGATAAGTCTAGGATCCAGAAAAAACAAAATTTCCAAATAAATTTCTGCTAAGGCAAGCAATATGCAGTTGCGGCAATAAGAGCAAGTTATTTTTTACAACGGGCTGTATGAATACAGAAATTATTATTTTAAATAATCTAACCCATAAAGAACAAGTAAGAAAATTATAGTCGGTCTAGACCGACTATACGATACCCTATACCATGTGTTTAGAGACCCTATCTCTTAGGCCCAACTAACTGGACATAGAAAATAAGCAAAAACCAAATTTGAGTGGGATTTTTATTAATTTTTTTGGCTGCAGATATGAAAAAGTTCATATCGGATGCTATATCTATATAGGGACTTGGTCCAAAAGTGGACCGATCCTGATCATGTTTGGTAAAGTCTCTTGTATTTTGCAAAAATATATACAAACAAAATTTGAGAAGAATCAGTGCAATATTTTTGTTTTTTTAATAGATTTAAGTGAAGATCGGGAAGCAGCTCTATATGGGGTCAAAGGGATCATTTTTGGACTACTCATTAATGGATGTAATGAACGCATACAAACCCAATTTGAGTAAGATCTATATGACAATTTGGATCTTATGGCAATTTATGTCGATTTCATATGGGTAATTTGTATGGGGGCTAGGTCTGAACATGGACCGATTCTCACCAATTTCAATAGCGTTCATCCCATGGCCGATAAAAGCTTATGTACCAAATTTCATCAAAATACATTCATATTTGCGACCTGCAGTTTGATTACAAGCTTTACATGGACACACAGACGGACGGACGGACGGACGGACGGACATTGTTAAATCAACTCAGAAAGTGATTCTGATTCGATCGGTATAATTAAAGATGGGTCCATGTCAAATATTTTTGGTTGTTACAAACAGCAGCACAAAGTCATTACACCCAAACCACATAGTGGTATAGGGTATAAAAATATCTCCGTGACTGTGCGTGACTGTGTGTGACTATCTTAAAATTAATCTTTGGCCACAACAAGTCTATGGACAAAGTTTCAGATCATTCGGATGAGGCGAAGTGGGGTTTTAATCTCTCCGTGACTGTGCGTGACTATGTCAAAGTTAATATTTTTTCACAGCAAGTCTATCGACCAAGTTTTAGATCGATCGGATAAGGGAAAATGGGGTTTAAATCACTCCGTGAATGTGCGTGACTATGCGTGACTGCACGTGAATATGTAGAAGTTGATCTTTCTTTACAGCAAGGATATCGACCAAGTTCAGATCGGTCAAATGAGGGTAAATGACAGTTAGATCACTCTGTGACTGTGCGTGACCATGCATGACTGCGCGTGACTAAGTCAAAGTTAAATTTTTTTTCACAGCAAGTGTATGGACCAAGTTTCAGATCGATCAGATGAGGGGAAATGACATTTAGATCACTCCGTGACTGTGTGTGACCACGCGTGACTGTGCGTGACTACCTCAAAATGAATCTGTAGCCACGATAAGACTATGGGCCAAGTTTCAGATCAATTGGATAAGGGGAAATGGGGTCCACCCATGCCAGACAGACAGACAGACAGAGAGTATGAGTTAAAAGAAAGAGTTTAAAAAGCCAACACAATGTGTTCATAAGATGTGTTCATAAGAAAGAACAATAACGTAAATTTTGTTACAAGGGAGGCTAATCCTTTAAATTGATCGAAGCTCAGGCCAGTGAATAAATATTTGGCTCTTGTGAAAGGGGAGTTGAAAAAAAATTGTCGTAAAATTTTAAAGACTTTAAAAGTGAAAAAAACCAAAATAAAATCTCAAAAGGAAGGGCTTCTGGAAAAGGTCGATAAATTCATAAGTAGTGATTAGAACTATAAAAGTTTACTTTTTATGTGAGCTTTAATCTATAATATTAATAGGCTAGGCGATTTTTGTGACCGATGTTATGTTCTACCGTTTTGTACCGATTTTGACCAGACGTATATTATATGAAAGGCATTTCTTTTTAGCCGTTTTGCAGATTTACAGATTTTTAAATTTTTTCCTTTATTTTGAGTAAATTGCATTTAAAGTTGCTACTAACACATACATAAAATTATACAATGCTATGTGTGGTTTATTAAATTTGTTAATGTGTTTGTAATAAAAATTAGTTTATTTTTTGTGTTGATTTGCGAATTGACTATAATTGATTAACATACCTTTGGGTCTTTATTTAATGAAAAAATAAAATTTCTTAAAATTTGCACTCGAATTTCGAGGGCTGGAATATAATTTAAATGAAATAACTAAAAATAGAAACTTTTGGTTCAATGGTTTTCTATTCTTACATTTTATGTGTGTTAAGATTTTTTAGAAAATAAAAGCCAGATGCTGTTGTCGTTATCAAATGAAACAAGTAAGAAAATTATAGTCGGTCTAGATGGACTATACGATACCCTATATCATGCGTTTGGAGACTCTATCCCTTAGGTCCAACTAAGTAGATATAGAAAATAAGCATAAACCAAATTTGAGTGGCATTATTATTAATTTTTTGCCTTCTGTAATGAAAAGGTTCATATCGGATGTTATACTTATATGTTATATTTTATGCAATATTTTTGTTTTTTAATAGACTTAAGCGAAGAACGGAAATCAATTTTATATGGGGACTATGACTAAGAATCGTTCTATAGGGTTTATTTTAGGACTACTAATAAAGGGCTGCAATAAACATACACAAAGCAAATTTGTCCGAGATCTATATGATAATTTGGATATTATGATAATTTAAGTCGGTGAACCAATTTTCACCAATTTCAATGGCGTTCATTCTAGGGCTAATGGAAGCAAATATAATAAATTTCAGCGAAATACATTCATATTTGCGACCTGCAGTTTGATTACAAGGCTTACATGGGCACACAGGCGGATAGAAGGATGGACAGGCATCGCTAAATCGACTCAAAAAGTGATTCTGACTCAATCGGTCAGATATTTTTGGATGTTACAAACATCAGCACAAAGTCATTATGACCCTTGACAACATAGTGATATAGGGTATAAAAAGGAGAAGCGTGGCAATTTTTTTGCATTTTGTAGTTTATCATATTGTTAAAAAGGATAAAAATAATGACATTAAAAAATTTTATTTTCAATATTCTTTGAAATTTCCAATAAATTATTGCGGAAAAAAATAATTGTTTTGAAGACTTTACAATTTCATCTTTCTAATATTTTAGTTAAGTGTTAATTAAATGTAAGGTTTTGGTCCTTAAATTGTAGTTTAATAAATCAATAAATATGATGTCTTTTAAAAACTTTATTCTTCAATATACCTTGAAATTTTTCAATAAATTCGCTCAGAAAAATTTTATTTAGGACTTAAATATGTAGTAACTCACAACAAAATTTCATCCTTTTAGCTTTATTAGTTAAGTGTTAATAAATATATTAAGTTTTGGTCCGCACACAAAAATTTAATACTCAACCTTAAAGAAACAAATTTTTTAGTTATACATGAAAAAATAAGACATATTCTAAAATTGGATAAAGTTTTGAAAGAACACAATTAACAACCATGATATTAAAAAAAAAAAAATAAGAAAATAAGAAATGCCAGAAACCGGTCTGATACAGAGTAGTTATGAATTTTAGAAATATATGCTTTCTTCTTCTCTACCACGCACCATTAAAACAAAATCAAAATTTGAAAATTATAGTATTAATTGCAATATATTTGAATGACGTCAAATCTAACAAACTATTAAAAAAATTTGCCTCATGGCAACATCTCTAATATATGTATGTAAAAAGTACAATATGCAGAATGTACAAACCATACATCACATATGGTAACTCTTACGAATCTGAGAATAGTGGAAATTAGATGTATAAATGCATAAAAAATATTTAAAAAAAATTCAAAAATAACGATTATTTGTTTGACAGTGTTGTATCTTCTGAGATTTCCACGAAGAAAAAGCTATATGCTATAAAAAGTGATTCTTAACCACACTGTTCGTAGGCCTGACTTTAGCTGAGTGTGTTAAAGCGCGCATGACCAAAAGTGCAAGTACGAGTGTATGTGAGATAGGCGCAGGTTTAAACCTCACGGCCGCCCTAAGTAGAAAAATTTCATAAAGAACCAATCTATTCAATTTTTAATTAATTATTATAATCTATAATATTATAATCTATATAAGAGACTAGGCGATTTCTTGTAACCGATGTTTTGTTCTACCATTTTATCCCGATTCTGACCAAATGTATAATATTTGAAAGGTATTTCTTTTTAGCCGTTTTGCAGATTTACAGATTTTTTAATTTTTTCCTTTATTTTGAGTACATTGCATTTAAAGTAGCTACTAACATATACATAAAATTATACATATGCTATGTGTGTGTTTATTAAATTTGTTAATGTGTTTGTTAATGGGTTTGTTATCTTCATTCACAATAATAAAAAACCAAAAAAGTGTTGGTTTGTGAATTGGCTAAGTTGAGAAATAAAGTTGTCTAGAAATTGCGCTCGAATTTCTAGCGCTGGAATTTTTTACATATGTGCTTTCTTCTTCTCTACCACGCTCCATCAAAATTATAATCGGTCTTGACCAACTATATGATATCCTACACCAGTTTAAAGAAAGTCTCTTGGGTACAACTATGAGGGACGTTGTTATAAATTTTTTGCCTATCGTTATGAAATTTGAGAAAAATCTGAGCAATATATTTTTTTTATTCATTTATGAAAATATCGCCCTACTGGCTTTATTTTTTTGGATTACTGTTTAATGGGTGTCAGAAGTAAACATAAACCAGATTTGACCAAAATCTATATGATAATCTGGATCTGGAGTACTATATGGAGTACTAGTGAATGCCTTGGGACCTTGTGTGAGTTCATAATTTTTCAATGTTAGTACTCGGAAAAAAAAATGGGCGGGATCAGATCACTGGGCGTGGCACCCCAATATATATGGAGTATGTAATAGTGAAAGCCTTGGGGCTTTGTGTGAATTCTTGGGTTATTAATGTGAGTAGTCGGAGAAAAATGGGTGGGATCGAAATAATGGGCATGGCACCCCCATACAAAGTAAATATTTAATATCATATAAATGTAGTACTATGTATACAGTAAGAGCCTTGGGACTTTGTGTGAGTTATTATTGTGAGTAGTTTCCCAAGAAATGGGCGAATTCGGACCAATGGGCGTGAAGTATTATGAAAATAAAGGGCTTGAAACTTTTGACAAGCACATTAATTACCAATGTGAGTAGTCGTAGAAAATATGGGCGGAATCGAAAAAAAACCAAAAAACTCCAAAACCGAAAATCGCGACTAACAAAAATCGCCACAATCAAAAATCGCCAAAATCACAAAAAACACAAATCTTCAAAATCAAAAATCGCTAAAACCGAAAATCGCAAACATTAAAATCGCCAGAAACAAAAATCGGCAAAATAAAAATTGCGAATAAGAAACATCGTCAAAATCTAAAATCGGAAAAAAAATCATTGAAGCCAAAAATCGCCAAAATGATTATTGCTTTTACAGATTTTTGTTTTTAGCGAATTACAAAAATCGCTAAAATCAAATACCACAAAAAACAACAATTGCCAAAATTGCAAAAAAAAAAAAACAAAAATCGTTAAAGATGAAAGTTGCCAATCCCAAAATTGCGAGTAAAAAATCGCCAAAAACAATTATCGCCAAAAATTGGCAGAACAGAAATCGCGAATAACAAAAATCGCCAAAATCCAAAATCTCAAAAACAAAAATCAAAAATAGCAAAAAAAAAAACAAAAATCGCCAAACCGAAAATTGACAATAACAACAAGTAAGAAAATTATTGTCGGTCTAGACCGACTATACGATACCCTATACCATGCGTTTAGAAACCCTATCTCTTAGGCCCAACTAACTGGACATAGAAAATAAGCAAAAACCAAATTTGAGTGGGATTTTTATTAATTTTTTTGGTTGTAGATATGAAAAAGTTCATATTGGATGCTATATCTATATGGAGACTAGGTCCAAAAATGGACCGATCCTGATCATGTTTGGTAAAGTCTCTTGTATTTTCCAAAAATATATACAAACAAAATTTGAGAAGAATCAGTGCAATAATTTTGTTTTTTAATAGATTAAAGTGAAGATCGGGAAGCAGCTCTATATGGGGCCGAAGGTATCATTTTTGGACTACTCATTAATGGATGTAATGAACACATACAAACCCAATTTGAGTAATATCTATATGACAATTTGGATCTTATTGCAATTTATGTCGATTTCATAGGGGTAATTTGTATGGGGGCTAGGTCTGAACATGGACCGATTATCACCAATTTCAATAGCGTTCATCCCATGGCCGATAAAAGCTTACATACCAAATTTCATCAAAATATATTCAGATTTGCGACCTGCAGTTTGATTACAAGATTTACATGGACACACAGACGGACGGACGGACATTGTTAAATCAACTCAAAAAGTGATTCTGATTCGATCGGTATAATTAAAGATGGGTCTAGGTCAAATATTTTTGGTTGTTACAAACAGCAGCACAAAGTCATTATACCCAAACCACATAGTGGTATAGGGTATAAAAAGTAAAAATCAGAAATCAAAAAAAAAAAAAAAAAAAAAATGCCAAAATCAATCGTCAAAACCGAAAATCGGGAATAACAAAAATCGCAAAAATCTAAAATCAACAAAACCAATAATCGCCAAAATCTAAAATCGCAAAAACCAAAAACCTACAAAGTCAAAAATCGCCAAAAATAAATAAAATAGTTTTCTACAAAATTTATTCCTAGTTATTTATTTTGTTGGGAGAGACGCTGAACGCCTCAGGGTCTCGTCAAATTACTTCTGTCGTAGCTAACTTATTTAACCTAACCAAACCTAACCTAACTTATTTATTTTGTTACGATGGATATAGCGAAACGCATCGGGTTACAGCTATTACTTTATATAAACGTTTAAAAGAGACAAGACATCATATATAACAACTAATTCTTAAAGATGCGTTGAATTAATGATCGCTTTTTATCGAATTTTAAAATGTTTATTTACTTAAGAAAAGTTTAAAATCTTTTTAACTTTAAGAGTTTACAGCCCTTCGTTATTCTGAAGATTCCACAAAATTGTTCATTTTCGTTTATTTAATAAACGGCAATTAAATGAAGTTGTTATTCTAGTTAACAATTTATAGTTTTTGCTTAAATTTCTGGCAATAACTTCCGTAAGTGTAACATTTTCAACACTTTAAAGTAATCATTAAATTTTTTAAATATATAGTATCTTAAATACGAGGCTGTTGTTCTTTCGACTCCTCATCTAAAACAATATTTTTAATTCACATACAATTATTTTCGTTTCGTTTTTATTTCAATAACAATTATATCTTTGTTTTTTTTTTAAATATTTACACTAAAACACTTAGCGGACAAAACGAAATATTTTAAAAACGAGTTGGGCTTCTGTGAGCCTTTTACAGTGGAATTCATAGCGGGTCTAGTTACAAAAGAGGCACGTCAACTATTGAATCCAGGTTTACGTCCACACAACAAACATTTACGTTTTGATTTATATACGAGACAAAATCCATACCTGAAACAAATGCTGTACACCGGTAACCAGAAGGCATTGATAACATCAAATTTTAATGCCAAATGGCCGACAAGGTATGTATGGATGAGTATGAGTGTGTGAGTTTTGAAAAAAGGAAGTAAATGTTAATGTTTTGTAAAGAGTGTTTATGGTGTTTAATGTAATATTTTTGTGGTTCTGGGAATTACAGTTATTGTGGATGATTGTAGTTAAAAAATCGTCTTTACTTTTGATGTTGGCACGCTTTAATGTTTCAATGAACTTGAACTTTATTTTTTTATTGTTTTTTTTTGTGGGAAATACTTATATGTGCAGGATTGGCTTGAGGTTTTAACGTTTAATTTTTCAATCATTAAAATTCATTTGTACATAAGATAATGTAATGTAAATAAGATAATAATTCATTAAAATGTTTAGTGAATATTTTGTAGCAATTCTGAGTATTTAGTTAAGATTTTATTTTCCGATTAAGATATAAAGGATATAAACATAATTGACGTTTTAAATTTTTATACCCTATACCGCTGTAGAGACGCCTTTATTTCTCAAGTTTAAAAGTATGATTGTGTGCCAACGATTGAAATACTTCTTCTATTTAGTATTATTAATTAACTTAATTAATTATTTATTTGAGGAATGTAGTACAACATGAAATAGATCTTATAAAATACTTAAATTCGTTAATCAAAGACTTGGTTTCATCAAAAGTTCTTAAACTATTTGCTTTTCAGATTTTCATTTCATGGTTGGAATGGACAGACAACAACGTGCTCAAGTGCGGCCATTAAAGATGCCTACCTAGATAGAGGAAACTTTAATGTTATTTTAGTCGATTGGAGCGATTATGCTCTCGATATAAACTATGTGCGTGTTGTAACCGAAGTTTTTGAAATTGCCAATAAATTTAATGATTTCACTCGATTCGTACATAATATGACCGAAGTACCTTACAGGGATATGTATCTCATTGGTCATAGTTATGGCTGTCATATAGCTGGTGTAGCCGGTAGACTGCTAAGACCAGATCAATACGGAGTTATTTATGCCTTGGATACCAGTGGGCCCATACACTCAGTACTCAACGAAGATTGGCGTTTGTCGTCGAATGATGCCATTTATGTTGAGTCCATCCAAACTGATACTGCACTCTTTGGCTTTCGGAGCGGTTCAATAGGTCATGCCTCATTTTTTCCCAACTGGGGTTTAGGACAACCACATTGTCCGAATGTTACCGTCATGGAACCGGATTTTACTTGTGATCATTTCGGTGCTTTATATTATTTTGTCGAATCGATACGTAATGGTAAGGCATTTGGCGCTATTAAATGTAAAAACTATAACAGTATTGTGCAGCAAAAGTGCAGCTGTGGTTCTCGTAGCAAATTTTGTTCAGCTCAGACGTATATGGGTGGTGAACCAGCCCTGCCGAAAAGAGGTGTCTACTATTTAAGTACACGCAAAACCAAACCATTCGGCTATGGTGACATGTGTCGAATGAAAAGAGCTGTACAGCCGACAATTGTCAGAATTACAAATTAAAATTATTAATTATATAAGGCTTATGGTTAAACATAAAAATTTTAATACTCGTATCATTAGACATAAATAGAATATAAGGTAGAATTAAAAAAAGAACTGTTTATAAAAATGTACAAAGATAATGTCTAATCACGCTAGTCTGGGTAATTTATTGTAAATAATTTAATTAACTTTTATATTTAATAAATGGGAAAATATAACTATTACCTCACATTTAAACAGTTTTAAAAATTTTGTTATAAAAAACTACGGCATCTTTTTAAAATATTTTTTCAAAGATATTCATAACTTGTTTTAAAATGAATTCATTAAGGAAACCGGCTTACAAGTCTTATACTTTCTTAGCTCCTTAATATTTGAGTTTTTGCAAATGGCTTATAAATGAGTCTTTAGGTCTTTATGGTAGTTTAACCTTTCATCATAATATTAAAGGTATTTTAAATTTAGGTTATTGCGATGCCTATAACTCTGTTGAACATACTAAAATAATCAGAAGAGCTACTCTTAGAAAAATTGAAATATTTCATATTTATTTAATATTTTGGTTAGAGTCATCAGCCAAAAGTCGAGTGCACTCCAAGAGTTTTTTCATGGGGAAACCAGCTACTAGGCGATTTTTTAGAGAATAATAAAATATGGTCCTATATTCTCATAGTGAAAATAACTTTTTTATTTGAAAGTTTTAAATATATTTAAGTGTTATAAATGTAACTAGCAGATTCCAGCCCTCGAAATTCGAGTGCAAATTCTAGGAAATTTTACTTTTTCATTAAATAAAGACCCTGAAGGTATGCTAATCAATTATAGCCAATTCACAAATCAACACAAAAAACAAACTCCTTTTTATTACAAACACATTAACAAATTTAATAAACACACACATAGCATTGTATAATTTTATGTACGTGTTTGTAGTAACTTTAAATGTAATTTACTCAAAATAAAGGAAAAAATTTAAAAATCTGTAAATCTGCACAACGGCTAAAAAGAAATACCATTCAAATAATATACGTTTGGTCAAAATCGAGATAAAACAGTAGAACAAAACATCGGTCGCAAAAATCGCCTAGCCTATTAATATTATAGATATTGAAGTGTTATGCTTTATAATTGTGTTGAGTGTGATATTTTACAAAGCACTTACCAAGGTACATTCCAGGTTTTTCGAGGCAAGTGTCACAAAAGTATGTTCTTGTAAATTAAAAAGGCGGCAATACTCCAATCTAGCGACTCACTACTGGAGTTAGTGCAATACATAGCGTGGTGAGTGAGACTCACCGCTGAAGTACTAAGGTTTAAATAAGAAATTAAAATTTTTCCTTAAAATAACGATGTTTTTGATGTGTAAACATCTATACGCGCAGGGGGGTAAATTTCTATTTCACAATACAATCACAAAAACAGCGAAACATGTGAGCTCACATGTAAGACAAATCGATGTGACTTATGATTGTATTGGTGATTATGATATAAAATTGTTTCAGTTAATTCAACAACCCTTTGCTGTAAAACGTTAAACATTTCACAATATAAACATACAACATATAGATATTTAACAAATTTAACAACCCCACAAGTATAACCAGAGACCCTGCAGTTGTTTGCTATAAGTGATACATAGATGGCGCTTTCTGTTTGATTTTAAAAAAGTAACATAAAAAAATCTTTAATTAATAGAGGTTTACACATCTCCCATGTGATCGGACTCGCATGATTTTTTTAATAACGCGACTAGAAAAATATCTGTAAATTTATGATAACCAATGTATACAGAACAACTATGATATCAAGAAACATGTTTGTATAAATAGAAAATTTTTCAGCATCATATTTCAGTTATTAGTTAAAGAACTACAAGAGAATAGTGAAGGCTTAAATTTAGACATAAAGGGAAGTTCGTTTTGAAATCAAAATGAACTACGATAATATAACATTAAAATTTAATATAAATAAAAAATTCAATTTTTTATGCCTAAATCTGAACAGCGTCCCAAATTGGCCTCAAAACTGCTTTTGCACTCAAGCAGGGTTCTCTAAAAATAAAGTTGACCGATTCTTGTTAGGAACATTTTATAATAAAAATGGCTGATTAACACTAAATCTACCGGCATTTTGGCCAGTTAAAATTACTGATAATTTAAAAAAACTTACAAAAAATTTGTAAAAACTTACAAAAATATGAAATATGTATGGTTTTAAGATATTGAGCATCTCTGGGTTTTTCCAATCAGAACAGAGTTTTATTATTGTATTGCTACAAAATGTGACTATTTCCAAAATAACAAACAACTAAGAAGATTATATTCGGTCTAGACCGATCATACAGTACCCTTTACCCTGCGTTTCGAGGGGGGTCTTGGATCCAACTTTGCTGGGGTAATAACTGGATATAGAAAATGACTATATGGGGACTAGATCAAAAATGGACCGATCATAACCATATTTACTAAAGTCATTTATTTTCTCAAAAACATATATGAATCAAATATCGAAAAAATCTATGAAATATTTCTGTTTTTTTTATAGATTTAAGTTAAAATCGGAAATCAGCTTTATATGGGGACTATGACCAAAAATGGTCCTACAGGGTTTAGTTTTGGACTACGGATTAGTAAGTAAAATAGACACAAATACACAAAATTTTATTGATGTATATATAATAATTTAGATTTTACAACTATTTTAGAGGGTTCGGTAGGGGTTATTTATATTGAACATGCAACAAACAGCGGCGTTCGTAATATGGCCGATGGAAGCTTATATACCAAATTTAATTGAAATATATTCACAGTTGCGAACTGCATTTAGATTAAAAAGCTGACATGGACACACAGACAGACAGACAGATGGACGAAGAACGGACGGACATCGCTTAATCGATTCAGAAGCTGATTCTGATAATTTTTACTACGTAAAATATATTATATTAAAATATAATGAAAATTGGATCCAATTTTGGGATCACTATTTAATTATACAACAATTCCTTTTTACATTCAAATTAAAGAATCAATCAATAATTAGAAATTTATTACATAATTTTAGGAATACTTATAACTTTTAGCAACAACTATTTTGCGCTTTAAATCCGACTATTTTTATACCCCGATGTTTGCAGCTAAAAAAATATCTGACCTTTTATTATATCGCTCGCCCCATAATCACTTTCAGAGTCGATTTAGTAACAGCCCCCCAAATGGATCCTATGAGATTAATTAGCATTGCCCTGATTTATGTGCGTCTAATACAGCCATTAATCAGTACTAGCAGATTCCAGCGCTCGATATTCGAGTGCAATTTCTAGGCAACTTTATTTCTCAACTTAGCCAATTCACAAACCAACACATTTTTATACCCTATATCACTATGTGGTTTGGGTAAAATGACTTTGTGCTGCTGTTTGTAACTACCAAAAATATTTGACCTAGACCCATCTTTTATTATAGCGATCGAGTCAGAATCACTTTCTGAGTCGATTTGGTAATGTCCGTCCGTCCGTCCATCCGTCCACCCTTCCGTCCGTCTGTGTGTCCATGTAAAGCTTGTAATCAAACTACAGGTCCCAAATATGAATATATTTTGATGAAATTTGGTATAAAAGCTTTCATTGGCCGTAGGATGAACGCTATTGAAATTGGTGAAATTCGGTCCGTGTTCAGACCTAGCCCCCATACAAATGACCCCTATGAAACCGACATGAAGTGCCATAAGATCCAAATTATAATATATATCTCAGTCAAATTGGATTTGTATGTGGTTATTATATCCATTAATCAGTAGTCCAAAAATAATCCCTATATAACAATTCTTAATCATAGGTCCCATATAAGCTGTTTCCTGATTTCACTTAAATCTATCAAAAAACAAAAATATTGCACAGATTTTTCTCAAATTTGGTTTGTGTATATTTTTTTTCAAAATATAAGTGACTTTACCAAATATTGTCAAGATCGGTCCATTTTTCGACCTAGCCCACATATAAATATAGCACCTGATATGAACTTTTTCATATTTGCAGCAAAAAAATTAATATCAATGCCACTCAAATTTGGTTTATGCTTATTATAGCACTATGTGGTTTGGGTATAATGACTTTGTGCTGCTGTTTGTAACAACCAAAAATATTTGACCTAGACCCATCTTTAATTATACCGATCGAATCAGAATCACTTTGTGAGTTGATTTAACAATGTCCGTCCGTCCGTCCGTCCGTCCGTCTGTGTGTCCATGTAAACCTTGTAATCAAACTGCAGGTCGCAACTATGAATATATTTTGATGAAATTTGATATATAAGCTTTTATCGGACATGGGATGAACGCTGTTGAAATTGGTGAGAATCGGTCCATGGTCAGACCTAGCCCCCATACAAATTACCCCTTTGAAATCGACATAAATTGCCATAAGATCCAAATTGTCATATGGATCTTACTAAATTGGGTTTGTATGCGTTCATTACATCCATTAATGAGTAGTCCAAGAATGATCCCTTTGGCCCCATATAGACTGCTTCCCGATCTTCACTTAAATCAATTAAAAACAAAAATATTGCACTGATTCTTCTCAAATTTTGTTTGTACATACTTTTGCAAAATACAAGAGACTTTACCAAACATGATCAGGATTGGTCCATTTTTGGACCTAGTCCCCATATAGATATAGCATCCGATATGAACTTTTTCATATCTGCAGCTAAAAAAATTAATAAAAATCCCACTCAAACTTGGTTTTTGCTTATTTTCTATGTCCAGTTAGTTGGGCCTAAGAGATAGGGTTTCTAAACGCATGGTATAGGGTATCGTATGCGTTTGTTTTTTGTGTGTGTTAGTAGCAACTTACTTGTTTTTTGTGTGTGTTAGTAGCAACTTTAAATGCAATTTACTCAAAATAAAGGATAAAATTTAAAAATTTGGTGAACAGGTAAAAAGAAATATCTTTCAAACAATATACGGCAGAACAAAACATCAGTAACAAGAAATCACCTAGCTTATTAATATTATAGATTCCAAATGTAAACTCTGTAGGATAATTTTTTGTCATAACCCTCATATAAAGCTGCTTCTCGATCTGAAAAAAACAAAAAAATATTGAAATGGTTCTTCCTAAATTTCGTTTATTTCTGTGATTTTTAAGTGACTTCACTAAAATGGTCATGGTCAGTTCATTTTTGCACCTAGTTCCACAATAAAGCAGCTTCCACAAAGAAATAATAATGAAATTTAAATACGGTTTATGCTTATTTTCTACCGAATTTTGCCCGAATAACCTTTGTCGCAACTCCAGGTATAGAGCATTGTATGGTCGATCATAACTTTCTTACTTGTTTTCTAACTTTTTTTTTGTTGATTATACAACTCTGTATCTAACAAAAAGAAAGAGAATCTGTGATCTAGCAAAACTTAAAAAACGCCAAAATAATGTTTTTTTTTATGTGAATTAAAAACGTTTGTATCTTTTATTGAAAAAACAACGAGTTGGGTATTTCTAAAAAATAATTTACAATAAATTTTATTGAAGCAAATTTTTGTTTGTTTTTAATCTTAAAACTAATATCACGACTTTGCACCCTTTTCAATAATATTTGGCAATTAAGAATATTATTGCTCCCCCTTTTTTAAAAACATAACTACAACTACTTAAAATATATGAGAAATTCATAAAACACACATTGTTACACCGATGTTAAGTTAATCGTTAACATTAATATTTATAGGAAGTAAAATTAAAGTATTTAATCATGATTTGATTGACATATTGCAAAATACGATTTGATCCATTTGAAGCCGACAAACGATGTTTGATAAGTACAAAGGCCATTATGGTGAAAACAAAATAGAATATTAAAAGATAAAATATGGAAATCCAATAATTACAATGTTCGAAACCCAATACCATACGCAAAAATTGGGCCTTTTTAAACATACAAAATACTTCAGTTGGTGGACATATAGTATCGGCACGATCATAACCGTAGAGAGTTTCCACAAGACCCTCTAAACTATGACGAAGATAACTGAAATTCATGACGATTCTTACAAGGGGTGGGATTTCGGTTTCCTTGCCATAACCCATGCCATAAAATGATAGTAAAATTAAGGGACATGCCATAACGGGACCCATAAACATGGCATTCTATGGAAGAGAGCATAAATTTATTTATTTTAATTTTCGAATCGTTTAATAATGAAATACTTACCACTAAACTTAATCGCGAAGATATTAACATACCCATACTATCTGAAATTTGAGCAGTTAGTATGGCTATTAAAAATAACATGGCAAATCGAAAAAGTTCCAAAGGTTGATTAGACATAAGATAAACCATGCTTAAGTAAATGAAAGCCAACATTAACATAAACGGAAATTTGGAAGTGATTGTAGCCATATAATAGGAACTTAATCTATACCATTGATTAAAATATTCACGCTTCAATAACTTCATTTCAGAGGGAACTAAAAATAAAAAACAGGTAAGTCAAAATCAAAATATCTTTACAATTGTCTCTAACACTTCTACTAACATTGCAGTAACACTGGCATCAAAGGCAAATACAAATAACCAATAACAATGGTGAAAACAAAACCGAAATTGAATAAGGCCTTTGAGGCATCATTGCCCACACCCAAAAAAATGCCACCCACCATTAGGCCCAGACATATGTTCATGTAAAATTTTAATTTTATATACGATTTATCTCTCCACATTTTGATAAACATACGCTGTACAAGTAATTTATATTGCATCCACCATGTTATTTTCGATTTTAACAGTTTCGTATCAATATCCATTTGAAATTGTTCCATTTCATCAAATGACGATGCACCCGATATGGTATCCGATTTCGTGGGTGTTACAGATTTCATATGTTTGCAATCATATTCCGGTAGCCAACGATAAACTTTACCATTTGCAACTGCCTGAACCATATTCTGGTGATAATCGCCATATTCTCGACAGGCCACTTCGATAACTGAAAGCAATAGATATGTAAATAATGTTAATTAAAATAATGATTTATTACGAGTTATACATATTAAAATCTAAAATCTTTTACTATTACTAGATATCGTTATTCTCAGACATCATTTGCAATATAAAGTTTGTAATATTAAAGATTTATTTTAAGAATATAAACAAAATAATCCATATGCATTTTCTCCCTAAACAGGATTTTTATTCATATACAACGCACAGTGGGTCCGATTGTACTCGAAGTGGAGATTAATTCAGGGAAGCAGTGGTTTATAAATATTTTAAGTTTTTATTGATGATTAATCATAAATATATAAAAGCACAGCATTAAAAAAAAAAAAAAAAAAAAATATGTAAAAAAAATTTTTTTAACCTGTTAGGCGCTTTTTTGCTTTTCGGCAAAAAAGTTCTTAGTTCACTATTTTAACTGTAATTTTGAAATGAAAAGAGATAAATTAATAAATAAACGTGGAAAATAGAGCGTACTTAATGTGCTATTAAAAAAATTAAAGAATCAACATATAATATAATATAATATAATATAATATAATATAATATAATATAATATAATATAATATAATATAATATAATATAATATAATATAATATAATATAATATAATATAATATAATATAATATAATATAATATAATATAATATAATATAATATAATATAATATAATATAATATAATATAATATAATATAATATAATATAATATAATATAATATAATATAATATAATATAATATAATATAATATAATATAATATAATATAATATAATATAATATAATATAATATAATATAATATAATATAATATAATATAATATAATATAATATAATATAATATAATATAATATAATATAATATAATATAATATAATATAATATAATATAATATAATATAATATAATATAATATAATATAATATAATATAATATAATATAATATAATATAATATAATATAATATAATATAATATAATATAATATAATATAATATAATATAATATAATATAATATAATATAATATAATATAATATAATATAATATAATATAATATAATATAATATAATATAATATAATATAATATAATATAATATAATATAATATAATATAATATAATATAATATAATATAATATAATATAATATAATATAATATAATATAATATAATATAATATAATATAATATAATATAATATAATATAATATAATATAATATAATATAATATAATATAATATAATATAATATAATATAATATAATATAATATAATATAATATAATATAATATAATATAATATAATATAATATAATATAATATAATATAATATAATATAATATAATATAATATAATATAATATAATATAATATAATATAATATAATATAATATAATATAATATAATATAATATAATATAATATAATATGTATTCTTGTGACTGATGTTTTGTTCTACCGTTTTATCCCGATTTTGACCAAACGTATATTATTTGATAGGTATTTCTTTTTAACTGATTTGCAGATTTACAGATTTTTAAATGTTTTCCTTTATTTTGAGTAAATTGCATTTATATAACAACACATATATAACATTATACAATGCTATGTGTGTGTTTATTAAATTTGTTAATGTGTTTGTAATAAAAATGAGTAGGTTTTTGGTGTTGATTTGTGAATTGGCTATAATTGATTAGCATACTTTTAGGGTCTTTATTTAATGAAAAAATAAAATTTCCTAGAATTTGCGCTCGAATTTCGAGGGCTGGAATCTGCTAGTTAGTATAAATTGAATTTAAAGTCCAAAATTTTTTTTCACTAAATCCCATAAATATACAAATTTATCTCAAAAAAATCACGAAAGAGAATATTATAACTTTTCATTGATGAATAGATAATCATAAATACATAATACACAGCATTTTAGAAAAAAAATTGTATAAATTTTTTTTTAACCAGTTGGGCGCTTTTTTGTGTTAGTGTTTGTCTTAGTTCACTATTTTAACTGTAACTTTTGAACGAAAAGTGATAAATGAATAGATCAAATTGGAGATTAGAGCGTACTTAATGTACTATTAAAAAACTTAAATAATAAATATATAATGTATATTAAAATTAGTATAAAATTAATTTAAAATTTAAAATTTGTTTTTCACTAAATCCCATAGATATACAAAATTATCTCAAAAAAGTCACGAAAGAATAGTTTATTATAAAAAAAAAAAAATTTAACTTTTTGGTGAAATCTTTGTTTTTATTTTACAATTTTAATAAACAGTATTAAAATAATTGTGTTACTCTGCATTATCAAATTCATCATAACTATCACCATCTTCATTGCTATTATCATCACCTTTTTCATCACCATTTTCATTATCTACATCTTTATTACAATTTTCATCAGAAATATTTAGCAAAACTTATAACTCCAATTCCGAAGTTGGTATATTAATTTTTTTTTCTGCTCATATTTCTTGCTCATGCTAGATATAAATGGGTCAGAACTTGGAAGAAACCTATTGAAAATATCAGCATTGGACTTTTCTTGGGTGCATTTACGGGCAAAGGGCTCTCTATAATTTTTATAAGCTTTATTTCTGGCTTCTTGAGCTTCTTCCGATAATTCCTCAATTGGTAAAAGTGCGTGCTGTATAATCTCCGGCCCGTGAATAAAAAATTTATGCAAAGTGGGAGGCATACAAAACCACGGATATTTTTCAACGAAGTATCTTGCTGTGTTGTGAGCAAATCTGCGAAAATTTTCCAAATAAATCTCATGACCATAAGAAACAACAATTAGTATTGTATGCATTTTTTTTCGAGTTAAGTCCACTTTTGTAATTTCAGCAGAAATTTCCGCGTTCTGAAAAAAACGTCTAGCGGTATTCCCGTCATTAGAATTATCAAAGCCGGGTTTTGGCTGATCAACAATCAAACCAGTTAAACAAATTTTACATACTGTAAATTGTGCGTGATAAAATTTTTGAGTACGTGAGCTAAAGTGATCAAAATCACTCGCGCACTCATCTCAAAAAAAACCCTAATATGCATCAACATAGACAATAACAAAAATACCAGAAGTATAGAAAAAGACAATATTTAAAAATAAACAAGTAAGAAAATTATAGTCGGTCTAGACCGACTATATGATACCCTATACCATGCGTTTAGAGACCCTATCTCTCAGACCCAACTAACTGGATATAGAAAATAAGCATAAACCAAATTTGAGTGGGATTTTTCTTAATTTTTTTGGCTGCAGATATGAAAAATTTCATATCGGATGCTATATCTATATGGGGACTAGGCCAAAATATGGACCGATCCTGACCATGTTTAGTAAGGTCTCTTGTATTTTGCAAAAATATATACAAACAAAATTTGAGAAGAATCAGTGCAATATTTTTGTTTTTTGATAGATTTAAGTGAAGATCGGGAAGCAGCTCTATATGGGGCCTATGACTAAGAGTTGTCCCATATAGATCATTTAGGGACTATTGATTAATGGATGTAATAAACACATACAAACCCAATTTGAATAAGATTTATATGATAATTTGTATCTTATGGCAATTTAAGTCGATTTCATAGGGGCCATTTGTATGGGGGCTAGGTCTGAACATGGACCGATTCCCAGCAATTTCAGGAGCGTTCATCCCATGGCCGATAGAAGCTTATATGCCAAATTTCATCAAAATATATTCATATTTGCGACCTGCAGTTTGATTACAAGCTTTACATGGACACACAGACGGACGGACATCGTTAAATCGAATCAGATAGTGATTCTGATTCGATCGGTATAATAAAAGATGGGTTTAGGTCAAATATTTTTGGTAGTTACAAACAGCAGCACAAAGTCATTATACCCAAACCACATAGTGGTATAGGGTATAAAAACAAACAACACATTTACTGGACTTAAAATAGACTTTTTACACAAAAACGACAATAAAAAAAGGCTCTGCATTGTCTCAGGTTTTTCTTTTAATTAAAGCTGAAATCCTATACTTTTTTAAAATCCACAAGTTGGACCCCAACTATCACTAACTTAATAAGTGCGGTCCATAAAATGTAGAAAATGTCCCAATTTTGGACGTATTAAAAAAAAAATATTTTATAGGAAAAAATTTTATAGGAAAAAATTTTTTTTTCCATATTTTAAAATAAATGAAGTTGAGTTCCATTATAAAAGTCTTACTCAATTTTTCTACTTTTTGCAAAAACAGCATTAATTTGCTGACTATAACAGCTCACCACGGGGTAAGTATACAACATAGTTGGCTGGAATTCCACATAGTGATGTAGAATTTTATCTTTCTGACAAAAACTTAATTCTTAAATTTCAATTAATCGCCACTTTGGGACCATTTGAACCAAATGTTCATTGTCCTACAGTGGTTAGATGTTGATTTAGAGAAGGGGTTTTAGTCCGAACTAAATGGGGATAGAAAATAAAGATAATTTGAGTGGCATTGTTATTAATTTTGTTGCCTTTGAATAAGAAAATGTTCATATCGGATGTTATATTTATATGGGGACTAGGCCGAAAAGTGGACCGATCCTGACCATATTTCGTAAGGTCACTTATTTTTTTTTGAAAAAATATATAAATACCAAATTTAAGAAAAATCTATGCAATATTTTGTTTTTTGATTGATTTAAGTAAAGATCGGGAAGCAGCTTTATATGGGGGTTTTGACTAAGAATTGTCCTATTTTTTGACTACTGATAAATGGGGGGAATAAACATACACAAACCCTTTTGACCGGGGTCTGTATTATAATTTGGATCTTATGACAATTTAAGTCGATTTCATAAGGGTCATTTGTATTGGGACTAGGTCTGAACATGCACCGATTTTTACCACTTGCATTAGCGTTCATGCTATGGCCGTCAGGAGCTTATACGCCAAATTTCATCAAAACATATTCATATTTGTGACCTGTAGTTTGATCACAAGGTTTACATGGACACACAGACGGACGGACTGACATCGCAAAATCGACTCAGAAAGTGATTGTGAGTCGATCGGTATAATAAGTATAATAGGTCAAAAATTTTTGGTAGTTACAAACATAAGCACATAGTGGTATAGGATAAAAAAAATTTGAGAAAAATATGTGTAATATATTATTTCTTTTGTGGGGATCATGACTTAAAATGGTCCCATAGGATTTATTTTTGGAGCACTAATTAATTGGTGTAATAAATCCACACGAACCCCATATTTTCTATATGATAATTTGGTTCTTAGGGCAATTAAGGTCGATTACATAGGGGTCATTTTTATGGAGGTCTAGGTCTGATCTTACACCGAATTTCATAATTTTCAGTAGCGCTCGTCCTATGGCTCGTTACCCTCTTATCTCACATCACACTGCAACTGTGAAATCGTTGTGTACGTATTATCAACGAAAAATTGTTCGAATTAGTCGAATCCATCGCCATTTTTAAAATGTCGAAGCGTAAACTTGAAAAAATTTGTTTACTTCTCTCTCTTATTTTTTTTTTAAATAGAGTTACCGAGTTTATTATACAGCCACATGTTTGAGGGAAAACGTTTATATTTATTATGATTAGTTTTATTTTAATAATAGTTAATAATATTTATGTTCTATAATTAACAAACTTGCATTTTTATATGCGCATTTCAAGAAATAAATCATAATAATAGATTTAACAAGTTAAAACTTTAATTAAAATTTTGCAGAATCCAGTAAATTTGCATTAAATTTATAACAGGGTAACCTTAATCATCGTTAGTGGCAGCCACTACTCGCACGAAAAATTTGGTGCCGTTAGTGTGACCACCGCGGAAAATGTGTGTGTATTAGTAAAAAAAAATGTGAGTGTATTGAGTTTTTCGAACTTGCAGTGTGATGTGAAATAGGGGGGTTAGAGACTTTTCCACGGAATTTCATCAAAATCTTCTACATATATAAAAATGTATGTGTGTATTTTCCGTATGGACTCTAAAATGGTTGGAAATTGATGAAATTTTCAGGGAATCTTCAGAGTAGCCTGGCAGGTGACACTGTGCAGTCTAGTTTTTAAGGTTTTGCTGTGGGCGGAGGGGCTTGGCAAACTCAAATTTTAATATTTTACCACTAATGGCATCTATATAAATATATATATAAACGGATGGTGACACTGTTTAGTCCGAATTTTGATGTATGGGCGGAGGGGTGTGGCAAAATCATATTTTAATATTGTACCACTAAAACCATATATTAATATAAAAATGGACGGATCGATTTTAATAAAATTTTCAGAATCGCCTGGCTGTTAAAACTTAGATGCAATATAAAACCAGATGCTTTCTTAGGGCAAGCAACGTGGACTGGGCCCAGCTAGTATATTTATATTTGCGATATATAGTTTGATTACAATGTGTACATGTACACAGACAGACGGACAGACAAACGGACAGACAGCCGGACGGATAAACGGATATCGCGTAACCGACTCATACTCTAGTTTCCGATGTCTGGCTTCTTTTTGCGAATAGCTTCACGCAAGCGACGCAAAATATTCAAATAATATTTCTTTTCAACAGTTTGGGCTGGCGGAAGGAATTCAGCTCAGAGAAAACGCAAGATTTTTTTATTTGATTAATTTTTTATCAACATTATTTTTATTAAATTTTTTTTTTAATTTCGTGCTTCAATAACAACAAGAACTGTTAACAGCTATCACATGCAAAGAACAAAATTAAAATAACAACAATAGCAAGAACAACATAGAAAAATCATATTTTTCAAGATTTTTTTTAAAATTTTCATTAAAATCTCGGGACTTACTAAACCAATTTTAATGATTTAAAATATCGACTTGCCAAGGATATGAGTAAATCGTGTTCACTAAAACTGAGCAACCTAGCTAATCTATTGAGGGCATGATTTTCACACACAGACACCGTTATATCAACTCCGCCTGTTAAATAAATATTTATTTTATGGGGTCCAGATTTTTTTTTTCTAATTATTACAAACGTAATGAAAAACTTATATATATCCTCTGCAAAGCTAAACAAATATATAAATAAATAACAAGATAAAAAAAAACAAATATCGATACAGTGTTTTTGTTAAAGTATATAAATCATACTGTAGAAACCATAACAATATTAACTTTTAGTTTTTTTCTCGAAAAAATAAAAATCAAAAAAGAACTCGTAAAAATAAAAATAAAAAATAACTGTTATTTTTGTTTGGAAAAAAAAAATAATCAAAAATCAACTGTTATCATCTGCCCTTTATGAAAAAAGGAATAGTTATTACGGTCCCTGGTTTTTCTTATTAATCTCTTGCCTCTGGATTTATATACACAGTTATCTTTATTTGACTATGTGCCCATTAATAATTGACCTATATTTGATATATATTTTTGTTTTGATCTCAGCAACCACAAAAAATAAATAAGTATGGTAATGGAATAATTTTGTCCAGCTATATTTTTATTTGGAATACAATTCTGTGTAGTTGGTCAAGAAAAATTGTAGCTATCTTTCAAATTTTATTTAATATTACATCTATGTGAAATCTTTGGAAAGTAGTAATTATTCGTACATACTTATTTTAAACAAATAGATTGTAATTAGTTTAATTAAGTATCAATTGTTTTTTGAACTGATTCTTTTTTTTATTATGAACATGATGTGAAGAGAATGTTATTTACACAAATAAGAACATTGTAATCGATTTAAACCGACTTTATGCTATCCTATACAATGCGATTTGAGAAAAGGTTTTGGATCAAATCGAATTTTAGAAGTATTGTTATTTATTTATGGCATGTAGATATGAAAATGTTTGTACATTTATAATATTATTTTTATATGGGGACTAGGGCAAAAAATGGACCGATCATGACCATATTTAGAAAGGTCACTTACTTTTCTCAAATACATATATATACCAAATTTCAAAAAATCAATGAAATTTTTTGTTTTTTGATAGATTTAAGTCAAGATCAGGAATCCGCCTTATATGGAGACTGTGATCTTACAGGGAACATAAACAAGTTCCGATTTTTAACAATTTCAATAGTTTTTGTGACATGGGCAACGGAAGCGAATATATCAAGTATCATCAAAATATCTTCATATTTGATTACAAGGTTTATATGGGCACACGGACGGACAGACAGACAGCCGAACTGACGGACGGACGGACATAGCTAACCCGACTCAGAAAGTGATTCAGAGTCGACCGGTACAATAAATGATCGAGATAAAATATTTTTAGTAGATACAAACATCACCAACAACTCATTATACTCAACACATAGTGGTACAGGGTATAAAAATGTTTTCAAATAAATTTAATTTAACTCAATAGATAAGAAATAATAAAATAGTTTTTCAAGCCGGTGCACCGCGGTGGAAGCTTAATTATCTTATAAATATATAAACGAGTATGTATTAAATAGCTATAATGACTTTAATTTGTTTTGTGGATATTAAAAAAAAAAAAAACAAATAACTTACTAAAATCAGCTGGATTGTAAGTAACAGGGCACGTGAGACCAATCTTCTTTAAATACGGCACGATATTCCTGACACTGCCTTGATAAACACATTGACCCTCGGCTAATATATAAACTTTATCAAACAGTTCGAATAATTTGGCAGGTGGTGTGTGAATTGAGCAGATTATAGTGCGGCCAGCATGAGCCAAACGTCGTAACAACTGTATACACTGGGTACTGGAAAGATCATCTAAACCTCTTTGTGGAAAAAAACACCAAATAATTATGCGATTTAAAATTCTTTATTTAAACCATCAAACTTACGTAGTTGGTTCATCTAGAAATACCACTGGTGGATTATTTACCAATTCCAATGCTATGCACAATCGTTTACGTTCGCCGCCCGATAAGCGTATGGCTTTGGTATTGGCTGCCTTCTCCAATCGCAACATATTAAGTATTTCGTTTATAACTTCTAGTTTTTGTTGTTTTGTTAAATCTGTGCCCAGTTTTAAATTCGCCGCCAACATCATGGCTTCCATGACGGTAAAGTGTGGATCTATAACGTCATTTTGCATAATATAGCGGGACATTTTGCGAAATATTCGCATATCGCGAGGATTTTGATTGACTCTAATTTCTCCCATATAGTTGTTGGCTCTGGAAGGAAAATAGTGTGGAAAATGGAATTGTGTACATTTCCATAAAAAAAATCGGTTATATTAAGTGTAATGGTTTTAGCTTACCCAAACCCTGCTAACAGATTAAGTAATGTAGTTTTTCCAGCTCCCGAGGGACCCATAATGGCCGTTAGTTCATGTGATTTAAATTCTCCAGCAATATTACGTAAAATTGTTTTCATGCCTGTAAGCGGTAATGAAATTTTAATTAAAAAAAAATAATAATAAGTATAAGTAAGAATTAGTAGTTGGTCTAGGCCAATACCCTATTTCACGAATGTTAGGTCCAAAAATGGTTAGATCACAACCATACTGAGTGAGGTCACTAATTGTCAACATAGAGTCTAAAGTCTAATTTTAATGAAATTACCATGTACTTGTTATCCTATCAGATATGATTGTTGTATGGGGAATCTAAGATATAAATCTAAATATATAAATAAATCTAAGAATAAAAATGAATATGAAATATAAAATATAATATAATAATACAAAATTAAAGAAAAGCAATACTTATTGCAAGTCGTAAGTGATTACAGAAAACAATTTGAATCCCACACTAAATCATCCTTAAATACACCAAAATAAATAGAATTAATTTTATATTTCATATTCCTTTCAATAAATTGTCTTTTGTTAGCTTTGGGTTATTTGTAGGTCTTCTTATTTTATTTAGAAAAATATAGATAGTTTTTATATATAAAATAATTTTATAACAAAATTGGTTAAAAGTTGATTTAATTTATATTCGCGAGCAATAAGCAGATAATTGCACCAAAGATATATCATAATGAATTATTTTGATCCCAGTAGCACTGAAGGGTTAAATAAATAAAAATTAACCGAATTATTTTTCTTAAATTCTAAATAGTGCTTTCATCGATTTTAATAGAAAAACAAGTAAGAAAATTATAGTCGATCTACACCGACTATACGATACCCTATACCACGCGTTTAGAGACCCTATCTCTCAGGCCCAACTAACTGGATATAGAAAATAAGCATAAACCAAATTTGAGTGGGATTTTTATTAATTTTTTTGGCTGCAGATATGCAAAAGTTCATATCGGATGCTATATCTATATGTGGACTAGGCCCAAAAATGGACCGATCCTGACCATGTTTGGTAAAGTCTCTTGTATTTTGCAAAAATATATACAAACAAAATTTGAAAAGAATCCGTGCAATATTTTTGTTTTTTGGTATGTTTAAGTGAAGATCGGGAAGCAGCTCTATATGGGGCCTATGACTAAGAGTTGTCCATTAGGGATAATTTTTGGACTACTGATTAATGGATGTAACAAACACATACAAACCCAATTTGACTAAGATTTATATGATAATTTGGATCTTATGGCAATTTATGTTGATTTCATAGGGATCATTTATATGGGGGCTAGGTCTGAACATGGACCGATTCTCACCAATTTCAATAGCGTTCATCCTATGGCCAACAAAAGCTTACATACCAAATTTCATCAAAATATATTTATATTTGCGACCTGCAGTTTGATTACAAAGTTTACATGGACACATAGACGGACGGACGGACATTGTTAAATCGAATCAGATAGTGATTCTGATTCGATCGGTATAATAAAAGATGGGTCTATGCCAAATATTTTTGGTAGTTACAAACAGCAGCACATAGTCAAACCACATAGTGGTATAGGGTATAACTAGTTTTCGGTCATTTTTATTTAAAAATATCTTAAAATCCAAAGCTGGCCTTGTCAAATAATGGGTTAACGTTCTCGGATTTATCCCAAATTTTAGGAAAGGAAGTTCTACACATTTTAAGCATCGCATCTAAAAATTCAACAGCACTTACAAAATATTTGAATTTTTTGAATAAATTTTCTTTTATTAGCTTGGGGTCATATGTTACCCCAATTACAAAAGGGTTAATGGGGTCATATTACTTTTTTCCGAAACCCTAGGCTATTAAAATAAAATATAACATTTGAAAGTAGAAAAGTGATGAATTTTTGATACAAAGTATTTAGAAAGAGTAAATTTACAGAGTATTTTACTAAAATCCCATTTTTCTTGAAATCCGCAAAAATAAAATCCTTGTAAAAAAATGCTGGTATAGGGATTTACTTAAAAATTCACACAGTTAAAATGTAATGTGTATTTAACAAAACTTTAAAGTATTAGATCCAGTTTTTTAAATTTTGTTTAAGAAAATTTTGGTAAAACTTGAAAAAGGAGTTTTCAATAGGTTAGCAACGTGGTAATAAAATAAGACTTCATATCTGAGTACTTATAAGTGTAGAGACCGAAAGGAAATTATGGCTTTAATCAATTTCTCAAAGTTGAAAAAAATTCCATCAAATTTCATGAGCTAGTTTTTTTTAGCACAAAAGTGGTCTGGGACATTTACTATTTCTTGGCGAGGTTTTATTCGATTTTGAAGTTTTATAGCTTTTTGAAAGGATAATTTAATACTGATCCCGAATTATATAACAACTTGTCGGAAAAATTAAACTGTAGAACGAAATTTTCGTAAAATCTGAAAAAAGACATATACTCCCCATACAAACACACTTGAAATTTTCAATCGCGCCGAGGCACGACTAAATGTTTTTTGATTGGTCCAAAACTTTGTATTTCTCAGTTTTTTTGCTATTCACATATTTCTAGGGGGTGAGACCGAGAGTTTGAACACTTTTTTTTATTAAGGGCCACCCTAATGGAGATTAATACCCTGTTTCCATGACACAATTCGTTACAGACGAACGAAAATTTGTGTGTATTTTGTTTTTGTTCTTCATACAAATTTTCGTTCGTCTGAGACAAATTTTGTTATGGAAACAGGGTATAAGGATCAAAAATGGTCTGAATACAAATTAGGTCACTTATAATTGTTCTAAAAACCTTTACAAAGCAATTCTGAGCAAAATATAACCAATCTTGTATGGGGACGCGTCTTGATATTAAAGTACGAGTATGATCAAGAAATGTCCAACATAATTAATCCGTTAATTCATGGTTTACGTTAATAGAAGGCGATTTCATTACGTTAATAGAAGGCGATTCATTATTTACAAGGGCGCTGATTTCACCGACTACAGCCACTTTACCGATCTTTAAATAATGCAAAATAGAATGTTCTAATACAAAACAATAGACAAAATATTTTCCACTGTATAAAATTTCTGCTGCGATAGGAGCCCGTATTATCTATGCAACAAAATAATCTCAAAACTTTCAGAATGGCACCTTTGATCAGACAATCGTGATATTATCTAATATTATACCCCAGCAAAAGAACTATTTTTTCATTGCTACCGAAAGAAGAACTTCTTTGAATGTGGTTTTAAAAAATATTTAGGAAACAAGTAAAAAATTTTATGGTCGGGTAAGATCGACTTTAGATACCCTATACCATGAGTTTCGAGGAATGGTCTCAGAACTAACTATATTGAGGTCATAATTGAATATAGAAACTAGGTAATAATAAATCAAGTTTGTCTGGCATTGTTATTAATTGGAGCCTTGCAGATATGAAAAGCGAACCAGGTCAAAAAATGGACCGATCATTACAATATTTGGTAAAATTACTTATTTTACCTAAAAACATATAGTAACCATGCTTGAAAAAGATCTGTCGAATATTTTTATTTTTTTGTGGTTTCAAGAAAAGATCGAGAAGCAGCTTTATATGTGGACATGAATTAGAATGGTCCTACAAAGCTTATTTTTGGAGTACTGGACAGACGATGGACAAATATCGCAAAATAGTTAGCACAATATCCAAACTCATTACACCCTCACCACATATTTTTATGTCCTATGCCACTATGTGGTCAGAGTATACTGTGTTTTTAAATCTGTCGATTTATAGTGATTATTTTTATATGGGTTAGGTGGGAACATACGCCGATATTCACCAATTTTGGCGGCGATCGTACCATGGGCGTTAAAAGCTTATATTACAAATTTAATCAAAATATATTTATATTTCCGACCTACAGTTTGCATTGTAGGCTTTAATGGACGCGCAGACGGACAGACGATGGACAAATATCGCTAAATAGCACAATATCAGCACAAACTCATTACACCCTCACCACATATTTTTATGTCCTATACCACTATGTGGTCAGAGTATACTGTGTTTTCGCTGATGTTGTAAATACCAAAATTATTATTATACCGATCGACTCAGAATCATTTTCTAAGTTGATTCCGTCTGTTCATATTTCCATCTATCTGTTTGTCTGTCTGTCCGTCTGTTCGTTTATTTTTCTGTCCGTCCGCCTGTGGGTCCATGTAAACTTTATAATCAAACTACAAGTCGCAAATCTGAATATATTCTGAAGAAATTCGATATGTAATATTTTATCGACCATAGGACAAACGCTATTAAAATTGATGAAAATCAGGCATGTTCGGACGTAGTCCCCATACAAATGACTCCTGTGAGATCGACTTAAATTGCCATCAGATCCAGATATATATCATATATGTCTCGGTCAAATTTGGGTTGTGTGTATTTATTGCATCTTTTTATCAGTAGTCCCAAAATCGAAGCTGATTCCCGATTTTCTTCTTAAATCTATAAAAAATAAAATAATAAAATATTTCACAGATTTTTTTCAAATTTGTTTTGTATGCATATGTTTTGGGGATGGGCTCGATAATGCAGTTGAAAACTTCACAAACTTAATAGATGAAGCAGCGTGTTTGTCAACACCAACAACAGTACCGGCTAGTGGTCGAAATAAAGTAATTGTATCTGCTGAAATTAGAGATTTAGTAAAAATTAGGAGAAATTTAAGAAGGACATGGAAAATAACCAGAAGTCCAGCAGATAAAACTAATTTAAATCGGACCACAAAAGAATTAAAACGACGCTTAACCGAGGCAAAAAATGAATCATTTTGGCTGCTATTTACAAAATCTTAGTCCATTAATAAACAATGAACACAAATTATGGAATGCTACAAAGTTTTTAAAAAGACAAACGAAAATAAATGTAGCTGTGAAAGATTCAAATGGCATCTGGTGTAAATCTGATTTAAGCAAAGCTGATAGTTTTTCTCAATACCTGATATCTTCTAAATTTGAACCATTTGCTTTCAACAATTCGTCTAGTGAAGTTACTGCGTTTCTAGAAAGCCCTTGCTATGAACCCCTTGCCTATGAAGTAGCTAAAGAAATTTCCAAATTAAATAAAAAAAAAAAAATGTTCGGGATACGATAAGTTATGTGCCAAGGACCTTAAAGCATTACCAAAAAAATCTATAATTTTTTGAACACTTATCTTTAATTAAATTTTGAGACTGAATCATTTTCCTTCTCAATGGAAATGTGCAGAGATAATAAGCCTAATAAAGCAGAAAATGACTTAAGGTCTTATAGGCCGATAAGTCTATTAGTTATATTTTCAAAAGTGTTGGAAAAACTATTTCTGCATAGACTTCAGTCAATTTTGGATGTAAAAAATATTATATCTGAGCATCAATTTGGGTTTCGCCATAACCACGCTACACCAGAACAATGCCATCGTATAGTAATTGATTACAGATGCACCCTGGTTTATGACAAATGACAAAATCCATAAGGATTTATGCATAGCTAAAGTCAAAAATGAAATTAGTAGATTTAGCACCAAATACTTAGAAAGACTTAGCAATCATTCTAACGCACTTGCAATTTGTTTATTGGACGATTACGACGAAGTTAAAAGATTTAAAACACTCCATGTCCTTGACCTACCATTTTTAAAATAACTGTATATATGTAAATAAAACTTTTATAAATACTAGCAGATTCCAGCACTCGAATTTCAAGTGCAAATTCTAGGAAATTTTATTTTTTCATTTAATAAAGACCCTAAAGGTATGCTTCACAATTCAACTCATTTTAAATGAAGAAAACAAACTAAACACATTAACAAATTTAATAAACACACACAAAGCATTGTATAATTTTATGTATGTGTTAGTAGCAACTTTAAACTATCTCCAATCTAACTCCAAAAAATATTTCAGACGATGAAAATCTGTAAATCTGGTTAACAGCTAAAAAGAAATACCTTTCAAATGATAATTTTTTTTTTCAAAATCGGGGGTAAACTGTGAACCTTACATCGGTAACAAAAAATCGCCTAGCCTATTAATATTATAGATATATATATATCTAAAAAAATATAAAATTATAAATATACATAAGTAGTTAAGTTATTTATATTATACATTTTTAAGTATGTATATATATGTATGAATGTTTTAACCTCATTGGCGATTAAAACACATGTGAAGATTTAATTGCTGTAATTTGCTTGTTATTGTAAAATTGATTGCAAATAAATAAATAAAAAATAAAAAAATATATGTTTTTGAAAAAGGTTAAATCAGTTAAATCAAATAATAAAATTATATATGATTAGATTCTAACTACAATTTTAACCTTTTTAACCATACAAACTATTAACAGCTTTTGGCTATCGATGAGGATTGGTGAGTTTATCCGAACCAACTGTATAATTTGTGTTGCAGAATCTAACTATAATATTAATAGGCTATGCGATTTCTTGTGACCGATGTTTTGTTCTACCGTTATATCCCGATTTTGACCAAACGTATATTATTTGAAAGATATTTCATTTTAGCCGTTTTGCAGATTTAAGAATTTTTAAATTTTTTCTTTTTTTTGGTTAAATTGCATTTAAAGGTGCTACTAACACATATATAAGATTATAAATATGCTATGTTTGTTTTCTTAAATTTGTTAATGTGTTTGTTAATGAGTTTGGTATCTTCATTCACAATAATAATAAACCATAAGAGTGTTGGTTTGTGAATTGGCTAAGTTGAAAAAGAAAGCTGCCTAGAAATTGCACTCGAATTTCGAGCGCTGGAATCTGCTAGTATATATAGTATAGTACTTGGGTAAAATACTTTTCTTTTATTAAGCCAATCACATTTGGTGTCAGGTCAGACTAACTTCTAATTTATTTGTTTTTTGCTTTTAGTTGTCAGAATGAAAACCGTTTCATAAATGTTTTGCCAAAATATTTGTTAAAAATTTATTAAAAATTTTAATTAACAATTTCAGTTAATAAAATAATATTTTAATTGTTAACCACAATAATACTTACTAGCAGATTCCAGCCCTCGAAATTCGAGTGCAAATTCTAGGAAATTTTATTTTTTCATTAAATAAAGACCCTAAAGGTATGCTAATCAATTATAGCCAATTCACAAATCAACACAAAAAACCACTAATTTTTTTTTACAAACACATTAACAAATTTAATAAGCACACACATTGTATAATTTTACGTATGTGTTAGTATCAACTTTAAATGCAATTTACTCAAAATAAAGGAAAAAATTTTAAAAATATGTAAATCTGCAAAACGGCTATAAAGAAATACCTTTCATATAATATACGTTTGGTCAAAATCGAGGTAAAACGCTAGAACAAAACATCGGTCACAAGAAATCGCCTAGCCTAATAATATTATAGATTACTTTTAATTAATATTATAATTTCATATTTTTAGGTCTGATTTTAATTAATTTAATCTTTTTTTTACTAAGTAATGATCGACGTATTCCAACTGGCATACCTTCCTTGTAATATTCCGAATCGCTAACGTGTTACTGGTTTTTGTTTTAATTTTTTTTTGTCATTTTCCATGAATAATTGACTACAATTAATATGTAAAAACCTTTCATTATACTCTAATACAAAGTGCACTGAATTATTCACTCAGTCCTAACGTATTTTAGTACAATAAATAAAATAAATAAATTTCAACGCTTTTGTTTGTTACTTAATATATGTATTATTAAATAAAAATAATGTCTGTAATTACGGGCTTTAGAAATTTCTCACTCAATAAATTTTGATTTGTATTTATATTAGTTTAATATTAGTAGCAGAGATGGTCTTCCTGAGGCGGGTGTTTATACGATTGGATAAATTAAATATTGATAATTTCTAGGGCAAGGCAATTAATGTTTTACTCGATAGTTTATATTAGACGTGGACTAAACATCAAATAAAATCAACAAATTTATAGTTGCATATTTTTTTTATATATTTTGCTTTAATTTTAATTAAAATGCTCATTTTTTAATTTTTTCCTATCACCAATTACCACTTTTGTGTTCATTTGTGAATATAACCATTTTGAAGGGAATTCACAATTTAATCAGTTAACATTAATCAATGTGGGGGTCATGTGTTACTCAAAGGGAATTTTACTTGTGCGATTTTTCTTAATCTGATTATAGAAACAAAGGAAACTTTATGAGTTAATAAACTTTTCAATTCACCGGCTGAAAAATTGATTTTTATCAAACTATTTGTTTTTCAAGGGCTTAGTTTATAAAAGCATTTCATTTTGTTTTTTTTACCAGCACAGCTTTTACAAATTGCAAAAACGTTATTAAATTGGTTATTTTTTGGTTCTCGAAAAATTATTTCAAATTTATTTGGTCTTATTTGCATTTCGTTTTTAAGTTTTTATTGTTTTGTTTTTAATAAAATAGATTTCTAGTAAAAGTACATACTAATACCGGGGATTGCTGGACGTATGTCAGGAACAACACGAACAATTATGGCCTCCAAGGCGTGAATTGTTGCTGGTTTGTCAGGTTGCGGTTACCGTATGCCACGTAGCGCCATGATCTTCATTGATCGCAATGCGAGCTCCTGTTTTATTTTTGAAGAAATAAGGTCCGATGATGCTACCATCGTATAAACCGCAGCAAACGGTAGATTTCTATGGATGTAATGGAGTCTGTAAGATCTGTTGTGGACTGGTCTCACTCCATATGTGGTAATTTTGTTTATGAACACAAATTTGCGATAAAAGTCATTTATAAGTTGTGCGAATCGATGACGGATTTTCAAAGCAAATTTGGAGAATTTTGTAGCATTGTTCGTTATTTGAATTATCTCAATTGTTAAAAAAGATATGATTTTCGCAACGAAAAAACTCAAATGGAGCCACAGTGCCTGAAACTTATTTTCCATTGGCCAAAATTGTGTAACTTTTGAAACTTTTGTGTAACTTTTGAAATTTTAGTAACTCTTTTTCTAGTGGGTAGATATTTAGTTGAAATTAAGTCTGTTTTAAATTCATTAAAATTGATTGAGTACTTTTTAAGAAATTCTACGTTAAAGTTGAACTTTTAATTTTTTTTATTTTTTACCTTGAAATATGGGTTTTTATTTTTTATTTATTAAAAAAATGTCATATTTGGATTTTAATAATAACTACAAGCATTTTCTGTAATAATGGGATTTTTTTATAATTGTTTACACTCTAAAGAGTTTTTACACTAAAAAACAAAAGTAAAATTAACTAGAATTTTTGCTATTACTACAGAAAAATTAAAAAATTTTTGCTAAAAATTTCAAAAAATATACCCACTTAAAAAACGTTAGTAATATTATCTAATAGCCTTGCTATTACTATTGAAAAATTTATAATTTTTTGCTGTCAAATTTGTTAATTTTTGCAAAATAAATCTGCTGAACATTGGCGCAATGATTTTGATTTTTCTTATTTATTAAAACATTTCGTACATATGTGGGTAAAAAAACCTTTTAAAAGCAAGTAAGAAAACTATAGTCGGTCTAGACCCTAAACCATGCGTTTAGAGACCACATCTCTTAGGTCGAACTAATTGGATATAGAAAATCATAACAAAATTTGAGTTGCATTTTTATTAATTTTCTTGGCTGCCGATATGAAAAAGTTCATATCGGATGCTATATTAATATCGGGACTAGGTCGAAAAATGGACCGATCCTGACCACATTTGGTGAAGTTTTCAAAAAATATATACAAATCAAAGTTGAGAAAAATCTGTGCAATATTTTTTGTTTTTTGATAGGTTTAAGTGAAGATCGGGAAGCAGCTTTAAATGGGACCTATAACTATAGGGATTATTTTTGGACTACTGATTAGTGGATGTAATAGACACACACAAACCCAATTTGAGTAAGATCTACATATATGACAATTTGGATCCTAATGCAATTTTAGTCGATTTCATAGGGGTCATTTGTATGGGGACTAGGTCTGAACATGGTCCGATTCTCACCAATTTAAACGGCGTTCATCCTATGGCCGATAAAGGATTATATACCAAATTAAATGAAAATATATTCATATTTGCGACCTGTAGTTTGATTACAAGGTATAATGGACACACAGACGGACGGACATTGCTAAATCTACTCAAAAAGTGATTCTGAGTCGATCGGTATACTTGTATTGTATACTTATAGGGCTGTTTAAATTACCGTAATATGAAATTTTTTTGAGTAATTTTATTAAAATTAAAAAAGTGTTCTTCCCGCGGATCGTCACGGGTGCAAAAGTAGAGATAGGGTAAACGAGGATACTTTCACCTTTCCCTGGGTGGTATACGTTTCTTTTTCCCTTTTGTTTCCTAGAGGTTCTATTCCACTAAAGTTGAAATTTGACACAAATATAGTAGTTTAATAAATATTTCAGAACACCCCTAATATTAAACTGTAGGGTTGTGACCACTTACAACAACTAAAGACTGCAATCCTACCAACTGCAAAGAAAACCGCAGGTCATTTTCAACAACAACTTAACCTAATTTTTTAGTTACTTTAATTTGGATATATTAGCTACAAAATGGTATTAAAAATTTAAAAATCGGTGAAAAAAATTGGACCTTTGGCCAATGAAATTAAAGTTTCAGTTACAGTGCGGCGGCGACTCGAAGCCGGCTTTAAGCCATACGACCTGGACTTCTTGATACGTGGAGTACAATAGCTAATAATAAACACTAATGAAGCAAAAGCCACAAATACAGGACTTGTTACACTATTTATAACAAATGTAAATAATTAACAATTACTAGCAGATTCCAGCCATCGAAATTCGAGTGCAAATTCTAGGAAATTTTATTTTTTCATTAAATAAAGACCCTAAAGGTATGCTAATCAATTATAGCTATTTCACAAATGAGCGCAAAAAAATATACTCGTTGTTATTACAAACACATTACCAAATTTAATAGACATACACATACCACTGTATAATTTTATGTATGTGTTAGTAGTGAATTTAAATGCAATTTACTCAAAATGAAGAAGAAAATTTAAAAAACTGTAAATCTGCAAAATGGCAAAAAAAAAATACCTTTCAAATAATATACGTTTGGTCAAAATCGGGATAAAGCGGTAGAACAAAGCATCGGTATTATTACAACGAACATACTAAGTTAAAAAAAAAATTGTAGGGTTGTCTCCATATTTTAGATCATATCTTGGCAAAATTATGCCCATTTTAAATACTAATCTTTTCGAAGAAATGAAGAAAACATATTATCCTAAGTTTATACAGGTAAATGGTTTATTTTATGAATGAGCGACATTTCAACAGACCGACAGACGGACGGACAGACGGAAATCGCAATATCCACTCTATAATAATATGTACTTTATGGGATCACAAACGCGTTTTTTAATGCGTTGCAAACTGAATGACAAACAGCACAGTGGTGTGGAGGGTATAACAATTCTAGCTATCACGTACAAGAAAAAAAATTTACAAAAATAACTAGAACAACATCGAAAAATCATATTTTTTCAAGTTTTTTACATTTTCACTGAAAACTCGGGAAATGTTGCACGGATTTAGCTAATTTTAAACAGCCACCTGCTAAGGATGTCAGGGAATTATTTTCACTAATAATGAGCAAACCAGGTGAGATATTGAGGGCATGATCATAATTTTCACAGACGGACAGACGGACATTGCTATATGCTATATATAAGTTCGCTCGTCCATGTAAATCTTGTAGTCAAACTACAGGTCGCAGATATAAATATATTTTGGTAAAAGAGAGTTTGTTGGCCATACGACGCACTGTTGTCAATATTTTGAGATAGCGGCCAAAACTCCTTTTGGTTTTTGTTCTCCGATTTTAAAGTTATTAGACTCATATGAAAGTAGACAGTAGTAAACCTCGGGAGCCAAAAAATTAGAACTCTATTTCAACTATTTCACTGAGAACAGGGTGGTTCAAAATGGGCTTTTTCTGAATTTAGTAAATTTATGATATTTTTAGTTAATTTTTAAAGTTTAAATGATCACAACTTTTTTTTTTTTCAAGAATTTAAAACGGAATAAATTTTGTGTTGTAACTTAACTTATTTCCTATTACTGGTAAAAAAATTGAAGCTCTACTGTTTTCAGAACAATTTAAATTTTTTTTTTAAAAAAGGTAAAATTTCTCGGAAATTTCCTACTTCATAGAGCACAACTCCTGTGAGTCAAGCTGAGTCAAAACACAAATTTACTATTTTGTAGCCCTAACTCTCCCCTACATTCCTATATACACATGTCTATGCATCGGGACTGCACTTTTTGAGCTACAGCAATTTTTCTGACCCAAGGTAAGATATTCGGTACAAATGCACGTCATATTTTTTGAGAAGTTATTTGTATGTGAAAGTGGCTATTATGCATATATTTTGATGAAATTTTGTCCCTCCTATTGAACAAAACAAATTGCGTAAAAAAATACCGATCCGGTCAAAAGTTATAGAGTTTTGACCGCTATCTCGCGAAATTGACCACTGTGCGACGATCGCCATTAAAATTTGCGAAATTCTCTTTAAGTTTTTAATTTGTATTTGTATTTTTAATAATCAGTAGTCCAAAAAATAAACCGTGTAGGATCATTCTCTACCCTAGTAATCATATTATTTCTGAGTGTTACTATATATTAATTTCAGCGAAGCTGGAATATTCTTATTAGGGTTCCTTCGCTTTTCAATCATAATTTTTCAATCATTCGATAGTCCGATATACAGTCGTTGTCATCCCATTGACATAATATGATTTAAGAGTGGATTAAAAAACACTTACTTACCGTTGCTTACATCTGGTACATTATATGCTAAATCGCGAAATTCCAAATTAACCGCTGGCCAACGTGGCAAATATTTCATACCACCATATGATGAAATTAAGTCATCTGATTGTTCTGCTAAATCAACGCTGATGGCATTTATATCACTGCTATAATTCAAAGAGGTGCCACTACGAGATTGATAACTGTCAAATGAATAACTGCAGCCTGTGTCGGTCGAATCCATTGTTAATAATATGATGTTAGTAATATTTGTGATAGTTGAAATTTTTCCTTGGGAGTTTTGTTGTAACGCCTTTTAAATTATTTATAAATTAGAAATTGATGATGTCGATTAGTTACAGTGTCTGTGTACTTATTGTCTATGCAGTTGCTTGAATTGATTTTGAAAATGTGTCCGCTATTATTCTCAGTATTTACAGCTTTACTAAACATATTTCTGTATGTTAAATATGAGTAATGATTTCATCTGGAAAATAATAATAAATAAATTTTTTTTAAATTTCTGAGAAATTTTTAAGACAAGATAATTATGGGTTATGAATATTTAAAATGTACACTAAAAAAAAATTTGTCAAATTAAATTAACTAAAGATTACAAGTGAAACTAAATTTTGTCCTATATTTGAATATTGCGGCTTTAAATGTTCTATAGTTTTTAATGCAAATAAAATAATTTAAAATTTTCAAAAAAAAAAAAAAAATTTTACATGCTTTTATTATATACAATTAAGAACATTATAGTCAGTCCAGAGTGGCTATAGAATACCCAATTTGAGAAGGATTTTGGATCCAAATTTGCTGAGGCAATAACTGGATAAAGAAAGATGTGAAAAAATTTATTTTGGACAACTTTTAGTGGATATAATAGACCCACATGCACCAAATGCATGCACAGTTTACTTGTATGGGGGCTCGGCCTGAACATGCGCAAATTTAACCGATTGCAACAGCGTTCATCCTATTGTCCATAAAAGTTTGTATACTAAATTTCATTAAGACGTAAGGACGGAAAGATGGACGGACATCGCTAAATCGAATCATGGGACTACAATGTATGTATTACATATGTATGTACTTTTACTCAAAGCTATAATCCACCACGTAATATCTATGGTCACAAGCATTAACCGCCTAAGTCGAAAATCATGCCTTCGAGAAAAATAACTTTATATATAAATGTAATGAGGCTGCATTACGACTTAGGTCAGTATGTTTTTATTAATAACTTTTTAAAAAACAATGTCAGAAAAATGGGAATTTCACGTAAATATAAAGTTTATTTAGTAGAATATGATAGCATACATAATTCAAATCTTTCTTAAGTCGGCTTAGGCGATTATCGCTTGTGACCACAGATATAATTACTGAACGATAACGACATGTTTTATTTGATAAATTTATATTTTTCTATTAAGTACATATTGTTAAAAATTTTAAAATTATGTATAAATGCAAATTAGTCATTTTATCATGCGGATGTTTTTATGTTAATAATTTGTTTTAATTGTTTAAGATTATTGTTTATTTGATAGCAAAAAACTCTGTAATCATTTTTATTATAATTAATGTAATTACATTACAGAAGGAATGTAAATTATGAAATATTCATTATCTTTGAATAGTTCTTTTCATTAATTTAATTTTTTTATAACGTGTAATTTATCAAATCACCTTTTATATCATATAGCAATGAATCATTAGTTATTTTGAGAATTATTAAACGAATTATTGATATATTTTTTTTTGGATTACAAAACAAAACATGTTTTCGTTTAAGAGAAATTATAATTAAAAACAATAATTTTGCTTAACAATTTAAACTGGTTTTATTTTTTCATTACTTCTAAAATATGGATAAAATAAAATTTAAATATTTTTATATAAAAACCGTGCAGATTATTTTTTTTTGCAAAAATAAAACTATAATAATTTTCGATATGTAAAAGGTACTCGTATGAATATTTTATATCTGTTGTCACAAGAATTAACCGCCTAAGTCGAAAATTATGCTTTCGAGAATTGTTTTTTTTCGTCCTTCTCTAGGATCTATTCCTCTGAAGATTTTTGACTCAAAATTTTATATAAAGAATTTATTGCCCATATCTACAGGACTGTTAAATAAAAAGCTCTAAAATCTTTATATCGAGTCCATAATTTCAAATATAACGTTTTTTGGCTCCCCTCAATATTTTGATTTTATGACATACGCGGTTATTCTAGAAAACCACAGATATAACTCAAATCGTTCAAAAAGTTATTACCAAAAAATTTCTTTTCAAAATTGGCTTGAGTTAAATTTTGTATTTTATAACTTTTTTAAATGTTTTAGTTAATAAATTTTTTATATCAGTCAAGTAATGCTCTGAATAATGTCTTAATTCTTTCAAACAACAGCAAACACATTTGTTTTAAGTAGTGTTTTTTAATTCTCATTAGTTTGATTCTGAATATTGTATAAAGTACATAAAATATTCAAGCTTGAGACCAATAATATGGTTTTCAGTTTTTGGAATTCAATGCAGTGGATAAAAAGAAAAAAAATACTGGTCTCAACCTTGATTATTTTATGTATTTATTACAACAAAATGTAACAGCAATTATAATTGGTGAAATTAACTATTTTTTTTAAAATTATTAAATTAAAGACATTTGATGTCGTGCCAGATTAATTTCAAATTAATTAAAATTTTGAATTAATAATTTTAGTATCTATAATATTAATAGGCTAGGCGATTTCTTGTGACCCATGTTTTGTTCTACCGTTTTATCCCGATTTTGACCAAACGTATATAATTTGAAAGGTATTTCTTTTTAACCGTTTTGCAGATTTACAGATTTTAAAATTTTTTCCTTTATTTTGAGTAAATTGCATTTAAATTTGCTACTAACACTTACATAAAATTATACAATGCTGCGTGTGTGTTTATTAAATTTGTTAATGTGTTTGTAATAAAAATGAGTTTGTTTTTGTGTGTTGATTTGTGTGGCTATAATTGATTAGCATACCTTTAGGATCTTTATTTAATGAAAAAATTAAATTTCCTAAAATTCGCACTCGAATTTCGAGGGCTATTCCAGCCTTTCTTTCCCTATGCATATGAGTTTTGAATCTTTCCGTGACTGTGCGTGACATTGCGTGACTATGTTAAATTTAATCTTTTTTCATAGCAAGTCTACCGACAAAGTTCCAGATCGATCGGATAAGGGGAAATTGGTTTTAAATCACTCCGTGACTGTGCGTGTCTATGCGGGACTATGTCGAAGTTGATCTTTCTTTACAGCAAATATATGGACCAAGTGTCAGATTGATTGGATGAGGTAAAATCCGTTTTAAATCTCTTCGTGACTGTGCGTGACTAAGTCAAAGTTAATATTTTTTTCACAGAAAGTGTATGGACCAAGTTTCGGATCGATCGGATGAAGGAAATGACATTTGTATCACTCCGTGACTATGCGTGACTGTACATGACTACTCCAAAATTAATCTGTAGTCACAACAAGACTATTGGGCAAGTTTTAGATCAATTGGATAGAGGGGACAGACACGACAGACAGAGATTATGAGTTGAAAGAAAGAGTTTAAAAAAACACACACACAATAAACCCGATTGCCCCGCGATTCCTTTGCCAAATTTTGATGAAACTTCACATTATCATCTTATAATTAAATTATTTTTCTGAGACCATCATCAAAAAATATTACGATTTAGGGTGTAATAGAGACAACCAGTACAAAGAAATATTTTTTAATATTATTATTGAATAAAAAATTTTTTTAAATAAAATTGAACATATATTGTGCGTCTTAATATTCTCTAACAGCAAAAGGGCTATTTAAATACTTTTTCCATGATCACATACTAGTGATCCAGGTATGATTACAAAATAGGGGATATCATAGGTTTTACCAATTTCCTCTGCCACATTTTTCAGAGCCATTTCCGTGCAATTTTTCTGACTTTGTAAATTTTTTTACAGTAGTCCTATCCTTCCTCTATCTGCCCGGATCAAGGTATACTTTTTTCCCAAGATTTCTTTATATCTGGATACATAAAAAAATACCCATCCGCGATTATTGGGTTAAAATTTACAAATATTTTTTTTTTATCAATACTTAGTATGTAGATCCAAATTTAAAATATTTATATACTACCATGTGGTTAGGGTATATTGACTTTGTGTTGAACAATGTTTGACTCAGACCTATCTTATACTGTATGATCAACTCAGAATTACTTTTTGAGTCTATTAAGCGATGTCCTCCGTCCCAATATATATGGATGAAATTTGCTGTATAAGCTTTCGTCGGCCATAGAACAAACAATATTGAGATAGTTGAAAACTGGTTCTGACCTAGCCCCATACAAATAACCCCTATCAGTCTGACTAAAATTGTCGTAAGATTCAGATTCTAATCTATATATATCGATAAAATTTGGTGTATATATGTGTATTATACAAACTAATCAGTAGTCCAAAAACAAACCCTCTTGTCTCTATATAAAGCTGATTTCCAATCTTCACTTTAATCTAGAAAAAATTCAAGATTTCTTTTAGATTTGGTCTACACATGCTTTTGAGAAATGTAAGTGTCTTTATTAAGTAATAGCAGACTCCAGCGCTCTAAATTTGAGTGCAATTTCTAGGCAACTTTATTTGTCAACTTAGCTAATTCACAAACCAACATTTTTTTGGTTTATTATTATTGCGAATGAAGAAAACAAACTCATTAACAAATTTAGTAAACACACACGTAGCATATGCATAATTTTACGTATGTGTTAGTAGCAACTTTAAATGCAATTTACTCAAAATAAAGGAAAAATTTGGTGAACATTAAAAAAAAATACCTTTCAAATATTATGTGTTTGGGCAAATTCGGGATTAAATGGTAGAACAAAACACCGGTAACAAGAAATCGCCTAGCCTATTAATATTATAGATAACAATAGCACTAAAACTTTTTTCTATATACAGTTATTTCCTCTGAAAAGTTGGATCCAAGACCTTCTTTTGAAACGTATGGTAAAGGGCACCGTATAGTTGGTGTGTATCAATCCACAACTGCCTAAAAGACAATGAAACCATCATTTTAGCATCAGTGCACATTCGTACTGCTATTTTCATTTTAGCACTCATGCATTTTTTGGCGGTTATTGCTTAAAAATACTTAAAAGCGTATAAATAATTACTAAGCAAATTTCTAGGGGATCCGCTAGTTTCTATATAAAATTTATTGCGATAGGGATGTGGGAAGTTGTTTAAAATACATTCCGTATAAATTGTTGCTATGGAAACAATGGGAAGTGTCTCTTTGAGAATGACTTTAATTTATTTGCATCACTTCAAAATAACCATCTGGTATCACACAAAATAAATATTTTTCTTGAACCTCCATCTTGATCATGCCGAGTTTTAATAATCATGAGCAATTATAAACAAAAGTTTGTTAAAAATAAGCAATATCGGGGCAGGTGTTCCATAGTTGTGACTGTAAGGAGTTATTTAAAATTCCCATACAATTTTGTGATAATTTCAATATCAAGCATGCCTTTGTATTTATATAAATATTTTAAAGATTTTATTTTGTATAAAATTAGATCAAGTATTCGTTTATTTATCGAAAATTACTGGTTTTCTTAATTTTTAGTTCATAACTAATACTTGTCTGTGGTCAGGGTATAAAAAGTTTGTTCTGATGTTTGTAGCTACTAAAAATACTAGAGGCACACCATAATTAGATTCCGAGTCGTCGGTTAATTTTGTTCTGTCTATGTACATTAGGGAGATAGCCATTTTTTTGGAATTTCAAGACGGATCGGATTATTGTGACACTGGATCTAAAACTTTAGTGCGCAAAATTTGAGTCAAATCGGACAATGCTTTCTGGACGCGCATTGAGTTCAAAGTTCATATATGCATTTATATGTAAAAATTATCAAAAAAAATAATTTTTCACAACAATTTGATATTAATTATTGCGTTAAAATTAAATTAATTAATAAACTATAATTTGGAGTAAATTATCTTTCTAATAGAACAACAAAATTTATTATCGGTTAAAAAACAGCCAAGTTATATCAAGTTCCCCAGCCAATAAATCCTTCGCATAAATTTTTTTCATACAAACCGCTGTCACCCTAATGTACATTTACACTTTATATGCAAACAACAGGTAGTCATATATTTAATTTCATAATTTCATAATAATGTACCTTTTTTTAAATAATACATTTTTTAAAAAAGTACCTTTTCAGAAACAAGAAGCTTTTCTAAATAAAGTATTTTTTCTTGAAAAAGTGCATTTTCTTAAAAAGTTAATTTTCTTAAAAAGTACCTTTTCAAAAACAAGTAACAATATATATTTTCTTAAAAAAGTACTTTTTCTGAAAATGTGCTTTTTCTTAAAAAAGGACTTTTTCTTTAAAAAGTACTTTTTCTTAAAAAAGTGATTTTTCTTAAAAAAGTATTATTGTCTTAAAAAAAGCAAATTTTTTAAAATAATTATCTCTCTTTAAATAAGCACCTTTTCTTAAAAAGCACCTTTCTATAAGAAGTAATTTTTCTTAAAAAGGCACTTTTACTAAAACAATTACTTTTGCTAAATATATACTTTTGCTAAAAAAGTACCTTTGTCTAAAAAAAGTACCTCTTGTTAAAAAAAAGTAAATTTTCTTGAAGAAATAAATTTCCTTAAAAAAGTGTCTCTTTTTTAAAACGTTATTTTTCTAAAAAAGCACATTTTGCTAAAAATAAGTAACTTATCTTAGAAAATATAAAAGTAACTTCTCTTTGGTCGATGTATTGTTTGTGAAGTTTACTGAAATTATTTATGTATACATGAACCTGATACACAATTTTGATTTATGTGAACCGTTATTGTATTCAACTGTCACTACAGTTATAACATTTGAAATTTATGCAGAATTCTCAAAGTTGAATACAGTCAGTTTGTTTATAATTTGATTTTAATAACTTCTAATAATGACATGCAAACTAGAAAAATATTGTATTGTTTTACAAATATTCTAGTGATAATTATATTTCACTATTGTATTATTTAATTAACAAGTGACTAATAAAAATAATATGAATCTTTTAATCTAGTGTTTGCACTTACACTAAAGTATATATAAAAATACTGCTATTTATATGAATAACCGATTAACGGGCGGTTAGTAAAAATTTATCAATTGAACAAAGGAATATTTAACGTAGCAATATTGTCTAGCTTGAGCTTTAAGGTTATATTGAAAGAGGTTGTGGCTTATTTAAGAATATTCTAAATCAGTTAACCGAAATGTCAACGATTAGTTGGTGAATCGATTAAGCTGCTAGTTGAGATGAAATCACTAATTTTTTACATTTATTTGATTCTAAAACGTATTGGAAGTAACTAGCACATTATCTGTTCTAAAAGGTGTGATAAAATATTCAGAAAAACAATATTTTATTTATATTTCACTGCACTTTTAATTGAAAAGTGCAATATAATTTTAAAGCTTTTTTTATATTTACAAATAATAGTGTGAAATTAAACTTGAATGATTCACTATTTATTTATTATATATTTTACATAAATAAAATTAAACCGGAACTTTTTGTATATCTTACTGAACGTGTAGAAGAACAGTAACTTAGAAATTTATAGTTCGTCTCATAAAGAAGTGATGTAACATTTACATAGTCTGATGTTAGGTGGGAGATATAGGGTATCACAAGTTGCAGATTTTTCAATAAAAAGTAATTGTTGGCCAAAAGTTGTTCATGTGAAAACTAGGATATGCTTGATACTTTAGATACTTTTCTTCTCTTATTAAGCTTCGTCTTGTATTATCTTGATATTGGAGGATGAATTTCTTGCGACTCGGATGATGTGGAATATTTCTTATTGGTTTTTTTTGTGCTGATGTTTGTAACTACCAAAACGTTTGACCTTTTATTACACCGATTGACTCCGAATCATTGTCTGAGTCGATTCAGCGATGTCCGTCCATCTGTCTGTCCATGTAAACCTTGTAATCAAACTATAGGTCGCAAATGGGAATATATTGTAACGAAATTTGGTATGTAAGCTTCTATCGACCATAAAATGAATGCTTTTGAAATTGGTGAACTTCGGTGCATGAACAAGACCTAGTCCCCATACAAATGACCATCGATTTAAATTGCCATAAGATCCAAAATGTTGTATAGATCTCGGTCAGTTTTCGTTTGTGTATGTTTATTATTATTACTCTGTAGAGCAATTAAATCTATAAAAAAAATATTGAACAAATTTTTTTCAAATTCATTTTTATATGTTTTTGCAAAAATAAGTGACATTACCAAATATGGTCAGAACCGGCCATTTACCGATCTAGTCCACATATATGTATATATAGCATCCGATATGAACTTTCACATATCCGAATGCAGAAAAATTAATAGCAATGCGGTTCAAATTTAATATATTTTCTATATCCTATTGGATCTACGTAATTGATAGGGTTTCTAAATGCCAGGTGTAGACCGACTATAATTTTCATACTTGTTCTTTTTTTCTTTTCTACATTTAGTCTGATAAGAAATATTTGGATTAAAAAATGTTTGACCTTTATTACGGTATGTTAATTTTATTACGTATCATATAATGAATTCCTAACTGAAACTTGAAACCTACTTATTTTTATTTAGCAAAATAGCCTTATAATTATGAAACGAGAATGAAAAGAATGTGTAATATGTATTGTCGGATGGTGTATTCAGTAAATTAATTCGAATAAAATATTCTAAAACATCGAAATGAGTGATTTTTGTTGTAAAAGTGAGACGAGATTTTAAGGTGCCATAAGTCTTTGGATATACACTAATGAATGAATTATTTAAGGGCAAATCGAATTTTTCTTAAAACATGTCTATGTTATGTTTCATTTAGAAGCAATATGTTGTTTAAAACTTTCCGATAATCGCACAAAGCTGGTTATATGATATAAGTAAAACATTTGAGAAACTGTAAGAATAAATATATTATTAAAGAAAATTACAAAATTGAAGGGATCTTCAGGTCCATCTAAGCAATTTTATTTTGGGATCTTTTGATTAAAAGTAAAATAAAAATGATTAAAAGTAATATAATTTTTTGATGTGTTAAAAATCTATTTCACAATACAATCACAAAAACAGTGTAAGATGTAAGACCTAAGACGAAATCTTTGTGACTTATGATTGTATTGGTGAAAAAATTATGATATGTATTAACCTTTTTGTCGCTATTTTCTGTACTATATTTCTTCACTTTCTATAAACATTTATAATTAATTTCCTCTCAATCATTTAAAAGTATTTTTAACGTTATAATTTATTCCATATCAATAACACAATTATCACTGCATTTAATATTAATGCTAATCAAACATAAATAGAAATTAAAAATAAACGAATGGCAGTAAAAAGGAAGTGTTTGGAGATAAAATGAAGGCACAATTCATTGGAAAGTGTTTGGAGACAAAATGAATGCACTTCTTTAGGAAGTGTGTAGAGATAAAATCAGGGAGCGAATAGCGTTATAAAAACGTTTTGTTCTAAAATAGGGACCTAATTTCAGTATTCCATATAGAATATTGCTATTTTATTAAATATTTCTTTTTATAGACATTTATAATTAATTTTCTCAATCATTTAAAATTATTCATAACATTCCAATTTATTCGATGCATATTATATAATTATCATTGCATTTAATATTATTCTTAATAAATATATGAAATAATAAACACATGTAACCGGTACTAGATTTTAAAATGATTTTGAGCAAAATCACGAGATTTTAAATCATTTTCACACTTTTTAAATATCTACATATTTTTGATTTGTAAACATCTGTACGCTCAGGGTATAAAAATCTATTTGACAATATAATCTCAAAAACAGACTAAGACAATAACGGTGTGAGGTAAGATTGTATTGATGAAAAGATTAGGAAGTGTTTGGATATAAAATGAAGGCATGATTTCATTAGGAAGTGTTTGGAGATAAAATGAGGGAGCGAATAGCGTTATAAAAACATTTTGAAAAATGAAAAATAAAAAATTAAAAATGGAAAATGGAAAATGAAAAATGAAAAACGAGAAATTAAAAAATTAAAAATAAAAAATTAAAAACGAAAAACGAAAAATTAAAAATTAGCCAGTTTAAATAATAAATAATAATAAATATTTTTATATTGGCAGAGCTCCTGCAGTCGTTTGCTAAAAGTGATACATAGATGACGTTTTCTGTTTGATTTTAAAAAGCGCCATAAAAAAATCTTTAATTACTAGATGTTTAGACATCTCCTCTGTGCTCTGTGAAAGAAAAGCAGAGTCAATTAAAAGGATTAATATTTAAAGAAAAATAAATTGTTTAATATTAATTAACATTTTAAAAATATATAAAATATCTAACTTCATTTTTAGCAATTAATTTTGGAAATTCACAATTTTGACATACACACGGAATTTCATATGGATCGTAAAATTGACTTTGCATGTGGTCTAAACACACTTTAAGTAATATTTGAAATTAAATTTTTTTGTAAGTTTGTTACCGGTTTGTTGTTTGCTACACAATAAAATTTTGTGGTCATAAAGTGTCAAAGAATTATTTGAAGTTTTGAAAAAATATGGGATGAAAACTTTTTTGTACAAAACTTTAAGAGGCTGTAGTGGACCAAAATTATTCAAAAAAAAAATTAAAAAATTTTTCATCTAATAAGCTATATATTACGAAACATTTTAGCTTAATTTTGAAAAAAAATCATGTGAGCCCGATCGCAGGGGAGATGTGTAACCATCTAGTAATTAATTTTTTATGGCACTTTTTTAAAATCAAATAGAAAGCGTCATCTATGTATCACTTATAGCAAACAACTGGAGGGGCTTTGCTAATATAAAACAAGTAAGAAAATTCTAGTCGGTCTAGACCGACTATACGATACCCTATACCATGCGTTTAGAAACTCTATCTCTTAGGCCCAACTAACTGGACATAGAAAATAAGCAAAAACCAAATTTGAGTGGGATTTTTATTAATATTTTTGGCTGCAGATATGAAAAAATCTATATGGGGACTAGGTCCAAAAATGGACCTATCCTGATCATGCTTGGTAAAGTCTCTTTTATTTTGCAAAAATATATACAAACAAAATTTGAGAATAATCAGTGCAATATTTTTGTTTTTTAATAGATTTAAGTGAAGATCGGGAAGCAGCTCTCTATGGGGCCAAAGGGATCATTTTTGGACTACTCATTAATGGATGTAATGAACGCATACAAACCCAATATGAATAATATCTATATGACAATTTGGATCTTATGGTAATTTATGTCGATTTCATAGGGGTAATTTGTATGGGGGCTAGGTCTGAACATGGACCGATTTTAATAGCGTTCATCCCATGGCCGATAAAAGCTTATATACCAAATTTCATCAAAATATATTCATATTTGCGACCTGCAGTTTGATTACAAGGTTTACATGGACACACAGACGGACGGAAGGACGGACGGACGGACGGACGGACGGACGGACATTGTTAAATCAACTCAGAAAGTGATTCTGATTCGATCGGTATAATAAAAGATGGGTCTAGGTCAAATATTTTTGGTTGTTACAAACAGCAGCACAAAGTCATTATACCCAAACCACATAGTGGTATAGGCTATAAATATTTATTATGCCAACTGGTTAATTTTAATTTTTCATTTTTCGTTTTTCATTCTTTATTTTTCATATTTCGTTGCATACCACTATGTGGTTTGGGCATAATGACTTTGTGCTGCTGTTTGTAACTACCAAAAATATTTGACCTATTATACCGATCGACTCAGAATCACTTTCTGAGTCCATTTAGCGATGTCCGTCCGTCTGTGTGTCCATGTAAACCTTGTAATCAATCTACAGGTCGCAAATATGAATATATTGTGATGAAATTTGGTATATAAGCTTTTGTCGAGCAGAGGATAAACGCTATTGAAATTGGTGAAAATCAGTCCATGTTCAGACCTAGTCCCCATACAAATGACCCCTATGAAATCGACATAAATTGCCAAAGGATCCAAATTATCATATAGATCTCAGTCAAATTGGGTTTGTATGTGTTTATTATATCCATTAATCAGTAGTCTAAAAATAATACCTATAGGACAATTCTTAGTCATAGGCCCCATATAGAACTGCTTCCCGATCTTCAGCTAAATCTATCAAAAAACACAATTATTGCACAGATTCTTCTCAAATTTGATTTGTGTATATTTTTTCAAACTATAAGTGATCGGTCCATTTTTCGACCTACTCCCCATATAAATATACTACCCGATATGAACTTTTTCATATCTGCAGCCAAAAAAATTAATAACAATGGCACTCAATTTGGGTTTATGCTTATTTTCTATATCCAAATGTTGGACCGAAGAGATAGGGTCTCTAAACCATGGTATAGGGTATCGTGTAGTCGGTCTAGACCGGCTATAATTTTCTTACTTGTTTTTAATTTCTCGTTTTTCATTCCTTATTTTTCATTTGTCATTTTTCATTTTTTGTTTTTAATTTTTTCATTTTTCATTTTTATACCCTATACCACTATGTGGTTTGGGTATAACGACTTTGTGCTGCTGTTTGTAACAACCAAAAATATTTGACCTAGACCCATCTTTAATTATACCGATCGAATCAGAATCACTTTCTGAGTTGATTTAACAATGTCCGTCCGTCCGTCCGTCCGTCCGTCCGTCTGTGTGTCCATGTAAAGCTTGTAATCAAACTGCAGGTCGCAAATATGAATATATTTTGATGAAATTTGGTATATAAGCTTCCATCGGCCATGGGATGAACGCTATTGAAATTGGTGAGAATCGGTCCGTGTTCAGACCTAGCCCCCATACAAATTACCCATATGAAATCGACATAAATTGCCATAAGATCCAAATAGTCATATAGATCTTACTCAAATTGGGTTTGTATGCGTTCATTACATCCACTAATGAGTAGTCCACAAATGATCCCTTCGACCCCTTATAGAGCTGCTTCCCGATCTTTACTTAAATCTATTAAAAAACAAAAATATTGCACTGATTCTTCTCAAATTTTGTTTGTATATATATTTCCAAAATACAAGTGACTTTACCAAACATGATCAGGATCGGTCTATTTTTGGACCTAGTCCCTTTATAGATATAGCATCCGATATGAACTTTTTCATATCTGCAGCCAAAAAAATTAATAAAAATCCCACTCAAATTTGGTTTTTGCTTATTTTCAATGTCCAGTTAGTTGGGCTTAAGAGATAGGGTTTCTAAAAGCATGGTGTAGGGTATCGTATAGTCGGCCTAGACCGACTATAAATTTCTTGCTTGATTATTTTCATTTTTATACCCTATACCACTATGTGGTTTGGGTATAACGACTTTGTGCTGCTGTTTGTAACAACCAAAAATATTTGACCTAGACCCATCTTTAATTATACCGATCGAATCAGAACCACTTTCTGAGTTGATTTAACAATGTCCGTCCGTCCGTCCGTCCGTCCGTCCGTCCGTCCGTCTGTGTGTCCATGTAAAGCTTGTAATCAAACTGCAGGTCTCAAATATGAATATATTTTGATGAAATTTGGTATATAAGCTTCCATCGGCCATGGGATGAACGCTATTGAAATTGGTGAGAATCGGTCCATGTTCAGACCTAGCCCCCATACAAATTACCCATATGAAATCGACATAAATTGCCATAAGATCCAAATTGTCATATAGATCTTACTCAAATTGGGTTTGTATGCGTTCATTACATCCACTAATGAGTAGTCCACAAATGATCCCTTCGACCCCTTATAGAGCTGCTTCCCGATCTTTACTTAAATCTATTAAAAAACAAAAATATTGCACTGATTCTTCTTAAATTTTGTTTGTATATATATTTCCAAAATACAAGAGACTTTACCAAACATGATCAGGATCGGTCTATTTTTGGACCTAGTCCCTTTATAGATATAGCATCCGATATGAACTTTTTCATATCTGCAGCCAAAAAAATTAATAAAAATCCCACTCAAATTTGGTTTTTGCTTATTTTCAATGTCCAGTTAGTTGGGCCTAAGAGATAGGGTTTCTAAACGCATGGTATAGGGTATCGTATAGTCCGGTCTAGACCGACTATAATTTTCTTACTTGTTTATTTTCATTTTTTATTTTTAATTTTTTATTTTTCATTTTTTATTTTTATTTTCCATTTTCCATTTTTATTTTTAATTTTTTTTTTAATTTTTCTCTTTTCGGTTTTTATTCTTTATTTTTCATTTTTATACCCTATACCACTATGTGGTTTGGGTATAATGACTTTGTGCTGCTGTTTGTAACAACCAAAAATATTTGACCTAGACCCATCTTTAATTATACCGATCGAATCAGAATCACTTTTTGAGTTGATTTAACAATGTCCGTCCGTCCGTCCGTCCGTCCGTCCGTCTGTGTGTCCATGTAAACCTTGTAATCAAACTGCAGGTCGCAAATATGAATATATTTTGATGAAATTTGGTATATAAGCTTTTATCGGCCATGGGATGAACGCTGTTGAAATTGGTGAGAATCGGTCTATGTTCAGACCTAGCCCCCATACAAATTACCCCTATGAAATCGACATAAATTGCCATAAGATCCAAATTGTCATATAGATCTTACTCAAATTGGGTTTTGTATGCGTTCATTACGTCCATTAATGAGTAATCCAAAAATGATCCCTTTGGCCCCATATAGGGCTTCACTTAAATCTATTAAAAAACAAAAATATTGCACTGATTCTTCTCAGATGTGGTTTGTATATATTTTTGCAAAATACAAGAGACTTTTCCAAACAAGATTAGGATCGGTCCATTTTTGGACTTAGTCCCCATATAGATATAGCATCCGATATGAACTTTTTCATATCTGCAGCCAAAAAAATTAATAAAAATCCCACTCAAATTTGGTTTTTGCTTATTTTCTATGTCCAGTTAGTTGGGCCTAAGAGATAGGGTTTCTAAACGCATAGTATAGGGTATCGTATAGTCGGTCTAGACCGACTATAATTTTCTTACTTGTTTATTTTTAATTTTTATTTTTCATTTTTCATTTTTTATTTTTAATTTTCAATTTTTCATTTTTTATTTTTAACTTTACATATTTTATTTTTCATTTTTTTTTTTATTTTATATTTTTCATTTTTTATTTTTAATTTTTTATTTTTTATATTCCATTTTTTATTTTTAATTTTTTATTCTTCAACAGCGACAAAAGGGTTATTGCATATCATAATTTTTCATCAATACAATCATAAGTCACACTTTATAAAGGTATTACTATCAAATTCGATAAATACCGTTTTGCGGGACCTGATAATGTGCACATATAACATTGTGAAATATTTTCAGGCCAGTATAGTAAAACCTTCAAAAGGTTAAGGGCTCTCAGGACAAACTTTTTATATAGCTAAGGCTTAAATAAATAACAGTTATTAATATATCCATGTAAAACATAAAAACAAATACTGGTCTACGTTTTATTTCATATTAAAAGTCATCTCTTATACTAATAAATAATAAATAATCATAAACCTGAATATGTTGTCTTTAATATTAATAGGCAAGGCGATTTCTAGTGACCGATATAATTACTGTAAGTAATAACCGATTTTTACAAAAAATACCTCATTTGAAAAGTATTTATTTTTAGCTGTCCACCAGATTTACAGATTTGCACCATCTGGAACATTTTTTTTCGGAAAATGCTCATTTAAAATTGCTATTAACACATAAATAAAACACATACTGTGTGTGTGTTTATTATAAATATCAAAAGCCCTGTATTGAATTGTAAATTGGCTAAAATTGATTAGCATACCTTTAGGCTCCTTTAAATTGTTATTAAATGAAAATGAATTATTATTAAACGAAAAATTTAAATTTCCTAGAATTTGCACTCAAATTTCGAGGACTAGACTATGCTACAGTTATTAAAAAGTAAAATTTGTTTGAAGATTTTATTCGATAAAATTAATTCAGCTTGACTTGCTGAAGCTAATTGCTGCGGAATGAAATGAAAAATTATCAATAGTTCTTGATTTATAGCTCAAAAACTAACCAAACAAACGTCAAGATTAAGAATAAATATAAAAGGTTACAAAAAAAAAATTGGCCCGAGAACGCCGAACTCTTGGAGGTTTTACTATACTAGTCTAGTACTTTCACGCTAACTTGGAATATTTTACCCCCAGAATTGATGTTGCACTGTGTAATTACTTCAAAATGATAATTAAAGAACTTGTCGCTAAATACATCTTTAACAGAGTAGTTGGTGTAGGGTATTGTATTTGCCATCACTTGTTTCTTATCAACATTTGCGTAATTGTTTATGTATAAACAGTGTATTATCAGCTCAGCTTTTAATTAAATAAAAAAAAAACTTATTTAAATTAATTCGTTGCCATAAACAAAAATGTATGTTAGGGTGGAGCGTTCTATGCAAATAGGTATTGAAATAGTTTATATTAAATTTAAGGCTGATTGGAATCGCACAGCCACTTAATATTATGAAAAATAGCACAATTTAAAGATTGTAGTATAAAAAATTTAAAAAATCGCATATTTCAGGATAAGCATTTCATTTTGAAGGATTTTTTTTATCAAAATAATAACGGAAAATTTACGAATTCAGATTTTATCTCTCCATTATTTATTATGAAAAAATTATATATTAATATTGAGAAAAGTCATATACGACAAATCTTAGGTACTTAGAAAAAATCATTTCCAAAATGGAACGTGGAACATATACTAGTTGAGAAAGTTTGGAAACTTGCTTACGTCATTGGGACGTAGATAAAAGATCGAAAATACCATTATAATTCGGAAAACATTTTTGATCACCCAAAAATTCTTCGTTCCAATGTAACTACTAAGATTATATCTAGTGTTTGCTTTTTTGAACTACTGGTTGTTTTGAGTATGGCACACCAATGCCAACTGTGTTATGAAGGAGGTGTTAGCTTGCTATATGCAGTTTACAATATAAAATAATTTACGTTTGAACAACGGTTCTCTTATTGGACTACGAAACGCAAGAAAGAAGATAAATATTTTTACAAAAAAAAAAACATCTTTACTGCCGAAGCTCGTTTTCATCTTCATAGTTCAACTGCTTGAGCTGGGTTTTTTTAAAACTCTTTCTTTTAACTCATACTCTCTGTCTGTCTTTCTGCCATGGGACAATCCCATTCTCCCTCACCCAATTGATCTGAAACCTGGCCCATAGTCTTGTTGTAACTATAGATTAGTTTTGGGGTGGTCACGCACAGTCACGTATAGTCACGGAGTGATTTAAAACCCATTTCCCATTATCCGATCTATCTGAAACTTGGTCGATAGACTTGCCGTGAAAAAAGAGTAACTTTGACACAATCATGCACAGTCACGCATAGTCCAGCACAATCACGGAGAGATTAAAACCTCACTTCAGTTTTAAGATAGTAACACACAGTCACGCATAGCTACGCATGGTCACAGAGTTATTTAAACCTAATTTTCCCTCATCCAGTCAATCTGAAACTTGGTCCACGGAAAACATTAGACTTCAAAATTTTATGCATAAAGAAAGAAAGAGTTTTATTATAATCTTTTGGGTTAGATTATTAATGTTAGTCTTCAATTTGTCAATCGATCCCACCATTTGGGATTTTTGATTTCGGCTCATACTTTTCTGGAATTTGTCTCCAAAAGTAGGTTTTAACGAAAAAAAAATTATTGTTTGGCGCAGATGTGACTCTACGGAGCGCAATAATGGCGTGTTTTTTTTGAAAAATTTTCGGCTGAGAATCTTCGTTTCGATAAATAAAATACTGTTTGAAAGTGCGGAGAAAATTTTTCATTTTTCATTTTGTTCAGAATTTGTTCACTTGAAATGTAAAAAATGTGTCCTAAATTCTGAAAAAATTTGTGAGTATTCTGTAAATGATTCTGACCACTTTTTATTCAATAAATTTACTTCCAAAAGTGCATAATTTTCCAGTAGAAATTGCTTCTTCACGAAAAGTTTTGGAACATTATGGCCGTTTTTAGAAAAATGATTCACCCCACTGTGCAGTGGTAGTACTTGGCCATTTTCTTCGAAGATGTGGAAGTCAATTGTGTTACAGTGAATGGTGAGCGCCACCGTGCAATGATATCTGATTATTTGTGGCCTATTTTCGAATATATATATCTGGACAACATTTAGTTTCAACAAAATGGCGTGCTGTGCCGCACAAGTTGTCAAACAATCGATATTTTGCATGCCAAGTTTGAAAATCGCGCTATTAACTGATTTGTCGATGCGCATTGGCCACAGCGCAGCGTCGATTTAACCCCCATTGAAGTATTATTTGCGGGGAGCTGTTAGGTATGAATATTACTATTACACTATTCACCCAGCGTCGAATGAGGAACTGAAAAAATAAATTAATGCAGCCATCGGTAAAATACAGCTCCAATGTACTAAAAAATTGGTTGATCGTATGGGGTACTTCAAGGACAGCCGAAGATGTTATTTGAATGAAGTAGTGTTCCAAGGATTGTGCTTTCGAAAAAAAAAAAACGCTGATTGAAAAAAATTATGAATTTTTTTTATGGGAAAATCAAAATGCAAAATTTATATGGTCCACCCTGTATATATCCCGTATATATAAACTCAGATTTGCGAAATAATTATTAGTTTTCGAAATAAAGGGGTCATCAAAATTACTATATTCCATAATCCATATTCCACAATACCCAAATTTACTCTATTCCCTTTGATCATACCCAGCAAAAAATAAATGAAGTTATTCCAAAAGAACAACTATATTATTGAATACCAAATAACGTCCCGATCTTTGTGCCAAGGGATGCATGCGGCATACCATGGAGTGACTCGTACTAAATTTTTGTTTATTTTCTTAGTTTGTTTATTATGTTTTTTTTTTACCATTTTGGGGTGTTTTTTTTTTACATTTTCTCTTTGCTTGCTTGAACAAAACACATTAACAAACTATTTTGCTTAAGCCAGACTTCATTCTTAACCAATAATAGCTAAGTAGATTTAACGATGTATTATCACACACAAAAGATAAAACCAAAAATTAAAATTCACAGAAATTGCAGAACAGGATACTTTTCTCTTGGTAAAAAGAGCTAAAAAAACTTTTTAAAAAAATAATTTCGCTGTTATGATAAGTCAATGTTAAATTAATTAATGAAAATCTCAAAAAATAACTACATCGAGTTCAAAAGTTATGTTCACTTAAATTTAAATTTTTTTTCATTTGTTTAAATAGAACTTTTTTAAGATTACATCCATTGCCATAGATCTCGCTTTGAGCTGAGATTAAATTCGAAAGGCAAATTCCATACAACATCACTCCACCCTATTAAATGTACACATGTATTACAATATATTAAATTAAATGTAGATAGGGGTAAATAAAGTTTAAACATTTTGTTATTTTAATTTGATTTTAGGAAAATTACAAAATTCTAATGAGTAACAAAAATAGAGTCGACAGAAACTGAAGATAAGGTAACGTACTATTTTGGAAATAATGCAGAATGTCAAGACATCTTCGAAAATTTTCGAAAAGATGCCTGTACAACAATTTATTTTATTTTAAATAATCTAAAATTATTTGTATTTTCAAATAATGGTAGGCTTTATCGAATTTTAATAGAACTTTAATAAGAATTTTTAGAATAAATATAAATTTATTTGCTTGGTCAAAATTTAACTTACGTGAAAACAATTTTTTGTTGTAAATTTTTTGTTGCTAAATAAATATTAAAAGAAGTAAGTTTAAGAAATTTTTTAACTGTTAAAACATTTGCTTAAAATTATGATTATGGACACAAATATTACGAGACTCTGCTAACTAATGACGATGTCTTAGCATTTTGTTAGTAAAGAAAAAATTAAACCATAAAAAAGTACTTAAGTTTTGTAGGAATACGAAAAATTATGACTAGATCATTAAGACTTTTTAATTAAAACTACAAATGAGGGACTTAACATATGTGCCAATAGCAAGCTGCTACAAAAAACAAGTGGGTAAGTGCGTTAATTTCGGCTATATCACCTGGGTTTCACGTCTATATTATCTGGATTTTTTTTCCACTATTTATACCAAAAGTGAACGAAATATTGTATGTGTTATGCAAGAACAATTATGTCGGAAATAACATATATCTAATAAACTATTACAAAAAACACATTGAAGTTTTAAAATTTTTTTGTAGGTGTTTCCACATTTTAGGCCATATCTTAGCAAAATGATGCCCGATTTACTCAATTTTTAACACCGAACTGCTTGAATGAAAATATTATAATAATTTTCCAATGCGAATTGTTTATTTTGTGAATGATCATGATTTCAACAGACAGATAAACAGACTGACAGACAGACAGACAGACAGACAGACGCACAGACGGAGTGATAGACCGAGATTGCTATATCTATTCCGGTTATTATAGGGCTCTATTCCAGTTATTATAGGGAGTCTTTTTTCAATGCGTTACAAATGGAATGACAAACTGATATATACCCTCTGTAGTGTGTTGTGAATGAAGGGTATAAAAAACAATTTTTTATGCTTAAAAAATGACCTAGTTTTTGTTGTAGACCTTGTTGATGATATCATATAGTTTAAAATAGTTCTAAGGTACCCTCAAGGGAATAAGCTTTAGCGATGACCGTCTGTCCATCTGTCTGTGGATATCACGATCACTCCCTCGTTTTTATATAAAATGGTTTTTAACATCCCGAAGAAGTTGCTTTTTAAAATCATCAAAATCAGCAATTTAATAAGCAATTTTTTTAAAAGAGTACATTTCCTTAAAAGCACATTTTCTCCAAAATTACATTTAAAAAAAGAACGTTTTTTTTAAGAAAGAAAATTACATTTATTTATAAAAGTATTTCTTTTTTAAGTAACCTTTTTTTTTAAAAAGTAACCTTTTTTAATACTAAAATTTTTTTTAAAAAATTACCCTTGTGTTAAAAAAGTACTCTTTTTAAAAAATACAATTTTTTGTAGAAGTAGCCTTTGTTTTAGAAAATTGACTTTTTTTTGAAACAATAACTATTTTTTTCTTTAAAGTTCCATTTATTTAAAAAGTACAATTTTGTAACGGTACCCTTTTTTAAGTACCATGTATTTCAAATGACCCTTTTTCTAAAAAGAACTCTTTTTCTTAAAACACTCTTTTTTTTTAAAACACCGTTTGTTCAAAAGTACACTTTTTAAAAAAATATTAACCTATTTTTCAAATTTAGTTTTTTTTAAAAAGTAGCATTTTGTTAAAAAAAAGTTTTATTTATTTAAAATAGTACTTTCTCTGAAAAAGTAGATTGTTTAAAGTTGTAATCTTAAGTACCATATCTTTAAAATGAACTTGTTTTAAATAGTAGCCTTGTTCAAAAAGTACCCTTTTAAAACAAGTAATCATTTTTTAAATATTAACCTTTTTTAAAAAATTCGGTTTTTGTAAGTATCTTTTTTTGAAGTACAAGTCCCAGTATATTAAGAAGTTATTTTTTTAAATGTATCCTTTATTAACTAAGTGCCCTTTGTTAAAAAGTATCTTTCTTTTTTTGAAAAGTAACCATTTTTCAAAGTACCCTATTTTTTAAAAAGTATCTTTTATTTAAAAAAGTGGCCTGTTTTTAAGAAGCTCCCTTTTTTTTAGAGTATCTTATTTTTAAAAAACTACCCTTTTTTTATAAAAGGTTTCCTTTTCTGAAAAGGAAACACTTTTTTTAAAAAGTATGAATTTTATAAAATAATACGATTTTTCACAGTAGTACCCTTTTTTAAGTACCCCTTTTTTAAAAAAAGTTATCTCTAAAAAAAAAAAAAATATTAAAAAAAAATCCATCCTTTAAAAAAGTAAACTTTTTTTAAAAAAGTAAAATTTTTAAAAAATTAAAATTAAAAAAAAATTTTTTTTTAAACTGCCCTTTTTAAAAAAAATAAAATTTAAAAAAAAGTTCCCTTTATTTAAAAAGTTCCCTTTATTTAAAAAGTTCCTTTTTTTAAAAAGTACCATCCATTTATTAAAACACCATTTTTTTGAAGTACCTTTTTTTTTATAAAACTAAATTTTTTTTTAAAAAAGTAACCTTTTTTAAAAAGTACCATTTTTTTTGAAAAATTGCCCTTTTTTAAAAAATAACCTTATTTGAAAAGTATGTTTATACCCTATACCAGTATGTGGCTTGGGTATAATGACTTTGCGCTGCTGTTTGTAACTACCAAAAATATTTGACCTAGACCCATCTTTAATTATACCGATCGAATCAGAATCACTAACTGATTCTATTTAACGATGTCCGTCCGTCCGTCCGTCTGTGTGTCAATGTAAACCTTGTAATCAAACTGCAGGTCGCAAATATAAATATATTTTGATGAAATTTGGTATATAAGCTTTTATCGGCCATAGGATGAACGCTATTGAAATTGGTGAGAATCGGTCCGACTATAATTTTCTTACTTGTTTATTTTATATTTATTTGCTAAAAATTTATTTTTATTTTATTTTTATTTTAGGTGAGTTGAAAATCTTAGCATGTTAAGATGAAAATTTTTGATAAAATAAATTCAAAAAGTTTTTTTTGATGTTTTTAACTATCAATCTTAGTTAACACGGGCACACTTCTTATACTGAATTGACTCTAAATCACTTTCTTAGTCGATTTAACGCTGTTCGCCCGTCCTTGTGTCAGTACACGTAAAGCTGATACGCCAACTAAATGTCGCAGTTATACAAATATATATTAAGATTAAATTTGGTATATAAGCTTTTATCGGGAATATTTTTAAGTGTGTATAGGGTGACTTTAATTTGTATTAAATGTATTCTTAAAATAACATACTACAAGCTAACTCAGATACAAATATTTTAAAACTTATCTTTTTTTATATTAATATCTGGACATGTTTAGCGTAGAATCATTTGTGTTTTTTTTTTGTTACTGCTTAAAATAATGATTTTCATTGGTGTTCTATGAAGTGCTTTGCCAACTTATAGATTTTCTTCTCTAGGAAGAGAAAAATAATGAACAGTTTCAGATAATAACTTATTATTTTTATAGACGACATGATCATTGTCTTATATAAGAAGAAATTATATAAAAACTGGCCAAAAAGGAAAGCAATTAACTTTAAATTTAGTTGGTATTCGAATATAAAATTTCAGTATCGGTAACATTTTTAAAGTAGTAGTAATATTGAGTTTAAGACGCAGGTTGAAGGTATAAAAGATTCGGCACAGCCGAATTTAACACTCTTAATTTTAATTTTTTTTTTTGAATTGGTCGCCAAATCTATAATATTAATAGGCTATGCGATTTCTTGTGATTGATGTTTTATTCTACCGTTTTATCCCGATTTTTAACAAACGTATATTATTTGAAAGGTATTTCTTTTTAGCCATTTTGCAGATTTACAGATTTTAAAATTTTTTCCTTTATTTTGAGTAAATTGCATTTAAAATTGCTACTAACACATACATAAAATTATACAATGCTATGTGTGTGTTTAGTAAACTTGTTAATGTGTTTGGTATAAAAATGAGTTTGTTTTTTCTATTGATTTGTGAATTGGCTATAATTGATTAGCATACTTTTAGGGTCTTTATTTAATGAAAAAAATAAAATTTCAAAGAATTTGCACTCGAATTTTGAAGGCTGGAATCTGCCAGTTTTGTTTAAAACTTTTCTTTTAAAACAAATATCTATGCAGATATATTTTTAAGGAGTAAAATAAGACGAGCTTGAATTTATTAAAATTCATTGAAGGATGTAAAAGTTATTAAACTTTTAATGTTCATTCTAAATTCGAAAAAGTTTTCTCTTACTATTTTCCGGTTGGGATAGCAACTGTTGTTGAAAGAGCAGCAATTAAAAAATACGCATACAAATATATGTGCTTTCATAGAAAAGTTAATTAAGGAAAATTGTCAAATTTGAAAAAACTGAATATAAATGAAAATTTTCAGATATTTATAGGAAAATCGCTACCAATATTTGATGTGAATATCATGAAAACTTCTTTTATTCGGCTGAACAATTCAGTTAAGCGTTCATAGGTTGCCCCAATCCATCCGAAAATTATTTTTTAGAAAAATTAAAAATTTTGAGGTAGTTTCTGATATTTTTAGGCCTGATTTGAGATTTACTTAACAAGGGTCGTTTCTATAGTATTTTTTTTTACTGTTGCATCGTTTAACTATAAAAGTGGTTAAAGTAGCAATTTAAAACGAAATGCGTTTATCAATGATTTCGAATCATATTCAAGAAATCTATGACGTAAACTACTTTAGCGTACCCCATCGGATGATGCTTATTGATGAGCTCAATAAGTTCGGGATCGTAGAGTAGTTTAAAAATTTGGCCAACATTTATTAAGCTAAATACGGTTCAACAGTTTCACTATGTATAACTTATTATGGCAGAAATAATTTATAAACTTTTCACGGAGTTCTTGTAATTTTCATCCACAACAGCATCTTGCAGTTTTAAACCAGTAAAGTTTCCTAAATAGATTTCTTTTTATACCCTATACCACTATGTGGTCAGAGTATAATGACTTTGTGCTGATGTTTGTAACTACAAAAAATATTTGACCTAGACCCACCATTTATTATTCCGATCGACTCAGAATCACTTTCTGAGTCGATATAGCGATGTCTGTCCGTCCGTCTGTCCGTCTGTGTGTCCATGTAAACCTTTTAATCCAACTACAGGTCACAAATGTGAACATATTTTAATGAAATTTGGTATGTAAGCTTCTTTCAGCCACAGCATGAAATTGGAGAAAATCGATGCATGTTCAGACATAGCCCCCATACAAATGACACCTATGAAATCGACTTAAATTGCCGTATTATCCATATTATCACATAGATCTCAGTCAAATTGAGTTTGTGTATGTTTATTACACCCATTAATCAGTAGCCCAAAAATAAACCCTATAGAACAATTCTTACTCATAGCCTCCATATAAAGCTGCTTCCCGATCTTCACTTAAATCTATCGAAAAACAAAAACATTGCACAGATTTTTCTCAAATTTGGATTGTATATGTTTTAGCAAAAAATAAGTTACTTTACCAAGTATGGTCAGAATGCGTCCATTTTTATGGGGACTAGGTCGCCCCATATAAATATGGCATCCGATATGAACTTTTTCATATTCAAAGAAAAAAAATTAATAATAATGCCACCCAAATTTGGTTAATGCTTATTTTCTATATCCAATTAGTTGGACCTAAAAAATAGGGTCTCTAAACGCATGGTATAGGGTATAGGGTATATCTAGACCGACTGTAATTTTCTTACTTGTTTATTATGATATTAGGTCTTAAAACCTACTTAGTCGACTTTTGAGAGATTTTGTATCAAATTGAATAAAATTTTATTTAAAAAAAGAGAAAAATAAATAATTTACTTTTTCAAATCAAAATTTGGCAAAAAATGTGTTAGGGGACAAGCTAATATATCTGTGGTCAGAAGCAATAACCGCCTAACTTCGAAATCATGCTTTTGAGAAAAATAGCTTTTTATATAAATGTAATGGGGCTTCATTACGAATTAGGTCAGAATGTTTTCAATAATAACTTTTTAATAAACAGTGTTAGAGAAATGGGGATTTCACGTAAATATAAAGATTTTTTAGTAGAGTATGATAGTATACATAACTGAAATCGGCGAGAATCATTCTTTCGAGAAAAATAACTGTTTACATAAATGTAATGGGGCTTTATTACGACTTAGGTCAGTATGTTTTAATTAATAACTTTTTAATAAACAGTGTTAGGGTAATGGGGATTTCATGTAAATATAAAGCGTTTTCAGTAGAATATGATAGCGTACATAACTCAAATCGTTCTTAAGTCGACTTAGGCGGTTATCGCTTGTGACCACAGATATATATTCTGCTATTTAAATAGTTATATTATTATTATTATTTTTATTATTATTATTATTATTATTATTATTATTATTATTATTATTATTATTATTATTATTATTATTATTATTATTATTATTATTATTATTATTATTATTATTATTATTATTATTATTATTATTATTATTATTATTATTATTATTATTATTATTATTATTATTATTATTATTTTTATTATTATTATTATTATTTTTATTATTATTATTATTATTATTATTATTATTATTATTATTATTTTTATTTTTATTATTATTATTATTATTATTATTATTATTATTATTATTATTATTATTATTATTATTATTATTATTATTATTATTATTATTATTTTTATTTTTATTATTATTATTATTATTATTATTATTTTTAATATTATTATTATTATTATTATTATTATTTTTAATATTATTATTATTATTATTATTATTATTATTATTATTATTATTATTATTATTATTATTATTATTATTATTATTATTATTTTTATTTTTATTTTTATTATTATTATTATTTTTAATATTATTATTATTATTATTTTTAATATTATTATTATTATTATTATTATTATTTTTAATATTATTATTATTATTATTATTATTATTATTATTATTATTATTATTATTATTATTATTATTATTATTATTATTATTATTATTATTATTATTATTATTATTATTATTATTATTATTATTATTATTATTATTATTATTATTATTATTATTATTATTATTATTATTATTATTATTTTTATTATTACTATTATTTTTATTATTATTATTATTTTTATTTTTATTATTATTATTATTATTATTATTATTATTATTATTATTATTATTATTATTATTATTATTATTATTATTATTATTATTATTATTATTATTATTATTATTATTATTATTATTATTATTATTATTATTATTATTATTATTATTATTATTATAATTTTAAAATAATTATTTTTATTATCAAAACATAAAAATTATTATATACATATATATAATAACAATATACAATATAAAAAAACAATAATCAACACATCCTCACCACATCTTTATTTTGTTGGCACTTATTGCGGCTCTCAAATTAAAACAACGTTTTCTTTTTATAGAATTTCTTTTATATGCTTAATGATCTTTGTTTTTTATTAATTTGTAATTTTCAACATCACCAATTTTATATTCACATGTTTTTTTAAATTATGTGCTCAATATTTGTTGTAGATTTATCAGCATTAAATAATTTAGTTAATATATATTTTTAAGACAATAGATCTGAATATGTTTTCTTCTTGAATTACACAAAATTTGTTTTATTTTTATAAAACTAAATTGATAAAATTTGTTGTACGTGCTATTGAGTATGTAAAGCGCGCGCGTCTTATTACCGTATGTTCGTTATCGAGTGATAGAATTAAATTGACTACTAGAGTGTATTGTGTTGTAGAATAAATGTTTGGTGAATGTTATTTTTTTTTTCAACTTTGTTTAATAAACGCTTGAACTGAACAAAGCGTCAGTTTGAGCTTAAACTCATATACAAATGTGTGTAGGTACTTATTAAAAATATATACTTACTTATTTTATTTCGCGTGTTTGAAACGAAATATTTCTAAAAATCATAAAATGCAGGCCGTTATTTGTTATAATATTTACTTTATGTTTAGAAATATCATGCTAAGAATAAAAAAGTCACAAACAATAATAAAAAGTAACAGTCTAAACTTGAGCATCGGGAAAGGGTTTCAGACTCAAAAATTATTATTAACGAAAAAGTCGGTTTCTAGATCGTCAAAGTTTCAACTTAAATAAAGTTTTAATGAGGTTAAAATATATTTGTTGCTTGAATGATTGTACGGGTGGATGTAATTCAGTCGGTAATAATGAGGTAATTTATTTTAGGTTACCCCAGCCACAGAGTAAAGTTATTTTCATTAAGCGCCAGTGCGTGTGACGAATCGATTAAAGATAATAGTTCAAGATGTATTTACACTCATAACATTTTTAAGTTAACATTTTTTTACTTTACGTATTTTTTTTTTTGTGTCGTTTGTTTATTTCAGTTAACTAAAATTAAGTTGAATGTTACGTGTTTTAACTGTATTTTGGGCTTTTTCAGTTTTTTCAATAATTAAAAAAAAAAATTACAATTCATTTATTCTTGTTTCTAAAAGTTTTGGGGTTTTCGGTGTCATTTCCTCATTTTAGTTACTTAAAATTAAACTACTTGAAACGTTTTTAACTGTATTTTCTGATTTTCGGTGTTTTCATTCAATTAAAAAAAATTTTTTATACCTTATACCACTATAATGAATTTGTGCTGATGGTTGAACTACAAAAATTTCTTGACTTAGATCCTCCTCTTATTTTACTGATCAAGTCAGAATCAATTTCTGAGTCGATGTAGCGATGTCCGTCTGTGTGTGTGTCCATTTAAACAAAAATATATTTTGATATTTCTTATATAATCTTTATCGGCCACATGACGAATACTATTGAAATTTGTGAAAATCGGCGCATGTTCAAACCAAGCCTCCACACAAATAACCCCCATCAGGCCGACTAAAATGATCCAGGTTATCATATACAAATCAATAAAATTTTGTTTACCCTTTAATCAATAGTTCACCATTTTTAGTCGATCTTTACTTAAATCTATCAAACCACAAAAATATTGCATAGTTTTTTTTATATGTTTTAGACTTTACTAAATATGGCCATGATCGGTCTACTTTTCGATTTAGGGCCCATATGAAAATAACATCCGATATGAACAAATTAATAATAATTCCACTAAAATCTCAAAATGCATTTTATAGGGCATTGTATAGTCAGTCTAGACCGAATATTATTTTCTTACTTGTTACAATTAATTTATTCTTGCGTCTAAAAATGTTTATTGAAATACAATTTTATTTCAATTCAAATTATGTGTATGAATTTGAATGATGACGCGTCCAACATGTTGCTACAACAGATGTTTATAAACATTGTTGTATGTTTGCTTTTGTAATTTCAAAGCAATATAAAAACAAAAAATAAATAAATGAGAAATCGTTTATTTGTACTGTTACTCTGCAGTTTAAATTTTGTCAATAAATAAAAACGATTTGTTAATTGTTCTTGGTACTTTGTCGGTTATTTTTGATTTTATAGTCGGTTTTGATGGACTATACAATACCCTATACCGCGAGTATCGCAAAATCGTCTTAGATACAATTTTGCTGAGTTTATAATTGGATATATTTAGAAAATAAAAATAAACCACTTTTAATTATCATTGTTATTACAGGGGGTTTTTTTGACTACTAGTACCGATATCTGTATGATAATCTGGATCTTGCAAATATTTTAATCGATCTGACAGGGGTTAGTCGTATGGGTCTAGGTCTGAAAATGCAGCGATTTTCACCAATTGCAGTAGCGTTCGTCCTGTCACCGATAACAGCTTATGCGGAAAATTTTCGACTTGTATTTTATTTGGAGACAGTCATACAGGTAGACCGCCAGACAGACATATGGATGGACGAACATCGCTATATCGACTCAGAAATTGATTCTGATTCTGATTCTGTGTCGATTGATTTCAGTCGATATGTATAATAAAAAGTGTCGAGTTTCAAACATTACCACAAACCTATTATTCCCATACCAAATAGTGGTATAGAGTATTAAAAAGAAATTAAATTTTAATTTGCATTATAACGGAATCTTGATCGAAAGCATAATAACAATTAGAAATTCCATAATTCACTAATTAATAACAGGTTTTATTTTATTTTCACTTTTAATTTAAAAATTAAGTACAAGCTTCGATACACCCACCGTAACGAAATAAATAACTGGGAATACATTTGTAGAAAACTATTTTATATCTGACGATTTTTGATTTTGTCTTCTATTGTTTTTTGCGATTTTTGTTATTCGCGATTTTCTGTTCTGTCAATTTATGTTTTTTTTTTGGTATATTTTGCTTTTGGCGGTTTTTGTTATTAGCGATTTTTGGTTTTTGGGATTTTTGGCTTTGATTATTTTCGTTTTCTTGTAATTTTTTATTTTTGGCGATTTTTGTTTTTTGCGATTTTTAATTTAGCAATTTTTGTTTTTGGCGATTTTTGATTTTGGCAAGTTTTGATTTTGGCGATTTTTGTTATTCGCGATTTTCGGTTTTGGCGATTTTTGATTTTGGCGATTCCGCCCATATTTTCCACAAAAGTTTCAAAACTGTAATTTTCATAGTTCTTCATATATTTTTGTATAGGAGGTGCCCCGCCCATTGGTCCTATCTCGCCCGTTTTTTGGGCAACTACTCAGATTAACAACTTATGAACTCATTGTAGTATTCCAGTTGTAAGATTTTAAATATTTACTTTGTATAGGGGTGACATGCCCATTGGTTTGATCCCGCCCATTTTTTTTCGAATATTCACATTAATATCTTATGAACTCAACGCAAAGTCCCAAGGCTTTTGAAACTACAGTGCTCCAGATATATGACATTAAATATTTACTTTGTATGATGGGTACCCGCCCATTTTTGTCTGACTACTCACGTTAGTAACCCATGAGCTCAGACAAAGTCGCAAGGCTTTCACTATTACAGTACTTCACATATATTATATTAAATATTTACTTTGTAGGGGGTGCCACGCTAACTGATCTGAACCCGCCCATTGCTTTTCCAAGTACTAACATTGAAAACTTATGAACTCACACAATGTGCCAAGGCTTTCACAATAACAGTACTCTAGATATACGACATAATATATTTAATTTGTATGGTGGGTGCCACGGCCATTGGTCCCATTCCGCTCATTTTCTCCCCGACTCTTCAAGTTAGTTTGATATATACATGTACACAGTTTTAGAGCTCTTGCTGTCGTAGTACTCCAGATATTGTATGTTAAAATTAGATGTTAAAAATTCACTTTATATGGGAGGTACCACGCCCACTTGAAAATCCAAAAAAATGTAGCCTAATTTTCCTTACGGGTAGGCGAGACGATCGGTCCAGTGGTGGAGCCCGCTATAAACCACAAACACTCAAACATGAAAACTAAGAAAAGGGCAATATTTTAAAATAGTTTGTACAGGATGAAATATATAGATTTTGCGTCAATGTCTAAACACAATTGCAGTGTTAAAAATGATTGTCCGCGGTAATTTTAACTCATCCATGGCAACGATGAGTTTTTAAATCTTACTAGTATAGCCCAGCACTCGAAATTAGAGTGAAAATTCTAGAAAATATTATCTTTCAATTTAAAAATTTATGTATATTTAAATGAGCCTAAATGTATGCTAATCAATTAAATCAATTCATATTTCAACACAGGGCGTATCATATACAATTTAAATCATTTTCATTAACAGGGTGTAACGAATTATTAGAAATATTTTATTTTATTTAATTTAATATATTTTTAAGACAGATTAAACATAAATTTTATCATTCTCAGCTTCTCCTCCATATGAACTATAACTGTGCCAATTTTCAAACTCTTCCGTGCCCGCATATTGCTTAAAAAGGGAACTTAAAATTTACATTCACATATTAATATATATATATCATATTTAAGACCCCTGTGATAAATGCATATGTAACAGCCTAATGCTGATGTTTGTAATTACTTCGTGAGCTAGACCAACCTACTCCTATAACTATCGACTCATTGTTAGTGTACTGAAACTACAGGTCGAGACTTAAAACACAACAAGGAGGAAGCCATAACTAAAAGCTCTGAAACACTTTATAAATTTTGTTATTCTGAAAATATCCATTTGAGTATTTGTCGACTTTGACGACAGTTTTAATTTTTTTTTAAACAAATATATTTAAGGAGAATCTCAAATATTAAATTCTGTTGAAAATTGTTAAAGTTCTGAAACTTTTTCTCAAGTGGGAAATTTAATTTTCATATTTTTATACCCTATACCACTATGTGGTTTGGGTATAATGACTTTGTGCTGCTGTTTGTAACAACCAAAAATATTTCACCTAGACCTATCTTTTATTATACCGATCGAATCAGAATCACTATCTGATTCGATTTAACGATGTCCGTCCGTCCGTCCGTCCGTCCGTCCGTCTGTGTGTCCATGTAAAGCTTGTAATCAAACTGCAGGTCGCAAATATGAATATATTTTGATGAAATTTGGTATATAAGCTTTTGTCTACCATGGGATGAACGCTGTTGAAATTGGTGAGAATCGGTCCATGTTCAGAGCTAGCCCCCATACAAATGACCCCTATGAAATCGACTTAAATTGCCATAAGATCCAAATTATCATATAAACCTTAGTCAAATTGGGTTTGTATGTGTTTATTACATCCATTAATCAGTAGTCCAAAAATGATCCCTTTGGGACAACTCTTAGTCATGGGCCTCATGTAGAGCTGCTTCCCGATCTTCACTTAAATCTATCAAAAAACAAAAATATTGCACTGATTCTTCTCAAATTTTGTTTGTATATATTTTTGCAAAATACAAGAGACCTTACCCAACATGGTCAGGATCGGTCCATTTTTGGGCCTAGTCTCAATATAGATATAGCATCCGATATGAACTTTTTCATATCTACAGCCAAAAAAAATAATAAAAATCCCACTCAGATTTGGTTTATGCTTATTTTTTTATATCCAGTTAGTTGGGCCTGAGAGATAGGGTCTCTAAACGCATGGTATAGGGTATCGTATAGTCGGTCTAGACCGACTATAATTTTCTTACTTGTTCTTATTGTTATAAGTAAGAAAATAGTTTTAACTCTCACTTACATTTTATACCCTATAAAATATTTGATATAGACCGATATTTTATTATACCAATCGACTCATAATCACTTTCTGAGTCGATTTAACGGCTTCCGTCCGTCTGTGTATCCATGTAAAACTTGCAATCAAATTACAGGTCGCATTTGTGAATATATTTTGATGAAATTTGCTATATGATCTTCTATCAGCCACAAACCAATTGTTTAAAATCGGTCCATGTTAAGAGTTGGTCGCCATACAAATGAACCTAATGAGAACGACTTAAATTGATATAAGATCAAAATTATCATATAGATCTTGGTCAAATTTGGTTTGTGTGTGTTTATTACACCCATAAATACGTAGTCCAAAATAAAATCCCTCATATAAAGCTTCATTTAAATCTATTAGAACTCAAAAATTTTGCTAAAAATTTTTCTCAAATTTGGTTTGTATATTGTTTTACAAAAAATAAGTGTCTCTGCAAACATGTTCAGAATTGGTCCATTTTCCAACCTAGACCCCCGTATAAGTATAGAAAAAAAAGGAATTAATAACAATACCCTTCAAATTTAGTTTATGCTTATTTTCTATATCCAATTCGTTGGACCTAGAGGCATAGTAGAGCGTATCGTATAGTCGGTCCAGACCGACTATAATTTTCTTACTTTTAGCTTTTACTTATTTTTTTGATTTTCTAACAAATACATTTTAGAAGAATTTTAGTCTGTGTTTTGACACATATTTAATTCGTTTGAACATTGTTAAATTTCTTAAACTTTTTCTAAAATGAGAAATTTAATTTCCTTGTTTTGCTCATCATTATAAATGAGAAAAAGATTCTCACTTATTATTTTCCGCATGGGGTTAACAAGTGCCAATAAAATCTCTTCAAGTAAAGTCGAATAACTTTTACAAATTTCATCCGATCAGAATAAAATTCTGCTTAAAAATGTATTCAAATTATTTCGAAAAATTAATAAAGAAAAGTTGGAAAAGTGGAAAAAAGGAAAAAATATGATAATATTAGTGTTCATATGGCCATGCACATGACAGTCGTATGAAGAAAACCAAAGTCAATATGAAGAAAAACAAAGAAAAATTTAAATCTGTTATTTGTGTTTAGCATTTTAGTGCTAAGTATTAATATTTACGGTAAACGCTTGGAGTTGTCGAATATATAGTCCTAAGATATCATTAAATAAAGAAAATATAATTAGTTTTTGTCTACATGTATAAAAACCCAAAAATCTCCGAAAAGCGCCCGATTTTTTTTAATAATAATCTAGAATAATCTTATTTTATATTGATAAGTGTGTTGTTGAAAAATCTTTATTTATTAATTTTTTTAATGCAATTCATAATTTGATACGTGACATGACATATGCTACGTGACATGCTATTAAAAGTTACTAATAACGAGAAAGACATAAATTAAATTTTGTTCAAGTTTTCTTATCATAACAACTGAGTTAAGTTGAACATTTTTTTAACTAATAAAATTTTAATATTTTTTTAGATAATATCAGATGAAAAGATTTTTTTTAGGTCACGTTGTACCTTTCTGTGAAAATGCTCATATCATAAAATGTATACGGCTTGAAAGGTTTTGATTTTTCTTTAGAAAAATAAAATGCGATTAAAATAGCATCTGCGTTTAGCGTTCATGAATAATAACGCTAATAAGAGAGTAACTTGAATTTTTGAGAGTGTTTCTGAAATTTTTAAGACTACTGCGTGATGCACTCAACAAGTCTTAGATATAACTGACTCTAGACAATTTTCAATTTTCAATAATTTCAACCTGTGAAATGCTCACATTACCGGAATTTTTTGTAATTAAAAAAAAAATACTTATAACGAGTGATGACAAAGAAATTAGATTTCCTTAAGGTACTATAATATGAAATCTGTCTCATCGAATTGTTAGGCGCTGATTTTTATTGTTACCATGGACACCTAAGTTTTTCACGTAATATTTGTTTTTGAGAAATAGTCCTTGTTTTCATTTAAATGGCATCTAAGCAACATATCATGTCCGAGTGCATTGCAATTTCATAAAAAGCTTGACAAAAGCTACTTTATACAGAATTCTTAAGACTTTGGCAATGGAAAGAAAATGTGGAAGGATTACATCAATAATGACTAGAAAGGCTCTATACGGATGACAAACAATTATACCAGTAAAACACTGAAATTACTTTATATAATGTGTCGAAATAAAAAAATCAGATTTTCAGAGTACAACGCATCGCAATGCCGATGGATGCATCGAAATCATGTCAAAAAAATAATACGTTTTCAATAAAGAGAATTATTTTCCGCCCAATCTTATAAAATCCATGTACGACAATTCTTACTGTCGCATCTTACACGATGGTCTGACGAGACAGAAAATTAAAATTCATAAGACAGGGATGTATCCTGTCCCCTCTTCTTTTCAATATTATGTTGGACACAATTATGACAGTTGGGACTTGGGATCCTAACGGTATTACGTGGGGCTTCAATAGACGGTTAGAGGATCTTGACAACGCTGATGACATAAGTCTTTTAACCCACCAGCAGTTCACCATTCAACACAAACTATATCAAGTCCCAGAGTACGGGAAAAGAACTGGCCTTGCAGTCAATACCTCGAAAACCAAATCCATTGAATTTAAATATCTCGGTAGTATATTAACAACAACCGGGGGCTTTGAAGTAGATATTAATAACCGGATGTAAAATGCAAGACAAGCATTTGGAGCCTTGAATAACGTCTGGAAATCATCACAGTACCAAAATACGTATATTCAACTCCAATGTAAAGTCTGTATTGCCCTATGGGTGTGAAAGATGAAATACATGAAATCTTGCGAATTCATTGGCGAAACATATTCTCGAACCAACATCTGTACGAAAGGTGCAATCAAAAGCCAATGCAATCAAAAGCCATACATTGAGAAAGCCTCAAGGCAATATTGCCAAAGAAGCCCTTGAATTGAACCCACAGGGTAGCCGACGCAGAGGCAAACCCGCTCAAACATTGAGACGAAAAGTTCAAGACGAACTAAAGAAAGCTCATATAGCACGGAATGAAATAAAATTGTTAGCATTAAGAAGTGATTGGAAAAACTTTGTTGTGGCCTGTGTTCCACATAGGCCCGCCCAGCAAGTCTCAATGATTGATTTCATTCAAGTGAAATTGCATAAATTTGAATCAAATGCTATCCTCTACATGGCAATATCCGAAAAAGGAATTTCGAGGACCTGATTCAAACCAAGTGGAATGTTTGGCCAAAAATTTTGATTGATTTTCTTCTGACAATTATTCCTTCTGGTCTGACATCATCACATTACGCCATAAAAACGCAGAATTTCCATAATGAGAAAAAAGTAAATTTTTCCCCAAAGGAACGAAAGCCAACAAACTAGCCTCATTGTCGTCCAATCAAGAATTGGACAACAACAATTAACAACAATCTTAGAACTAAAAACTATCAAGATATTGAAAAAAATTCATGCGTATATGTACTCGTAAAATAGACAAATATACTGTCCAAAAGTTCTTCAGAGGTATTCCAACAAATCCTTGCCAAGCATTATTATCAACCATATTTTTTTTTTTTTTATTAATCCTTTGTAGCTTACAAATATTTTTGTAATATACTTTTTTTTAAATAAAAATAAGAGAAACTTTTTTATGGCGTTTTGAAATAAGAAATTTTTTTTTTGTCGTCACCCGCTATAACCTATGAAAATGATAGGTGGAGGGTTAAAATGATTTATACTAATTTTTCTGAGGAATACAGAGAAGACATACAAAAACATAATTAAGTAGTTTAGTCTAACAAAATAAAATTTTTAGAAGTTCATAAACAGGGCCTAATGCTAAAGTACCTAAATATAATGGTACGGCGAGGAATTATCCACCCTAAAATTTGTGTTGCATAGTTTAATTTAAAAAGAAAGGTAACAAATTTTTTCAAGCCAAAGATGTTTTATCTCGTAACCGTTTACACTTCTTCCAAGTCTTCGGCTCGCTCACAGACCCACTTTTAGTCTTCACCAAAAGCTTGACTAAAACAGGTTTATTGCGCATGATAATTCAATCTGTCGAAATTTGAGCTGAAAAAACCGTGGTAAACTCTGAAAAGCGGGAAAGGTATCGAAATATTTGGTCACCGATTTGATAAGTGCTAAATCCGTTTCAGGAAAAATTTAGAATTTTCTGATTGTTCATAGTACAATTCTCTAGTAACTGGTCATACAAATGATCAACCACTATAAAAAAACAAATAAGAGTGTTAAATTCGAAGCTTTCATACCCTCTACCTGCGTCTTGTACTCAATATGACAACCAATGTTGGGTACGGCTATCACTTTAAAATTGTTACCGATACTGAAACTTTACCAATTAAATTTAAAGTTAGTTGCTTTTGTTTTTGGTCAATTTTTATATAATTTCTTTTTATAAAAAGCAATGATCGATTTTTCTATAAAAATAATTAAGTATATTTTGAGACCTAAGAAATCATACGATAATTCAAAAAATTTTCAAATGATTCTTCGCTAAACATGTCGCATGGAAAAAGCAAATTTTAAAATATTTTTATCTAAATTAGCTCGTAACATGTTAATTTAAGGATAAATTTAATACAAAAAAAAAAAAAGAAAAAACGGGTAATAAATTAAAGTTACCCTATTCAGATTTAAGAATAGCCTCGATAAAAGCTTATATACCAAATTTGATCTAAATATGCAATTCTATAATTGCGACCTTTAGTTTGCATACCAGGTTTACCTGCACTGGCAGACCACCGGGCTAACGTCGCCGTGTAATGTCTTATTGATACTTAAAAACATCAACACAAACATATTAAATTTATGTTAAAAAAAATTTTTTTAACATGCTAAGGAGAATATATTTATATATATTAGCTGATTCCAGCGCTCGAAATTCGAGTGCAATTTCTAGGAAGCTTTTTTTTCAACTTAGCCAATTCACAAACCAACACTTTTATGGTTTATTATTATTGTGAATGAAGATAACAAACTGATTAACTAACACATTAACAAATTTAATAAAACACACATAGCATATGTGTAATTTTATGTATGTGTTAGTAGCAAATTTAAATTCAATTTACTTAAAATTAAGGAACAAATTTAAAAATCTGTAAATCTGGTGAACAGCTAAAAAGAAGAGCCTTTCAAATAATATACGTTTGGTCAAAATCGGGATAAAACAGTAGAACAAATTATCGGTCACAAGAAATCTCCTAGCCTAAGGGTACTGTTTAAAAAAAAACTTTAAGAAAGAGTACTTTTTTAAAAAAGGACCTTTTTGAATGAACTATACGTAGAAAAAAACTTTTCTTAAAAAAGAGTTAAAAGAGTTAAAAAAAAGAGTGAAGAAAAGGGTTCTTTTTAAACAAAAGTTTGCTTAAAAAAAAGGTACTTATAAAAAAAGATACTTTTTTAAGATGTTAATTTTTTAAAAATATACCTTTTTTAAAAAATGGGGCCTCTTTAAAGTGTACTATTTAAAAAAAGTGCAATTTAAAGAAGGAAGTTTTTGAAAAAGGATACTTTTTAAAAACGTACTTCTAGAAATAATTTACTTTTTTAAAAATTGTAATTTTCTAAGAAAGGGTCCTTTTTTTTAAAAAAGGGTAATTTTTAATTTATAATAAAGGACGCTTTCAAAAAAAGTACTTTTGCAGAAAAGGTACTTTTTAAGGAAATGCACTTTAAAATTACTGTTTTTGGGATTATATTTTTTCTTTCATATTGGCGATTTTCTTTATTATATCGTGATAACGATAAAAAATATGTGGCAATACTTCATAAGGCTAAAGTGACACGTGCAGTATAACCATACACACACCCTCATGAAGCAAATGCCACAACTCCAACAATAAGAAGAATTACAAAATATATAAATATCATAAGACATACAACACACACATTGAACGTTTTCATTTTTTCAAAAGATTGCTCAAATTTTCATTTATATCTCGTGACCCTTTAGGCCGATTTGGATGATTTCCAATAGCAGCTCCTTTGGGATGTTAATAAACGATTTGATGTAATTGAGGGCATGATCGTGATTTGCACAGACAGGCGGTCATCCTTGATATAGGGATCAAGGAAATATATATTTTGGGGTCTCTTGAATTTATTTTGCTAGGTTGCAAATGAAATAACAAACCAATATATACCCTCTGCGCAATGATGTGGAGGGTATAAAAATAGCATTCGAGAGAGACAGAGAGGGAGATCGGAGAAAGGTCGCAAAATAACGGTAGTGATGAGCTGAAGAAGGTAGCTTTATATGAGAAATGAGCTCAGATTTTCTAAACTTGATTGTCTCAAGTTGAAAAGGGCTGCAAATTATATACATAAGTTAAAAAAAAGTTCTATGACTCCACCACTTTGGCAGAATGAAAAATTGTATTTTCTACATTTTAAGCAGATTAAACTCTGCTTTATTCCAAAACTTGCCTTTTACTTATGGTTAATTCCATGCAAAGGTCAACCTTAGTTCCAGTTTTAAAATTTTAATTTAAATAATTTTTATTGACACCATTTCAAAGCAAAGTGTCATGAAAATATGACAATAGTTTGTTATATGTATTTTTATAGCTCCTATTTCTCCAGTAATAAAGGAAATGTATCTTTAAATAATTTTGAATTTTGACTAAAAGCAGTGTCATGTCGGTCACATTAAAATTATTTCTTTTGGCTATAATTATTTTACAATTCACATTTTTTATATGTTTTATTAATAAACTAGCTCTTCTTTAACTATAAAGAACTGTTTTTATACAAATAACTTCAGACTTTTTTGTGTTTTACAAACATCGTCTAAAATGATGTCTGTTTGTTGTCGTGTCTGCCTTTTGCTCCCAATTATTAATAACAATAATACTTTTTTGCTTTTCCTAATGGTAAATATGTTGTTCAGGTCCGTCTGCACAATTTTGTATATATTTATGAACAATAAAAACTTTTATTGTATAATATTGGATTAGAAAGATCTCTGAATGTCATGTCTGTCACTATGGAATCAGCCTTATTTGATTAGTAGTATAGAGGTCGAAAAAGTTAAACTTCTTTAAGTGGTAGATATGATATATAAAATATCATTTATCATTTCACGAATTTAAGAATTTGCAGTAGTTTAAGAGCATTATTCGTGAGTCGCAATAAAAAGTTGGTTCATAGTACCAGTAAAGTAGTAGTAAAAATTTAAATACCTTAAACAAAAAAAAAAAAAAAAAAAATCATAGCACACAAAAGTTTACAACAGTTTTGGCTTATTGAAAGGAGAAACTAAAAAAAAATAATTTATAACCGGCACCGGCTTTTCTATCGTATACATACATATATTGTGGTAACTCACACAAGCACAAACACCTACGGTACAAAATCAAACCACAAAAATGCTCAATTCTCCCCACTCTTTGAGTGCTTTTAAATAATTTGAGTTTTTGTTTTTATTGGACAGAGAAGAACTCATGCAACAAACACAGTTTTGGTAGGGGTCATTGTTTTAATTTAATTATTTTCGTTTTTGTTGAAATTATTATACATACATACATACTTGTAAAATTGTATAGAATATTTGTGGATTTATTTGAAACATATATACGTATAATTGCACATACATATTATTATGTATTTAATATTCTTATCACTATTACTGTGTGAGATAGTAACAATTGTTTAAGCATGAATTGTGCCATTGAAATTATAAAAATTTTCTGTAGAAAGTTGACTCACATCTTTGTTGTTGTTATTGTTTATATTTGTTATACTTAGTTTATTTCCATGCTATAGACATGCTAAATACATGTAATACTTGCAACTGTGAACTCGAACTTCGATTTTAATATGTTGGTTTGACAATTTTTGTTCATTATCTTTTTTATTTGGTTTTCTTTTTATCTTAAACTCTTTAAAGTTTTCTTTTTAATTTTGATATTTTCTTTTATCTTTTCTTCTTCTGCTTTCTCTATAGCTCACTTATATCTTTATGCGTCAGTTAGCTTTTTTTACGTTTCGATTTGCAACTTGTTGCAACCACGACATTCAAAACACAACTGAATATTATAAACAAGAATATTATCCATTCACGGTCTTGTGAGCAGTGCTCATTGTGTGTATGAAGCATACATTTGAGAGTGATTGCTCCAAGTTGATCGTCAACATTCTATATTATTCCCGTTCCCGTTTATGTTAATACAAGATGTATGCAAGCATGTATGTAAGTATGTGCCTTAGGGTGCCAATCATTCGTATGAAAACATTTTTTTCTTTTTATTTTTAAAAGCACACTTCTTAATGTGATGGCATTGTATGGAAAACTTTAATGGTGACGTTTCTTAAAACAACAAAGAAGAAAATTACGGTTGGTCTAAAGCGACTATGCAATACCCTATACTTTAGAGATGGGAATGGCTGGTGAGGTCCTTCTTGGACATAGGAAATATTCATAAATCAGATTTAAGTGAGATTTTCATGTGTTTGTTGTCTGCGCATATGTTTAAGTTCAAAAGAGATGATCTGGACTGTTATTCTGAGACGTAAATTATATTTTCTTAATTAACTAGAGGACCCCTGCTGCTCCGCATCATTATATTATATTATATTGATTTTTATAATATAATACGAAAATTTGCCAAGAGAAGTTAACGTACAGTAATTCCAATATATGCCAAGAGAAGTTAACGTACAGTAAAAGTAAAGTTGATTTTCCACGCATAACTTTCCTCAATTTTTATAATAAATTTTTATAACATAATACCAAAATATGCCAAGAGAAGTTAACGTATAGTAATACCAAAATTTGGCAAGAGAAGTTAACGTACAGTAATACCAAAATATGCCAAGATAAGTTAACGTACAGTAATACCAAAATTTGCCAAGAGAAGTCAACGTACAGTAAAAACAAAGTTGATTCTCCACGCATATGTAACTTTCCTCAAACCCAACGAATTTAAGCAGTTAATAGCTCAAAAGAAGGAGCTTGATCCACTGAGTGTTTTTAGACCTATGTCAAAAGCCTACGTTAATTAGAACTTGAAAAATTCTTAGTAGGGATGAAAGTACTAGGCCCAGTGTATTTAACCCACCAAAGGGTTTGCCACTGTCGGATCAAACTTTTGTTATGAATTGTTATATCTCTTCATTTTCTTGATGTTTCTTTGCTTAATTTTTCAGATATAACTCAAGAACCATTGATGATTTCTCATTTATTCAGCAAAGTTGTAGCCAAGGCTTAAATAAATGATTTTTATAGCCTATACCACTATGTGGTTTGGGTATAATGAATTTGTGCTGCTGTTTGTAACTACCAAAAATATTTGACCTAGACCCATCTTTTATTATACCGATCGAATCAGAATCACTATCTGATTCGATTTAACGATGTCCGTCCGTCCGTCTGTGTGTCCATGTAAACTTTGTAATCAAACTGCAGGTCGCAAATCTGAATATATTTTGATGAAATTTGGTATATAAGCTTACATCGGCCATAGAACGAACGCTGTTGAAATTTGTGAGAATCGGTATATGTTCAGACCTAGCCCCCATACAAATGACCCTTACGAAATCGACATAAATTGCCATAAGATCCAAATTGTCATATAGATCTCAGTCAAATTGGGTTTATATGCGTTTATTACATCCATTAGTGAGTAGTCCAAAAATAATCCCTATGGGACAACTCTTAGTCATAGGCCCCATATAGAGCTGCTTCCCGATCTTCACTTAAATCTATCAAAAAACAAAAATATTGCACCGACTCTTCTCAAATTTTGTTTGTATATATTTTTGCAAAATACAAGAGACGTCACCAAACATGGCCAGGATCGGTCCATTTTAGGGCCTAGTTCCCATATAGATATATCATCCGATATGAACTTTTTCATATCTGCAGCCAAAAAAATTAATAAAAATCCCTCTCAAATTTGGTTTATACTTATTTTCTATATCCAGTTAGTTGGGCCTGACAGATAGGGTCTCTTAACGCATGGTATAGGGTATCGTAACCAAGTTGGACTAATTTTATCAAATGAGATCTTCAAATAATTTAAGTTTTTAAATCAATTTTCGATAATTACTCGTTAATAACTTCAAATTTCTGACCATAAAAGACTGAAAAAATTAAGACAAAAACAACTCAAAATTTCTTTGAGCAATGAAATACGTTATTTTTACTTTCAAAAAAATTTTTCTCTTTGGAAAATAACATTTTTACTCGAGTTTTGTGAACTGTCACCATTTTTAAAATATTTCCTGGTGCATCACATGTTTCTTTATTTCTGTACTATACACGATTGAAACCAAAGGTTTTTCATTCCACTTATGCAGCAAAACTGCTTTCGAGCAGAACACTTCCATTTTTTTCGCTTAATATTGAATGTTTATACCTGAAAAACTATAAGATACATAGGGAAAAATATAACAGGTCATTTAAAAAATGTTTGGCCTGAAAACGCCAAACCCTTTGGAAGTTTTATTACACTAGCCTAGTACTTTCACTCTGACTTGGAATTTCTCACTCCCCAGAAAATGACCCCGAGAAGGTTCCACAGTGTAATGAGGATCTTAAGACAATTTGATTCAATTTCATAGGGCTCATTTATTTTATAGTCTTAACTTGCAAAAATTTCAATATCGATCATCTCGCAGCCGATAAAATCTTAATAAACAATATTTGAGACCCAGTTTGTTTATAGGGTTTACATGGACATCCAGACAGAAAAACGGCCGGTCGAGTATTTCTAAATCGGCTCAGTAAGTGATTCTGAGTTTATCGCTATAATAAAAGTTGGGTCTTGGTTAGATATTGAATTGTTAAATAGCAGATAACTTGATGTACTAAAACAGTTTTTTTTTAAATCAAATAAATTCGATTTTATTTTTAAGAAGGTTTTTTAAATCAAACTATAGACAGACACTCAGACGGACAGACAACCATAGCTAAATCGACTCAGAATGTGGTACCAATTCAATTGGTATAAGAAAAGGTGAACTTAGGTTAAATATTATTGGTAGTTACAAACATCGACACAAACTCAATATACCCTGACCACAGAATGCTACGATATAGGGTATAAAAATAGTATTGCAACACTTAAAACTAAAGTATGTTTCATGATTTTCTAATTTTATTTAACAACAGATGATAAGAAACATTTCTTTGAAAATATTTTTGGCTTTAAGTGATTTTATAATTTGAGTTGATTTTACTTAACAAATATTTTTTTAGGTAAAAATTTGTTGATATAATATGCGAAAGAATCTAAGCACAGCAATTTATATATTGGTCTTAATCCACAGTAATCTTAATAATAATTTATTTAATAATTAATAATTTTCTAATATTAATTTATTATTTTAAAATATATTATTAACATGAGGCTAAAATGGCATATATCAAAAATTTATGTAATGCCAAACAAAATAATTGTTCATAATAAATAAAAATAATATATATAGGAGCAGCAAAACGTACACTAGAAACTAGAATGGGAGAACATATGATGGATATCAGCAAGAAAAAAGAATCAACTGCACTATCGCAACACATTAAAAATAGGTCACACAGCTGACTTCGAAGGTGTTAGAATACTAGACAGGGCAAAAACAGAGAAAAAGATATACATGATCGAAAGTTTGAAAATTCAACAGAACATAAGAATAACAATGAACTTAAAAGAGGAAACGAATGACATAAACACCAATTTCATAGTCGCAATAAATTAACTCCGCTGTGATATTAGGCTAATATGTCTTTTACAATTAAATTAATGTTTCATGTTTTTTGTGTTCACATGTTTTTTTTTTTTTGTTAAATGTAAAACAAAACTATAAATGTAAAATTAGGAAAAAACGTTCACATTGTAAGTTAAATTTGTCTTGGTGTAATTTTATTGTATTAATGTAATGCGTGTATTATTTAGAATAGACAAGCCCTTGAAAAAGTAGACAAAAAATCTACGAAACGTCGAGAAAAGTCATGTAATAAAAACTGTTTTATATATACACTGAGGAATACTTTAGGCCTTACTAGCTTATTCAAAAATCACAATAAAAAATACTTTGTTGTTCTTTTCAAAAATAAAATTTGTATATTAAAAAATTTATACATAGGTTTCTACTTTATATATACACTAGATGTAACCCGGTGTGCTTCGTAACCCGCTCCCCCCACACCACGCATCGTAATGAAAGGGCTCACGCAAAGTTCCAAGGCTCTCATTATTACAGTAACTCAGATATATGACATTTAATATTAAGTTTGTATGGGGGTGCCGCGCGCATTTGTCCAATCCCGCCCATTTTTTGTCTGACTACTCACGTTAATAATAGATGACCTGATTTGTATAGCTCTCTCTATCATAGTACTTAATATATATGATATCAAAAATTTACTTTGTGTGGGAGGTACCACGCCCACTAAAAATATTAAAAAAATTATAGCCTATAGCACTTCCCATATCCGCAGTAAGACTTTCTGAAAATTTCAGGAAGATCAAATGGGTAGTTACGGAGATTACCTTCTACAAACAAACAAACAAACAAACAAACAAACAAACAAACACACATTACCTCTTTATTATATTGGTATAGATATACATACTAGCAGTATGCCCGCTACGTTGTTAGTGTAATTATTATATTAATTATTTAAGCCATAATAATATTTAAAATATTTAATATTTAACAAAGAAGAAATATTAATATAACTTCAGAAAAAATTAACAAAACTTAACAGTATTAACTTTTATGCTGTTGACAAGGCAATGGAAACCTTTACTATACAATAATACTGTGGAATAAAATGATGGTCATGGTCTTGGGGTAGGTGGATGATTCCTATACCGAACGATTATCTTAATTTATTTTAGTAAAACTCCCGAAGCGTTTGGCCGTTTAAATATACAATTGTTTGGTCAACACTATTCGCCAACAGTATTCTAATTCCGGTTCATGTGTTCTTTAGCAAAATTAATGCTAGCCAGACGATTATATGGATTTATTCATAGAATATTTCTCGCAAATATACTTTTGCTTAGAACCAGCACTAAAGTCATCTATTATTCTGGTTTTTAACTCTTCATAAAACTTTAGTCTTGGCATTATTTTATAATAGTTGAAAGAAAACATCGGAATCTATAAATATTTAAATAACGATTAAGATTTTGAAAATTTCCTTTCACTCGTTCTTTCATTTTTATTATTTTAATCAACTTTGGTAAATAAGTTTATATGTTTCCGCAGCTTTGGCATCACTAAAAAATATATCTCTTTTTCGTTTATCTATTTTTTTAAATTTTATTTTTTTGTAAGAAATGTGTTGTTTTCCAATATAGAACACACCAAATAGTGATTTCGCCAAAAAATTCTCAATTTTATTACTGAGCGCGAAATTATTAAAAAACAAAATTGGCAAATTTAGAATCTTCTAAAAGTTTCCAATGTATTGTCATCTACTCTATTTAAGTACCACTTTTTTATTCATAATAGGTTCGAAAATTATTAAAAAATAATTTTATTTTTAATCGATGGCTTAGTTTGGAAATTCCCATAAGATCCAAATTATCAAATAGATCTCAGTCGAACTGGGTTTGTGTGTGTTTATTACATCCACTAATCCGTAGACCAAAAATAAATCCTATAGGACAATTTATTTAAACGTATCAAAAACAGATATATTGCACTGATTTTTCTCAAAATCGGTTTGTATATGTTGTTGCAAAATATAAGTGACTTTACCGCATATGGCCATGATCGATCCAATTTTCGACGTAGATTTGGTTTGTGCTTTTTTTCTAAACCCATTTATTTAAACCCAAGACCAGTTCTCTAAACGCATGGTATAGGGTATCATCCAGACCGACTGTCATTTTTTTGGTTGTGTTCTTAAGAAAATGTGCTTTCAAAGGAAAATTTTAAATGTATCAGTGTTCCCATTTTTGGCCGTTTTTACCCCCTAAGAGCTCGAATTGAAACAAATTTTATTCTTCTCCGCTGTTTGTGTCTCTGGTGGAATCTACATATCAAATTTCATATTCCTAAATTACTTTGTATAGAAGATACAAAAAGGTACACTCTTTCACTTACGGGCAATGTACAATTTTTACCCTTTTTGGCCGTTTTCCTCCCCTAGCATAAATTTATTCTGGTATGATGCCTACGCTTTCGGTAGTGTCTTTATACCAATATTCATGTATATAGTAATATGTTAAGAAGATGCAGAAAGGTAGAATTTTTCTCTTTTTGGCCGCTTGTTTTTCTTTAAATGGCCGCATTTCGAAAAAATTAATACTGAGCCCGTGGTTGTTTCTCGGATGGAGTCTACACACCAAATTCCGACTCATTTGTTACCACTTTTCCGCTTTTTGTCCGCTTTTATCCCCTTAATGTACGAATTTTTAAAAATCCCTTCTTAGTGGATCCATACGCCGAGAGTGGAACCTACATTTCAAATTCCTAGTTTCTGGGTCGAAGGGTTTGAGCTGAGTGATGCTAATCAATCACGCAACTCTTTTATATATATAGACATACTTATAAAGATCATTCAAACTGTTAATTACTCAACCTCACATTAATATATTTTTAATTTCAACAATTACTATACCAACTAACGGCTCCCGTCGAACTTTTTTGACCTAGTCTAACATGGATTTAAAATATTCCGTTTCTTTTAAAAATAATACTTTCGCAATATCATCAATAATATTTGGACTTATTATATTATATGTTCACTTTGTAGAAACAGTACCAATATAGTCTGATCCCGTCTATATTTTTATCTACTACTCACATTAATACGAGCAGCCTGTTGTCTCCCACAAACATACCAAGCTCTTCATGTCATAACACGCCATATATTTTACTTTGATTAATTACTAATAAAGTAGTATGAATTTCAAGACTCTCAATACCTAGTTCTCCAGCTTATTTTAAGCATGACTACTTAAATCCATAATATATGGATATAGCTTTTGCTTTCATGGTACTCTAGATATTTGGCTTTATTTGGATGGTGGCACGCCTTTCTACTTATTTCGGCTGAACTATACACATTTATAATAAATGAACTAATGCCTAACGCTGTACTCTGTCATGAAACATATTTATTTGTGTGGGATGTGCGACGCCATCTTGCATGATCACGCCCATTAAAAAAAATAGAAGAGCACGAACCGAACTTTTGGTAAAAATCTTATCTCGCTAGCTCATATACCATAATATACCATGTTCCATCTTTAACTATACCGATCGACTCAGAATCAGTTTCATAGCCCCAATAAAAATGAGCCCTATGAGATCGCCCTTTATTGCCCTAAGATTCAGATTATATTAATTAATATTAATCTCTTTAAAATCTTTTTTGGTTTGGAAGAGTTAAAAAATTATATTAAAAAATCATCACTCCAAAAAGAATATATGACCAATTTTAGTCATAATCTCCAAATAAAGCAGCCATCCGAAATTCATTTGAATGTATGTTAAGACGAACAAACTATTTTTCTGGACATTTTCCTTGTGTTGTGCTCGCGAAAGAATCTGTAGTCTTTGTTCCTTTTTTCTTGCGCTTCTTCAGATAGATCTCCTATTGGTAGCATATTGTTTTGAATTATTTGTTTCCCATGGTACAAAATTTTATGAACTGTGGATGGCATATATCTCCAAGAGTATTTTGCATTATAAAGTATAGCTGTTTTATTGGCGTACTCTCCAAATTTTTTGCATTTATCTTTCTGCTGCATGCTAGAACTTGTAATATGATTTTGAATCGTCTTATTAATTCATGATCTACACCTGTGATAGATGCTGCAGTTTCCGGATTGGAAAAAATCTCCTTGCAGTATTTCCATGATTTGTGTTTCCTTCCCCTTGTCTTGGTTGGTCGATTACGAGGCCTAGCTGTAGATATTTTTGTTGAATTTGTTTTTTTTTGCTTTCTTTTTTCTTCATTTTCTTTGTTTTTTCTCACTGTTTCGCCTAACGGACCAAATTCCAAATCATAACCCAATTTAAGAATATGCTCCATGAAACGTATTCTAGCATCAAGAGAGGATATTCCAAATTCGTAGGCTTCCTTAAAACTATCGTGTTCTGGTGGGGGTTGGCTTAATTGACTTGATGTCTTTTGGCATATAATGCAGCTTGACGTTGACTTTGTTCCAGTTAAAGCTTGTGCAACTTTTCCATCAATCATTGTGAGACACATTTTAAAATGTACTTCAATGTCTTGGTCATCAAATTTAAATATTACTGGTTGAAGTTCCTTAATTTGATCTTTTATTTTTTGAACTTCTTCAGTTATGACATCTTTGGTTTCCTCTTTGAATGCAAATTTTATTGGTCTGCAATACTTTGTTGAAGAAGGAATTTCATTTTTCATTTTTCCATATATCTACTAGTTGACGGCTCTAAGACGCTATACCTTTTTGTTAAGCGCAATGGAACGAAAGATACCATAAATAAATTAGTATCTGATGAATTTTCGGCATTAAATTGCTTGTATTGTTTCTGACCAGAGGATCCATCACATCCCCAATTTTTTTTTAAATGATCAGTATCAAGCGTATTCAGCAATCGTTCTGCAGTATGTTCAAGGAGATCTTGCAATTTTATTTCTGCTGATGTTTTTTTTTTTTTTTTTTTTTTTCTTTTTCTAATTATTACAAATGGAATTTTATTTATTTATTTATTTATTTATTTATTAAATTAATTTTGTAATTTCTACAACAAAACATTTGTCTTAAAAAGTAGAATTCGTATGGTGTTATAATGTGAATTAACAAAAGTAAAGTAATATAAAAGTAAAATAACAATTACATGCAAATTACAAATTACAATTTTTTAATTTATAAACAATAATTTATTTTAATAATAAAACAAGTTATCTATGAATAAAATTTAAATAGTTTTTTTTTAAATTCTAACGCGTTGCTGGTTTCTTTAATTGTAGGAGGAATAATATTCCAAAGACGTATTGCAGTTATAAAAAAATGCCATTCGGATATTAACGTCCGATGATTAAATTGAATTAAATTTCTATTTCTTCTGAGTTGACTAAATCTCAAACGATTAAAAAGATGACAAGGCTCTCGGGTTATTATAATTTTATGAAGAAATATTAGAGTTCTTATTTTCAGAAGGTCTTCGAACAACACACCAAATATTCTCTTAGAGTATGGAGTTATATTGAGGTAAACACCATTAGTTCTGTAATTACTGAGACCATAAATGTATCTTGCAATATTGTTGTAAGTAACATTCAATTTTGATTTGCTGGTTGCATCACAACTTGCAAAAATCTCACATCCGTAGGTTAAAGTAGGTATCAAATAAGTTTTAGCAAGCAGTAACCTTATTTTTATTGGCGTGTAGTATTGCGAAGGCCAAAGAGTCCTGAGCATCGCGTATGTTTTGCCACAGGCAGCTATGACGTGATCTGACCAGGTCAGAGTGTTATTAAATGTGATACCAAGATTTTTTGCTTTGTTAACGATTTCAATCTGTTGGTTGCTAATACAAACACTAGGACTTTCAATAATTTTCCTTGTCCTTTTATGTATAACGATACATTTGGATTTTTTAGGATTCAAACTTAAACCATTCACATTCGCCCAGAGAGAAACACGCTGCAAGTCATCATTTAGTTTTGCAGTACATTGTTCAATGTTTCCTTGTTTATTACTTACGTATAATTGGACGTCATCGGCATACATTCTAATGTTGCAGTGGAGCAACTGTTCAGGAAGATCATTTGCGTAGATGGAAAAGAGGAGAGGCCCAAGAATGGAGCCCTGTGGTACACCCCTGATAACGGGAAGAAAGGTTGAGGTGGTTAAAGATTTTATTTCAACACACTGTTCTCGATCCTTTAGATATGATTCAATTAATTTAGTAGATGTAGAGGAAAAATTCATCATTTTTTCTAATTTTTGAATCAATACGGTATGGTCAACGGTATCAAAAGCCTTTGAATGATCCAACAACACCAACATTGCAACACATCCATCGTCAATTTCCTTTCTGAGATCTTCGGCTACATCGGTAAGAGCAGTAATGCAACTATGTTTGGCCCGAAATCCAGATTGTTTATCGGTCAACAAATTATGATGTTCAATGTAATTAGTTATCTGTAAATGTAAAAGTTTTTCAAATGCTTTTGACAGATATGGCAATATGGCTATAGGCCGATACTCAGTGGGTGATTTTGGAATTGGAAGAATTTTAGCCTGCTTCCATCTTAGTGGATAAGTGCTTGTCATAATAATTTTGTTAAATATATTTGTAATTATTGGTAGTAGTGTCGGGAGAATAATTTTAAAAAAAGCGGGATGAATACCATCAATGCCTATAGCGTTTGATTTTATGGATAGGCAGCTTTTGAATACATCTAATTGACTTACACTTTCGAAATTGAATAAACTTTGTGGAAGATTTGTAGCATGATAGTTAATATAATAACTATGGTCTGCTTGAGACATGGGTATATTAACAAATTTTTTATTTATATCATCTGGATCTAATGTTATATTAACATCACTGTTTTTACTATTAACTATTCCAATTTCTTTAATGGTTTTCCATTTATTTTTTGTAGAAATGGATTGTGAAAATTTGTTGGCATAGTATTTTGACTTTACGTTTCTTATGGTTTTGGTTACAATTTTTCTCGCGTTGCGATAAGTATTATACAGATCATAAGTTTTATAGCGCTTCCAGCGAGAGTAAGCATAGTCACGATCTGCTATGAGGTGCTTAATTTCAGATGTAAACCAAGGTTTCTGGCGGTAATTTACTTCTTTCGTTTGCAATGGCACTATTGTATTAAATAACGTTGTTATATTTTGTTCCACGAAAGCCAATTGATCATTAACAGATAGCATATGATAAACGCAATCCCAGTCAATTTTGACAAACTCTTCTTCAAGAGTGAAATAGTTAATACGTTTCAAGTTACGAAATTGGATTTTCTCTGTAGAAGTTTCTAGTGGAATATCAAAAATTAAAAAAATTAGATCGTGCCTAGAAAAACACGATGCGGACAACTGGTCATATAATAAGATTTTTTCTTCATTGGAGACAAAAAATAGGTCGAGCAAAGTATTATTTGATGATGTAAAATGTGTTGGCATTAGAGAATTTGCAGAAACAAGATTAAATGATTGCATATTGAGGGTTAAACATGATTCTGTTAGCAGATTAGAGTTAAAGTCTCCAGCTATTAAAACGTCACTATATAATGCAGTGATATCTTCCAAAATTTTATAAAAATGTGTGAAATCAATAGTATTCCTTGGCCTGTAGACACAACCAATAAGAAATTTTCTTCCATAACTACAAGCTTCAAGAAAAAGATATTCTACTTTGTTGTTAGGGTCTATTTTTTCATCACTTTTACTTTTCAATTTACAGCCCAGCCCTTTTTTTACATAAATTGCCACACCGCCAAAGCCGTCAGATCTATCATTTCTATATAAATTATAACCATCCAGCGATACCAGGTCATCTGTGATAGATTCATCAAACCAAGTCTCAGACACACATATAACATTAACGTTAGAAAGATGTTGAAGTGATACTAATAGCAGATTGTGAAGGGAAGCATTCTTTTTTGGCAGAAACTAAATCTCGATACTCTGGAAAAATCCCACAATTCTTTTCATTGATTCGCTTCCGCAATTCCTTATATTGATTTTTGGTTAATTTCAAGTCCAAAAATAGGGCGAACGCTTCTTCCGGCGTAAATTTCTTATCTTCAATTGATGTAGGAATGCTTTTCAAAATCCTCTTTGTGCGCCTTGGGGTCGCTTCTACTATTTTTTCAATTATTTCAATTTTATTTTTTTATTTTGGGTTGGTTGAATTTGGTGCAAAAATGAATCCTTAATAATTCTTTGAGAAATTTCTTCATTGATATTCTCCAGCCTGCGCCTTCGAGATCTTTCACTAGATCCGTCAATTGGTTTTGCTGGTCGACCCTTTTTTCCACTTTCGTTGCCAGTTGTAGATGCACTCTCAAATATAAGTTCCTTTATTAACCAGTCTTGGTAACGTTGGTACATCTTTGCCTTGCTATGAGAGCATTCAATATACCATCTTTTCAAATTCGATGCAAAATTAGTAATTTTTCCTTTGTGCATTTATATGTCTTCTAGGTTACAATTCTTAAAGAAGTCGTTGCTCACTATGTGCAAAATTACATCGTCTACATCATTTCGTTGAAAATAAATATCTGCCAGATCTCTGTAACAGTACTTAGCCATTGCACATTGTACTTAGCCCACACCCTAACTCCTTTTAAAAGGTGAAGCATACCTGCTCATTAGGCATATAACATTTGGCATTTTTTGCAAATATCAAATTTTCAGAATCCCTTTCTGAGTCGATTTAGCCATGTCCGTCCGTCCGTCTGTGTGTTCATGTAAACTCGTAATCAAGCTACATGAATGTACTACATGGAGTGAAAACTCCGTGGTCTAACAATGAAAAACCACTTTTTTGCATTTGAAATAAATTTTTTTCTTCAACGTTATCTCCGTTAAGTGAAATGCACTTCTTTAAACGATCCTCTATCATCTTGATACTCTTGAAGAAATACGTTTTGTCAAACCCTTCAAAATATGGTTCCGTATCTGATATGACTTCTTCGTTTGTAGAAAATCTCGTTCCCTGGAGCCATCTTTCCAAGTTTGAGAACAACTGATTTTTTTGTTATTTATTATTGTTTTATTATTTTCCTAATTTCTTCATCCAATCGGTCCAAAAACCCAACATAGTACCTGAACGCCAAAAAGACTTGCCATTACCCTTCGAGCCTCCGCATACTGTCTGTTGGACTGCGGTGTATAATAATGGATCCACGTATCATCCAATATTAAATCGACGTAAAAACTCAATTGAATATACTTCAAACATCGCGGCATCCATCGAGCAGAAAGCTTTTTCATATTTAAATAATCATGATAATATATGCCAAACTTGCTATGTGATGTCTATTAATGTCAGCAATCTCACTCACTTTCGATCTTTCGATCATCCAATACAATCTAATGCACTTTCGCACTGCCGCCTCATTTGGACGATCAGGACGATCGGCATCATTTGTGCTCATGCGACCACGTTTGAAGTCGGAATACCACCTTTTAACCATTGAATATGACGGCGAAGATTCACCATAATGTTTATCAATCCATTCTTTGGTTTGGACATTGTTTTTTCCCATCAAAAAATAATGTTTAATCAAAACACGAAACTACTTGAAATCCATTTTTTCTCAAACTTTAAAAGCAACATTATTTTTATAACGGTAACTTTTTTTTGTAATTAATGAAATGGCCCTAAGCAGACAAAATTGGAACTTGTCACGCCATCTCTATGTGAGACCACGTACTTTTCACTCCTTGTAGTATTTTGATGAAATTTGGTGTATTACTTTCTATCGTCCATAGAATGAACGCTCATCGGTTCATATTCAGATCTAGTCCCCATATAAATATAGCATCCGATATGAAGTTTTTTATGTTCAAAGGAAAAAAAATTAATAACAATGCCACTCAAATTTGGTTTATGCTTATTTTCTATATTGAATTAGTTGGACCAAAGAGATATATACGCATGGTATAAGGTATCGTATATTCGGTCTAGACCGACTATAATTTTCTTACTTGCTTTATAATTGTAGTCACAGACTCTACAATGGATTTTTTTTTAATATACAATACATATCGAATATCTGATAATGTTGTAATTTTGACGAGTTTCTTAATATAAAATTTAAATCTTGTAAAAATCCAAATATGAAATTGACGTCGAAAAAAAATTATGAAAGAACTAAAATAATTTTTTTGCGATCAATCCAATTTGTGCAGTAGGATCAGCTATTCGAACTTTTTTGAAGCAAAAAACGAGATACAATAATAAATAAATAATATACTCTGGTATTTCTAGTTACTTTTTAATAGTGTATTTTCAAAAATGTAAAATAAGTCAAACACTTTTATTAAACTGTTCATTATCAAATAAAAACATATAATTGTCATACACCTGTTCAGGCCTAGTATTATTTTATATAAAACGTTGTTTGAAGTGAATTAATTTTAGTAGAAATATTTGATAGAATTTTTTAACTAGCACAAAGGTAATTATATAATTATCGTTGAAATTTAATATTTACTAAAGAATTAACGGAATGATTTATTGAATAATTAAAAAAAATGCATTGTACTGAAATACAGAGATACAAATGATCATTGACTGACTACTTGATGTTAAATATTTCACTCTCAAATAAATCAGTTCTGTCTCGATTTTTCGATTTACTTAATTTTAAGTTGCTAAGACAATTTTTGTACTCTTAGATTTTTTTAACCATAAAATTTTTTAGAAATATAATCTTTTATAAAAACTAAAACAAATACCTAATTCATCTGAAAACTTACCATACAAAATAAAAAAGAGCTGCAAAATAATTTATTTTTGCTTAGCTAGGGACATATTCGCTTTTAATAGAAAGTTCCAAAAATGATAACAAATTGTGTGTTTTATTTTAAAGGAACAAGGATGAGCTTTATGTTCAAGTGCTTTAAATAGAATGTAATTTAAAATAAATTTGATTGTACTGGATATTATATAATTTTGCTCGTTCTTTCGATTTTTCGTTTCTAAAAAATCATGTAAGTACGATCACAGGAGAGATGTGTAAACAACTAGTAATTCTGTGGTCACAAGCGATAACCGCCTAAGTCGACTAAGTCATATTCTACTAAAAAAGCTTTATATTTACGTGAAATCTCCATTTCTCTAACACTGTTTTTTAAAAAGTTACTAATGAAAACATACTGACCTCAGCCGTAATGAAGACCTATTATATTTGTATAAAAATTTATTTTTATCGAAATTATAGTATTTGACGATTTGGGTTATCTTTGCCATCATGTTCTACTAAAAACGCTTTATATTTACTTGAAATACCCATTTCTCTAACACTGTTTATTAAAAAGTTATTAATGAAAACATTCTGACCTAAGCCGTAATAAAGCCCCATTACATTTATATAAGAACTTATTTTTCTCAAAAGCATGATTTTCGACTTAGGCGGTTAATGCTTGTGACCACAGAATTAAAGATTTTTATGGGCCTTTTTTAAAATCAAACAGAAAGTGTCATCTATGTATCACTTAGAGTAATCAACCGCAGGGGCTCTGCTAATATAAAACAAGTAAGAAAATTATAGTCGGTCTAGACCGACTATACGATACCCTATACCATGCGTTTAGAAACCCTATCTCTTAGGCCCAACTAACTGGACATTGAAAATAAGCAAAAACCAAATTTGAGTGGGATTTTTATTAATTTTTTGGCCGCAGATATGAAAAAGTTCATATCGGATGCTATATCTATAAAGGGACTAGGTCCAAAAATGGACCGATCTTGATCATGTTTGGTAAAGTCTCTTGTATTTTGCAAAAATATGTACAAACAAAATTTGAGAAGAATCAGTGCAATATTTTTGTTTTTTAATAGATTTAAGTGAAGATCGGGAAGCAGCTCTATATGGGGTCAAAGGGATCATTTTTGGACTACTCATTAGTGGATGTAATGAACGCATACAAACCCAATTTGAGTAAGATCTATATGACAATTTGGATCTTATGGCAATTTATGTCGATTTCATATGGGTAATTTGTATGGGGGCTAGGTCTGAACATGGACCGATTCTCACCAATTTCAATAGCGTTCATCCCATGGCCGATAGAAGCTCACATACCAAATTTCATCAAAATATATTTATATTTGCGACCTGCAGTTTGATTACAAGCTTTACATGGACACACAGACGGACGGACGGACGGACGGACGGACATTGTTAAATCAACTCAGAAAGTGATTCTGATTCGATCGGTATAATTAAAGATGGGTCTAGGTCAAATATTTTTGGTTGTTACAAACAGCAGCACAAAGTCATTATACCCAAACCACATAGTGGTATAGGGTATAAATATTTATAATTATATATTATTTCGGTTAATTTTTAATTTCTCGTTTTCTATTTTTCATTTTTCGTTTTTAATTTTTCATTTTTATTTTTGATATTTAGTTTTTTCGTTTTTTATTATTCATTTTTCATTTTTAATTTTTCATTTTTCGTTTTTCGTTTTTCTTTTTTAATTTTTCATTTTTAGTTTTTCGTTTTTTGTTTTTCATTTTTCGCTTTTTATTTTTCATTTTTTATATTTAATTTTTCAATTTTATTTTTAATTTTTTATTTTTAATTCTTCATTTTTCATTTTTTGTTTTTCGTTTTTCGTTTTTGATTTTTTATTTTTCGTTTTTCACTTTTTGTTTTTAATTTTTTATTTTTCATTTTTCATTTTATATTTTTCTTTTTTATTTTTCATTTTTTATTTTTAATTTTTTATTTTTAATTTTTTATATTTAATTTATCAATTCTATTTTTCATCTTTTATTTTTCGTTATTCATTTTTCATTTTTTGTTTTTTGTTCTCCACTTTTTATTTTTCGTTTTTCGCTTCTAATTTTTATTTTTTTTTTTAATTTTTTATTTTTGAGTTTTAATTTTTTATTTTTCAACTTTAATTTTTTTTTATTTTTCATTTTTATACCCTATACCACTATGTGGTTTGGGTATAATGACTTTGTGCTGCTGTTTGTAACTACCAAAAATATTTGACTACCAAAAATATTTGACCCACCTTTTATTATACCGATCGACTCAGAATCAGTTTCTGAGTCGATTTAGCTATGTATGTCCAACCGACCGTCTGTGTGTTCATGTAAACCTTCTACAGGTCGCAAATATGAATATATTTTGATGGAATTTGGTATATAAGCCTTTAACTGCCATAGGAAGAACGGTGTTGAAATTGGTGAAAATCGGTCTATGTTCAGACCTAGACCCCATACAAGTGACCCGTATGAAATCGACATAAATTGCCATAAGATCCAAATTATCATATAGATCTCAGTCAAATTGGGTTTGTATATGCTTATTATATCCATTAATCACTTGTCCAAAAATAAATCCTACAGGACAATTCTTAGTCATAGACCCCATATAGAACTGCTTCCCGATCTTCACTTAAATCTATCAAAAAACAAAAACATTGCACAGATTTTTTCCAAATTTAGTTTGTATTTATTTTTTCAAAATATAAGTGACTTTACCAAATATGGTAAGGATCGGTCCATTTTTCGACCATATAAATATAGCACCCGGTATGAACTTTTTCATATCTGCAGCCGAAAAAATTAAAAACAATGCCACTCAAATTTGGTTTATGCTTATTTTCTATTTCCAATTAGCTGGACCGAAGAGATAGGGTCTCTAGGCCATGGTATATGGTATCGTATAGTCGGTCTAGACCGACTTTCATTATCTTACTTGTTTTTGTTGGTTCACTGTATATAAAAAATACACTTTTTTTCAATGGAACACTTTATTTAAGGAAAGAAAACACCAAAAATATTCCACCCAGAATCGAAAAAAGGAAAATATTAAAATTGAGTACCACCCTAATATGCATGTGTATATTTTAACAAAGAAGTCATATATTGTGCCGTCCTTAATATATTAACACATTATAAAATTATGTATGTTTTTGTTTTATTTTTTGTAAATAAATTTTATTTGTTTGTAAGTATTTGATGCGTTTTACAAAATATTTAAATGCGTATTACTCATACTCGATTCATTTGTTTAATTGAGGGCACACATGATAAAAAGAATGAATTTCACCAGATAATTACGAATAAATGCATTGGCGTGTGATATTTGAGTTTTTAACACGTGTTTCCATATCAGAGTTCGTCTCAAGCGAATTAAGCAGTTATGTGTTTATGTGTTTCTACATCATACAATTACATCGAATCGTTATATAGCAACAGGGAGTTTGTGGTTTAAATATATTATATTTAAACAATCAATTTAAAAACAAACCCAATAAAAATCTCATCGATTTCCTGGAATCAAAACTTAATTAATTAAAAATTGTGATATTTCACAACAGGAATGTCAGGCTTTCCAGATGCTGTTTTTATTGTCATCCAAAAAAAAAAAGAAAATATGCAAGTTTAAAACAACAAAACTTACTGATGTTATTACCATTTGTTTTCGTCTATTTCCTACAGTAAAATTTGCTGAATATGATGTATTTTTTTATTCGAAAATATCCGAATTTCACTTTCTTACTAGTCTGTTTGAAGAAAAAAAATCATATTACCAGAGCTTTAAATGTATCTCTTCAATTGTTATTAATTCCCTTGAACACACTGTAATTACATGAAATTTTTCTTTTGTGACCATTAAATGTAGAATTATTGTTGTAAAAATGAGTGTCCTTAAATAAAATAACTCAACTAACTCAGTTAAAGTTCTATGATACTAGCATTAAGATCAATTTGTCAACTTTTACTTATTTATTTTATTTATTTATTTACAATTTCTGTATCGTGTAGTCCAATTTTTTAGATAAATAAGTGACTACAATTAAAAGGATGTAATATATAATCAATTTAAATAAAAATATGCACTCCTGAAGAATTCTGAAAAAAGCAGACGAAACGTTGGTTGAAAAATTAAACTAAATCGATATATTTATTTACACCAAATTTGACCATCATTAGCCCGTAAGGAAACTTTCTTTTTACAACAATAACACTGTAATTACTTTGTATCTTCTTTCAATAAAATAATTTTAAAATACCTGAAACACATAGTGAAAATGTTATTTTCAATGTAAATTGTTGTCAGTTATACGAAAAGGTTTGTAATAGTTTGTTATTTCCAATACATGGCAATATTTGACTTCTTAAGAGGAGTTGACAAAATGTTGACAATTACGAGTTGTCAGTTGACACAATTTTTTTTTTTTTTTTGACAGTGAATATGTTGTGAAACCGGGCAGTAGAGTCATTTTGAACGGATGTATGGATGGATGATTTACCTAATTCTATTTTTAATTTGTATGATTAAGATTAATTTTTAGCAATGAATTTTAATTCTGGAACTTAGGTTCCCATAACGGTGTAATAATTCACTAAGAAGGTATTTTTGGAAATTAATTAAGAGGGAAAATATAACCAAAATAAAAAAAAAAACGGTACATTTTTCTTAGCAAGTGAATCTCTGAAATTTGGTGTATGTAGTCAATCACAATCATATTAGGCATAATTTGAAAGTGCCAACATTAAGAAATGAGAAACAAACATCGGCCAAGAACTAAATTTTTTCAAATATAACCCTAAAAAGATACTTTATGTATCTGTTTGGTCCCGGGTTACACGATTAAATTTTTTTTCTGAGCTTATTGGTGAGAGGGGAGAGAAGAGTGGCACGGGGTACAAACTTTTGTTTATAACTTCATAATTTTCAAAGTGAAATTATTTTACGTTTTCTTCTATTTTTATTTTCGTTTATGTTAAGAAAGATAATAAGTTGAAAATGATAAAATAAATAGATCAAAAGAGATAAGCTAAACTGAAAAAAATCTTGAATTTCATTACAAAAATGTCAGTGTGTAGACACGGATGAAAGTGCAAAATAGAATTAAAAACAGTTTTAGAAAAAAAATAAAAAATTCATCGTGTTAACCGTGACTTAGACGCACGCATCAGCCAAGAGGGAATTTTTGGAAATCCGAACGTTTACGGGCTGCTGCCGGTCTTTATGATATGATTAACTACAAATATCAATTTTAATGTGTATATTCCAACAGGGAATTACAAATTGCGTTTTCTTAAAAAAGTACATATCTACAAAATAGAACTTCTCTTAAACAATTTTGCTAAAAAAGTAACTTATTAAAGAAATTTCTTTTTCTTATAAAAGTATCTTTGCTTAACAGATTATCTCTTCTTAAAAAGGAAAATTTCCTAAAAAATTACTATTTCTTAAAAAAGTACATTTTCAAATAAAAAAAAAATAATTTTTTTTAGGTACTTTTTTCTTCAAAAACAACCTCTTCTTAAAAAAGTTTCTCTCCTTTACAAATCACTTTTTCTTAGAAAATTATCTCTTCTTAAAAAGTTTATTTTCTTATTAAAAAATTGTTTGTCTTAAAAAAGCACATTTTCTTCTAAAAAGTACCTTTTCTTAACAAAGTATCTTTTCTTAATAAGTACTTCTTGAAAAGTACATTGTCTTAAAAAATTATCTTTTCAAGAGAAGTACATTTTCTTAAAAATGTACCTTTTTTTAATAAAAGTACATTTTCTTAAAACAGGACTTTTTTTAGTAAGTACATTTTGTTAAAAAGTAGCTTTTCCTAAAAAGTAGCTTTTCCTAAAAGTACTTTTTCTTAACAAAATACTTTGTCTTAAAAAATTGCCTTTTCTTAAAAAGTATATTTCCTTAAAAAATTTCCTTATATTAAAAAAATAATTTTTAAAAAAGTACATTTTCTTAAAGAAGTACTTTTTCTTAAAAAACAAACCATTTATTTAAAAAGTATATTTTTTTAAAACCTCTTTCTTAAAAGAGTACCTTATCGTAAAAAATTATATTCTCTTAATAATTTACCTGTTCTTAAAGGAAAACCTTTTGTAAAAAAGTACTTTTTCTTAGAACAGAACCTTTTGTTAAAAAATTACCATTTCCTAGAAAAATACCTTTTCTTCAAAAGTACATTTTCTTAAAAATGTAAAACTTCTTGAAAAAGTCCTTTCTTTAAAAAGTGCCTTTTTTTAAACAGTCGTGTTTCTTAAAAAAATAATCTTTCTGTAAAATAAAGATTTTAAAGAAAGAGCATACTTGCTAAACAAAATGCTCTTTTTTCTTAAAAAAGGACCTTCCTCAAAAATTATCTTTTATTAAAAAATCACCTATTATTAAGAAACATCATTTGTAAAAGAGTGCCTTTTCTTAAGGAAGCCCTTTTTCGTGAAAAAAACATTTTATTAAAACGGTAAATTTGCTTAAAAAGTACCGTGTCTTAAAAAAAGTTCCTTTTGTTAAAAAATTGCTTTTTCCTAGAAAAATACCTTTTCTTTAAAAGTAAATTTTCTTAAAAATTTAAAATTTCTTGAAAAGGTTCCTTTTCTTTAAAAATTGCGTTTTGTTAAAAAAAAGTCGTGTTTCTTAAAAAAATAATCTTTCTGATAAATAAATGTTTTAAAGAAAGAGCAGTTTGATTAGCAAGTATATTTCTTAACAAATAACTTTTTAAAAAAGTAGCTTTTTTTAAAAAATAAATTTAAAAAAAATACTTTTCAACAAATTCTTTAACAAATAAGTTTTTCTTAAAAAAGTGCTTTTTCGTGGATAAAAAGTAATTTTCTTAATTAAGTACATTCCCTTAAAGAAGTACCTTTTCTGTAAAAAGTACCTTTTCGTATAAAGTACTCTTCCTTAAGAAAATACATTTTCTTAAAAAAGGAAATTTTCTTTACAAAGTACCCTTCCCGTAAAAATTATCTTTTCATAAAAATTACAATTTGTTATAAAAGTACCTTTTCTTAAAAAGATCCTTTGCTTAAAAAAGTTAATTTTGTTAACAATCACATTTTGTTAAAAAATTACTTTTCAGAAAAAAGTACAATTTCTTAAATAAACGGCTTTTCTTACAAGAGTACCTTTGGTAATAAAGTGCCTTTTCTTAAAAAAGAAAATTTTCTTAAAAATGTATATTTTCATATAAATTTACTTCTTCATAAAAAACTATTTTTTCTTAAAGTACTTCTTTTAGAAATACATTTTTCTTCAAATAGTATCTTTTCTTAAAAAAGTACATTTCCTCCAAAAAAAAAAAAAAAAATCCTTTGCTTAAAAAGGCGCATTTTCTTAAAAAGTAGCTTTTCTTAAAAAATACCACTTCTGAAAAAAGTACCTTTTCCTTAAAAAGTAAATTTTCTGAAAAAAGTGCCTTTTTCAAAAGAGTACATTCTTAAAATATTACAAGGTAAATAAATATTAAATTTTTCGATTTAAAAAACTAATTTATCTTTTAGGCTTAAAAATAATTCTTAAGGGTCAAATGAATGAGCAGTTTTTGTTGCAAATAATCAATTAAATTAAAAAAAAATCTTCGGTGTGAATCTTAAATCTAAATTTAAGGAAAAGTATTTCATGTCACAATATTAAAAGATATAAATTTTTGATAAATATTTTGTGTATCTTATATATAACAAGTAAGAAATTATAGTCGGGCTAGACCGACTATACGATACCTTATACCATGGTTTAGACACCCTATCTCTTCGGTCCAACTAATTCGATATACAAAATAAGCATAAACCAAATTTGAGTGCCATTGTTATTAACTTTTTTGGCTGCAGATATGAAAAAGTTCATATCGAATGTTATTTTTATATGGGGACTAGGTCGAAATATGGACCGATCCTGACCATATTTGGTAAAGTCACTTATATTTTGAAAAAATAAATACAAACCAAATTTGAGAAAAATCTATGCAATATTTTTGTTTTTTGATAGATTTAAGTGAAGATCGGGAAGCAGCTCTATATGGGGTCTATGACTAAGAATTGTCCTATTGGGATTATTTTTGGACTACTGATTAATGGATATAATAAACACATACAAACCCAATTTGACTGAGATCGATATGATAATTTGTATCTTATGGCAATTTATGTCACTTTAATAGGGGTCATTTGTATGGGGACTAGGTTTGAACATGGACCGAATTTCACCAATTTCAACAGCGTTCATCCTGTGGCCGATTAAAGCTTATATAGTAAAGTACATCAAAATATATTCATATTTGCGACCTGTAGTTGGATTACAATGTTTACATTGACACACAGACGGACGGACGGACGGACGGACATCGCTAAATCAACTCAGAAAGTGATTCTCAGTCGATCGGTATAATAAAAGATGGGTCTATGTCAAATATTTTTGGTAGTTACAAACAGCAGCACAAAGTCATTATACCCAAACCACATGGTGGTATAAAAAAGGAGTTTTGTATGTTTGTACGTTTATTTGTGGCTTATAGGAGACACTGGACCGATCGTCTTGAAATATTTGCAGTAGGTAACTGCCTATCCGGAAGGAAAAATAGGCTATATTTTTTTTTTGGGTGTGACACCTCACATATACAGTGAGTTTTTAATATGACAGCAAGAGTTCTGAAACTATGTGCATGTACATACATAATTTTAAGAGTTGCGGAAAAATGGGCGGGATCGGAACCATGGGCGTGGCACCCACCACACAAAGAGATACTTAATGTCATATATCTAGAATACTGTAATAGATAAAGGCTTGAGTTCATGAGTTATTAAAGTGAGTAGTCCGATAAAAAATGGGCGAAATCAGATGAGCGGGCGTGGCTCCCCCATTCAAAGTAAATATTAAATGTCATATATCTGGATAACTGTAATAATGAGAGCCTTGGAACTTTGTCAGAGTTCATGAGTTATTATGTGAGTAGTCTGATAAAAAAATATGCGCGATCGCATATGGGCGTGGCACCCCCATCCAAAGTAAATATCTATGTCATATAACTGGAGTACTATAGTAGATAAAGACTTGGAACTTTGTCAGAGTTCATGAGTTATTAATGTGAGTAGTTGGACAAAAAATGGGCGGGATTGGACCAATAAGCTTGGCACCTCCTATAGAAGAAATATGAAGTACCTACTATGAAAATGACAGTACATTGACAGTCGTGGAAAATATCGGCGGAATCACCAAAGTCAAAAATCAGCCAAACTGAAAATCGCGAATACCAACAATCGCCAATATTAAAAATCGCCAAAACCGAAAATGGCGTATAATAAGAATCGCCAAAATAAAAAATCGCCAAAATCAAAAATCACTGAAAACAAAAAACGCTTAGGTCAGAAATCGAAAAAATTTAGAAATGTCTAAGATCAAAAATCGTCAAAATAAAAAAATCGCAAAAAACAAAGATCGCCAAAATCAAAAATAGCAAAACAAAAAACACAAATCACCAAAGTCGAAAATCGCCAGAACTTAGAATCGCGAATAATAAAAATCGCCAAGATCAAAAATCATCAAAATCTAAAATCGATAAAACAAAAATCGACAAAATCAAAAATTACCAAAAATAAATAAAATGGTTTTCTACAAAACGTATTCCCAGTTTTTTCCGTTACGATGGGTGTACTGCTAGTATTAAGTAAAATTTTTTATATTCATCATTTAAAAGTAGTGCCTTAGGCGCCATACAATCAACTTGTTAAATAATATTTAATAATCCCATTATTGGAATTTGTATAGTTAAAAAATTTAAATAATTAAACAAATGTAAAAAAAGTTTAAAAGCTTTTGTTAATAGAATAACACATTAAAATTTCTAAACCCTCAAAAAAATGTTCATCAACAAAACAAATCTTAGATCATTTTATTTTATTCATTCTAATATAATTTTAATTAAATTTATATTATTCTTTACATTAAACATTATCGACTAATTTCGTTGTAAAACTTTAACGAAATTTCTTGATTTGTTTTTGAGTAATTGCTTTGGAAAGCCTCATGTTCATGAATTGGATTTAACATCTGTGATTGCATATTTATTTTGTCATGGTTGGCTTTAATATGAAGTGCGGATAGTTTATGAAGTTCAACTTGTTTACGAATATTCATAACAAAAAGAAAACAACATTTAGATATGTTTCCAAAGATATTTTGCAAAAGTGATGAATATTTTCTAGAAATTTGAATAATGGAATAAAGATTTAAGTTTATGAGCATTTATATCATTGGCGTAGCTGTGCTGTTTAACTCGGAGTAAGGGGTATGTCTAAAGATATCCTGAAACACTGAAGTTATTGGAAGACTTATTGGAACTTGCAAATGTTTCTATTCATTTGGACAAAAGATATTAACAATTTGAGTGAATAATTAAATATTTTAAAAGTAATTAAATTTAAAAAAAAAAAAAAATACTCTAGTATGTCCCTTGCTACGTCTATGATTTATATTTAATTTTGTTTACTTCAAATATAAAATATTTCATGATTTCATGAAGTACGTCAATTTATGTGCAATCTTTCTTATTTTTTTATTAAGTATACAAATACTGAGATGTTCATATATAAATATATTATATTGGAAAATATTTTTTTTTTTTTATCTTTTAGTTGTTGCCCTTTTTTATGCTGTCTTACGCCGTTAGATTTGTGGCTCATGTTAAATATTTGATTTATTGTTAGTCATTCGAAATTTATCAAGAGTTTAACCAGTTTTCTTTGTTTTGCAATTTTGCAAATCTAATTCATAGTTTTTCTATAATAAGGCGTTAAAGTTTTTGTACAGATATAATTTATATTGTATTTTGAGTTGCGGCATATTAAAGAGCCTTTGACGTGTTTGTGTTGCAATTGAAGTGAATGATGCAAATGAACTTTAATAAATGATAAATACGTTTGTATAAAATTATTTATTAAAATATTTCTAACACCAATTGTTGTTATTACATGTTTGAATATTTGTGGTTTGTATGAGTGTTAATTAAACAAATTACTAATAATTATAGCGAATTAATTCCTTGACTTTCCAGATGTTTTGATGTTATTGCATGTGTTGTAGAAGAATTGAATGGACAGAGTTATTAAAAATATATACCATATTTTGGCAGCTTCAAATTTGATTTTATTAAATTACGGTATTAATTTGGTCCATATATTTTTATCAATTTTGATAAAAAGGTTTTGAGATCTTGGGTTCTATTTGGACTTTTATTTAATGTTCAATGGAAACTATAGACTTAGAAAATTTAAGTATTTTTCTTTATAAATTTTACTGAGATAATATCTTGCTTCCTATATTAGGTTTTATGATGTCCCTTTTTATGGGCGCAATATCTAAAGAGTTTTTGACAGTCCTTGATACGACTCATTTGTGTTTTTTTTCTTTAATATATTAAATACAAAAGTTTGTAGTAAACAAAATTTGAAAACTTACTATTTTTTTTAAAAAAATTTTTACTTTCAAGACTTGTTTGCAAATTTTCTTAAGTACATTTTATATAACACAAGAACTTAGAGTACGAGACCAGTCACTTTTTTGTTTGAAAATTTCCCATGTAAATTGCAAGTTATGATTTCAGATTTTTTTTCTTATTTGGTAGAATGACTTTTAAGTATAAAAAAAAATAATTGCTTTATTTAGTTTGTGAGAAAAATGTTGTCAGTCTTAGTTAAACGGAAACAAGTCATAATGACTGATAATTTTTAAAATTTACTAAACTTTGCTAAAAATAAATAGATATAGATAAAAATATTAGATAAAGATATTAGTGAAGTTTTTATATAAAATACTAGTAAGCCCTTGCGCGATGCGCTACGACTTTCCAAGACGTATTAACATGTATGTTTTCATAATCAAAGTATGTATTGTGTACCTAAAGAATTTTATTTAATTTATTTTATATATTTTTCATTTTAATACTTTCTAATATACAATATTTTTTGTTTTTTCATTCGATGCAAAAATTATCAAATTTTTCGGCGTTCTTATTCTGGAGTAAGCTACGTCTAGCTGCTTATGAGAACAATATAGATTTTCAAAATGAAATCCGGCAACACTTAACGAAGGTTTTGATTTTTGGAATATAATATTTAAATTTTCTTATTTTAGCGATTTTGATTTTTCGAATTTTCGAATTTTTGATTTTGAAGATTTTTGTTTTTGACGATTTTTGTTTTTCACGATTTTCGGTTTTGGCGATTTTCGAATTTGGCGATTTCGTCCATATTTTCCTCGACAACTCACATTGGTAATTAATGTACTTGTTTAAAGTTTAAAGACTGTCGCTTTCACTAATTCCATCCCGTCCATTTTTTATAGTCAAGGCTTTCCTTTTTATATTACTTCAGTTATATGATATTATATATATACTTTGAAATGGCGGTGCCATGCCCATTGGTTCGATACCGCCCATTTTGTGTCCGACTACTCATATTAATAATAGATGCCCTCAGACAAATTTTCAAAGCTGTCTCTGTCATAGTACTCGAGATATATAATATTGAATTATTTCTTTGTACTGGAGGTGCCACAAATTTGCAAAGCTCTCTTTGTTACAGTACTCAATATATATTATATTAAAAGTTCATTTTATATGGGAGGTGCTATGCCCACTAAAAATATAAAAAAAACCGACTCTACAATACCTTATACCATTGTTTCGACACCCTATCTCTTCGGTCCAACTAATTGGATATAGAAAATAAGTATATACCATATCTGAGTGGCATTGTTATTAATTTTTTTGGCTGCTGATATGAAAAAGTTCATATCAGGTGTTATATGGGGACTAGGTCGAAAAATTGACCGATCCTGACCATATTTGGTAAAGTAACTTATATTTTAAAAAAATATATAGAAACCAAATTTGAAAAAAATCACTGCAATATTTTTGTTTTTTGATAGATTTAAGTGAAAATCGGGCAGCAGCTCTATATGTTGCCTATGACTAAGAATTGTCATATAGGGATTATTTTTAGATTACTGGTTAATGGATATAATAAACACATACAAACCCAATTTGACTGAGATCTATATGATAATTGGGATCTTATGGCAATTTATGTCGACTTCATAGGGTCATTTGTATGGGGGCTAGGTCTGAACATGGACCGATTCTCACCAATTTCTATTGCGTTCATCCCATGGCCGATAAAAGATTAAATACCAAATTTCATCAAAATATATTCATATTTACGACCTGCAGTTTGATTACAAATTTTTTCATGGACACACAGACGGGCGGACGGACATCGCTAAATCGACTCAGAAAGTGATTAGGTATAATAAGAGATGGGTCTAGGTCAAATATTTTTGGTAGTTACAAACAGCAGCACAAAGTCATTATACCCAAACCACATAGTGGTATAGGGTATAAAAATTTGTATGTTCTATGTACATCCTTAAGGACCATTGTAAATATTGGAACCAAAATTTTTAAAATCAGATGAGTAGTTACGGAGATTACATCCTACAAACAAACAAACAAACACACATTACCTCTTTGTTATATTAGTATTATAGACAAGAACTACGAGTGCCAGGCCAGTCATTTCTTGTTTGACAATTTCCCATGTAAATTGCAAGTTATGATTTCAGATTTTTTCCCATATGATAGAATGAATTTTAAGTATAGAAATAATAATTGCTTTATTTAGTTTGCGAGAAAAATGTTGCCAGTCTTAGTTAAACGGAAACCAGTCATAATGACTGGTAATTTTTATAATTTACTAAACTTTACTAGAAATACAGGTGTATATATTATTTGTATTTACATGTAAATAACAATTATTTTTTGATGTTCATCCATCTTGAGGATGCACAAATCATAGACAAAAATAAAATCAGGTAACTAATTCTAAAGATATTAGCGAAGTTTTTATATAAAATATCAGACGTTTTTTTTAATTTCTCTAAATTTTGTGCCACAAGAGGTCGCTAAAGTTAATAAATTGTGGCAACACAATATCTATGCACTGTTATGAATCATATACATATATGTTTTATCTAATTTTTTTGAACTTAACGTAATTTTTCTCAAGTTTGTCTAAAGAGTTTAAAGCAGTGGTGGTCATCGAGAGAACTGAGTTAGTAATAGTGTTTATGAGAATGTGTTAGTTGTACTACACTGAGCGAAATCCATGGACGTAACACAACGCCGATATTAAATGGGTTTGTGTTGATTTTGTATGAATGTTTATATGAAAGCATAAAAGGGCAAATAGTTGAGTTCACGTAGAATATGGTAAAATTTTATATAGAGTATATTTTGTTGTTTTAAAAATTTAAATTTTAAAAAATGTAAAACAAAATGTGAAGAACATTTAGTCACTTTTATCCATAAGTTTGATTTTTATTAAATCAAATAAGTAATAAGTAATTCATTTCTTTAAAAACCAAAATAAATGAACACAAAATAGCAAAACTTAAAAAGATAAGAAATTTCAAAGGTTATTGGTATGTTACCAGAAACTAAAAAATTACCAGTAACTGGATATTTTTTAAAATTAAAAAAATGCATAAAAGACAGCTATAATGTTGTCAAATGGAGGCGACGTATGTTATTTATAGAAAATGTTTAATTTATAGTTTATCAAGTCTTCGAAATTTTCTCAACATTTTTGGTTTCTTTTAAACAAATATTCTCTGTGTACCTATTAAAAAAATATATATATGAATTTCAAAAGGCAATGCGACATAGACCTGCTTTGTACAAAAGCTTTCATAAGACTGAATGAAATTGTTGTTTACTTTTACTCTTTGGTGAGTATTTTGTTTTCGTTCGGCTGTATACATATAAGAAGCCGAGCACCAGTGTGTTTGGCACGGCCTTCACTGGTTTAAAGGGTACAAGCAGATTCCAGCCTTCGAAATTCGAGTGCAAATTCTAGGAAATTTTTTTTTATTAAATAAAGACCCTAAATGTATGCTAATCAATTAAGGCCGATTCACAAATCAACACAAATTTAATAAACACACACATAGCATTGTATAATTTTATGTATGTGTTAGTAGCAACTTTAAATGCAATTTACTCAAAATAAAGGAAAAAATTTAAAAATCTGTAAATCTGCAAAACGGCTAAAAAGAAATACCTTTCAAATAATATACGTTTGGTCAAAATTGGGATAAAATGGTAGAACAAAGAATCAGTCACAAGAAATCGCCTAGCCTATTTATATTATAGATAAAATGCAAATAATAAATGTTTATTTTTCCTTGACAATTATGGACTAAGTCCATAGTTGGTGACCACGAAGATAATGATGTCAAGGAAACTTTTTATAAAAGAACCTTTTAAATAAACACAGACATTAAGCACTTTACAAGAAAATGTTTGTTGGCTATAGTCCACCACGATATAAGTATAATTTGTTGGACTTATCAATTCCTCTTTAAAAGTTTGCAGCAGACCAAAGGATAAATTGCCAAGGTTTTTACCATCAGAGCCAGAAGAAAATAAATGTAAATTTATTGAATAAACGACTTGATTTTTGTAATATATTAAAATTTTTTATAACTATTATTTTATCTAAGGTTTCTCGAATCGAGTTTTCCTGAAAGTGTATAGCCAAAGACCGGAATCAGTTAAATACTATCAAGACATTATTAAAGCCAGTTTAAGAAATCAATATATTCTTTTACTAAATTTGTAAGAATATGGGTTTGAATTGAATACATTCACTGGTTCTAAGTAACAAATTTTTCTGAAGAAATTTCCACTAAAAAATTCAATTTTCTTATAATTACATCACACCTGGCCGGAATTGACGAGCTGCTGAAAAAATACTCCACAAAAAGTGAGTTTAGAGTTAAGCAGCATTTTATCACCGCTTGGAAAAAATCGCTAAGGGAATTTTAGAGATATGGAGATTTGAAAGATTTTTCTTTTTAGAACTATAAATATTTTTCCCTTTCGATAATAAAAAAGGCAGGCTTGAAAGTACTTAAGTACTTATTTTAATAAACCATATTGAAAAAAAAAAAACGGTTTTCGAATAATGACCATAATTTTTGAATTTTTTTAGTTTTATGTTCATATTTAATATGTGTAAACATCTATGCGCTCAGAAGGGGTAAAAATCTATTTCTCAATCCAATCACAAAAACAGAGTAAGACAAAAACGGTGTGAGGTATTAGTGTATCGGTGTAAAGTTTATTGCAGCTATTTCAACAACATTAAAAATTTCAGCAACATTAAAAATTTTACAATATAAACTAATTCAACAACCAAAAAGTAGAACACAATCACAAATATAACAATATAGAAGTATAACAGCTAACTAAATTAGGTTAAATGGAAAACAACTCTAAATAAAAAAAATATATGAAAGCACAAGGTCTTCCAAATTAAAGAAAATCTTTAATTACTAGGTGTTCACACATCTCTCCTGTGATCGGACTCACAAAGTTTTTTTTTTTTTATATATAATATGTTTTTTTTTTTTTAATTCAGGTTATTTTTAAATTAACTAGCAGAGCTCAGCACTTGAAATTCGAGTGCAATTTTTTCTTTCAATGTTGTTTTTAAATCTATATATATAAAATTTATGATATTTAAATAAAATTCATTAAGTTTTTAATTTTTAAATAAAATTCATTAAATATCTTATAAATAGAAGAAATATAAATAGTGTCCATATACCTGCATACATATAGCCTTAGGCTGTAGGTGTGCATGTACATATATGGACTTTAAACCCCATTTTTTTTTCTACCATGAAATGTTTTATTTAAACTTATAACTAATATAAGTAATATAACAAACTAATAATATTAGACAAATATTTTTGTCTCAATGTATTAAATCAAAGGCTTTAAATAAAATATCCTCTGAAATATATAATTTTATTCATTCAAAAATATTGTTATCTTTGTAATATAAAATGTTTATATCTTAGATGAAAAGCTTAATAATAACTAAAACTCTGTAAATTGTGTGAAAACAGAAGGTTAGCAATTATTTTTAATAAATTTTATATATATATAAAAAAAAAATGGAATTGCTGATAAATAATTTTATAAGAGCCTAAAGGTATGCTAATCTATTTTAGACAATTTACAATTCAACACAGAGCGATTAAAATGTACTATATTTTGAAACCATCAATAATAAATGCACAGGCTATGAATTGTGGATTGGCTAAAAGTGTATACTGCATACTTTGGGCTCTTATAAAATTATTTATTATAAATATTTTATTTTATTTTATTTAATATATTTTTAACACAAATTATATATAAGTTTTATTATTCTGCACTTCTCCTCCATATGCTAAATTTCACACTCCTCCGTGCTCGCGTTTTGGCTAAAAAGTGGTCGAAAGATTTACCTTCACGTATTAATATAAAAATAAGAAATAAATCATAAATTTAACTATATTAAATATGTAGCGAATTGTATTCATAAATATATCTTTTCATCATTTCCGCATAACCAGATGTTCTTTCAAACGTTGTCTTGAGATCTCACGTTCACTCCACGGTCCCAAACTAGAATTTAGAACAAAATTAAAGTGCATGACAAAAAACCGAATGTATCTTTATTTTGTTACCTTCAATTTATTACATTTTTATGCACAAAATTTAAATTCATATCCAACTTTTCTCCAAAACTAGAACTTACAACAAGGTAAAGGAAAAATTTCCTCCAGAAAACTAAAATTTTCAAAATTTTTTGAGAGAAGTATTTATTAAAAGTTCCTCGTTGCATTAATTCCTTTTCAACGTTGCAAGACTTAGCCCAGTCTAAAGCGATTTCGGGTGGGAAAAAAATAAGAAAAAAATGATATGGGCGTTACTCGACCACAGCTAAAAGAAATTGCAGAAAAATATGTCAAAAAAAGTAAAAAAAGTAAAAAAAAAATTAACAAAAAAATCGCCACATCTCGACAATTACATTAGCGATTTGTTTTGAAAGCGGGGATATTGTTCTCTCAAACCATATACTCACTTCTTGTGGAGTATTTCTTACAGCAGTAAGTTACCTAGAGGAGTAACGCCACAAGGAGGCGTTCTGTCACCACTTCTATGGAACTTAGCGCTGAACTCAATGCTACTTTCGTTGGAGAGACAAGGCTGCAACGTGGTCGCCTATGCTGATGACGTGGCCATAGCCGTAAATGGGAAGTTTCTATCCACACTTAGAGACATTCTACAGAGGGCTCTCACTATGCTATCTAGCTGGGCAAGTAGTTGCGGTCTGGGGGTAAATCCGACCAAAACGGAACTTGTTCTTTTCACGAGGAAGTATAAGATACCTACCTTCGACCCTATTTCTATTTACGGTGCTGATATCGCCTTCTCTGATGGAGCCATGTATCTTGGAGTATTTCTGGACAGGAAGCTGAACTTCAGACGGAACTTGGAGGAAAGGGCGAAGAAGGCGACTATAGCTCTATACTCCTGCAAAAAGGTCATTGGTAAGCGGTGGGGCTTCAGCCCGAAAATTGCTTACTGGGTCTGGTCTGGTGGCCTGCTCTAGAGAAGGCCTCTAATACCAACTTTCTTGCAAGGGTACAGAGAATGGCTTCCATATGTATCACTGGTACCCTTCGTACTACACCTACGGATGCTTTGAACATCCTCTTACACCTAATACCGTTGGACATATTAGGAAAGCAGTCGGCGGCCACATCGGCCATTCGACTAAGAAGCACAATCATAATTGTGGCCATGGAGTGATCCTGACTAACAGGAACTTACCATTGAACGTGGATTACACTACTCCGAGGAGTGTATTCGAACGATACTACAAAACTCTGATACCGACCAGGGAATCCTGGTCAGGGAGGATTCCAGGTAGCAGGCGTTCGATAAATTTCTATACTGACGGATCGAAATTGTGTCGTCCAGTTAGTTTCGGAGTCTATTCAAAGGAGTTTGGACTAAATCTGGCTCGCATGTCGCCAGACCACTGCAGTGTTTATCAGGCAGAGGTACTGGCAATAAAGGAAGTTGCTGACTAGTTGGGTCGGAATATTCTGTCTACAACCGCAGTCAACATCTACTCTGATAGTCAGGCCGCGGTAAAATCCTTGGAATCAATGTTTCTGAAAACAATAACCACCCTTAGCTGCCGCACATCTTTAAGTGAGATGGCCAAGCAGTTCGACATCAGACTCATATGAGTCCCAGGGCACAGGAATATACCGGGAAACTGTAAAGCTGACGAGTTGGCAAGACAGGGCACTACCTTACGGGTTCCAGCGGACTTGGAAGGTGTTGGTATATCCCTGGAATCTTGCAAGCTGGAACTTCGGCTTCACACCGCCGGCATAACCGACAACAGATGGGCTAATGGATCAACGTGCAGGATCACGAGACAGATCTGGCCGGCTCTAAATCATAAGCGCACTAGCGCGCTACTATCACTCCCCCGTGGAGAGATTTCAACAGTAGTTGCAGTTATCACTGGGCACTGCCTCATAGGGAGATACGCTGAACGACTCAGGGTATTGTCAAAAGACTTCTGTCATAGCTGTCTGGATGTGGAGGAGGTGGAGAGCATAGAACACTTCCTTTGCTATTGCCCGGCGCTTTCCAGAACGAGAGTTCGAAAATTGGGATCGCCGTTTCCTCACGATCTCTCTGATCTCTCAAATGTGGACATTTCACATATCAGGGGCTTCATCAGGAGCTCAAACTGGTTCTACGGTGGGGACTGAGGGGAACACCTATTCGTCCCGTGGTATCACAATGGACCCCAGAGTCTAAGTGTGCTTTTCCTTTGGTTTAGCAGCCACTTTCAACCTAACCTAAGTTGCATAGAAATTGTTATTTTTTTACAATGTACTTAAACAAAGCTGTAACCTTATTAGAAAGTGAATTTTGATAAGTGCAAATTCATTGGAGGATAATGTAATTAAAAAGCTCGAAATACAAATTTTTCTTAACAGACGTTAAGAAAACAAAAGAAAAGATACAGAAGAATCAGTTTGATTTCAAAAGAAGTACGAAAATTACAGTCGATTAGACGGACTATACAATACTCCATACCATGCGCTTAGCGACCATATCTATTAGGTCCAACTAATTGGATATAGAAAATAAGCATAAATTAAATTTGAGTGGAATTGTTATCAATTGTTTTGGCTGAAGATATGAAAAAGTTGATATCGGTCGAAAAATGGACCGATCCTTAACATATTCGGTAAAGTCACTTATATTTTTTTTGACTGATTTAAGTGAAGATCGGCAATCAGCTTTATATGGGGGCTATGACTAAGAATTGTCCTATTGGACTATTGAACAATAGATGTAATAAACAAACGCAAACCCACTTCGACCGAGATCTATATGATAATTTGGATCTTGTGACAATTAACGTCGATCTCATAGGTCTGAACATGAACCGATTTTAACCTGATTCAATAGCGTTCATCCAAAATATATCCATTTGCGACCTGTAGCTTGATTACAAGTTTTACCTTTACATACGGACAGACAGACGGACTGACGGACGGACGGACATGGCTAACTAGGTATTATAAAAGATGGGACAGGTCAAATATTTTTGGTAGCCCAAATTCATAAATAATTTATTATTAAAAACTTAATATTTAAGAAATTAGAGAAGTTTTCACACAATCACTGATTTTAATGATTTTATTTATAGTTTATCTTCGACATTTACATCTGTTACCCAATCTAAATTAAAAAAAAGCAAGTAAGAAAATTATAGTCGGTCTAGATCGACTATATGATACCCTATACCATGCGTTTAGAAACCCTATCTCTTAGGCCCAACTAACTGGACATTAAAAATAAGCAAAAACCAAATTTGAGTGGGATTTTTATTAATTTTTTTTGGCTGCAGATATGAAAAAGTTCATATCGGATGCTATATCTATAAAGGGGCTAGGTCCAAAAATGGACCGATCCTGATCATGTTTGGTAAAGTCTCTTGTATTTTGCAAAAATTTATATACAAACAAATTTTGAGAAGAATCAGTGCAATATTTTTGTATTTTAATAGATTTAAGTGAAGATCGGGAAGAAGCTCTATATGGGGTCAAAGGCATCATTTTTGGACTACTCATTAGTGGATGTAATGAACGCATACAAACCCAATTTGAGTAAGATCTATATGACAATTTGGATCTTATGGAAATTTATGTCGATTTCATATGGGTAATTTGTATGGGGGCTAGGTCTGAACATGGACCGATTCTCACCGGTTTCAACAGGGTTCATCCCATGGCCGATGAAAGCTTATATACCAAATTCCATCAAAATATATTCATATTTGCGACCTGCAGTTTGATTACAAGCTTTACATGGACACACAGACGGACGGACGGACATTGTTAAATCAACTCAGAAAGTGATTCTGATTCGATCGGTATAATTAAAGATGGGTCTAGGTCAAATATTTTTGGTTGTTACAAACAGCAGCACAAAGTCATTATACCCAAACCACATAGTGGTATAGGGTATAATTAAAAATATTGTTTAAATTCAATACAGTCTTCTGAGATATTAAGAATATTGATAATATTCTTCCAGCAACTGTGACAGAAAATATAACAGGTGATTTATTTTATTAGTAATGATTCATGTTGTTATGAATAATCACATTCATATTTAATTAACTTTTCAATTAAATAATTGATCTAACATATAGAAATGCTATTTAATAAATGTTTCACAATATTAAAAGCTTAACGGTTAGATATCTCGTGCTACCTCCAATTATTATCATAAAAAATAATTGTATTAAATACCAACAATTAATTTCTATGTTCCAATCAATTTTAATAATCAATCAATTTTATAAAATTGTTATGAAATTGATGAAACTACCTAGAATATATAAGTATTAAATTTTCTCAAATTATTCCAATATGAGTGTTTTTATTCTATAAGTGGTGCCTAGTCGCCATAATTATTTTTAATAAACATTATGGCCTTGATTCTGTGTGGGTGATAGTGATTTCAATAGACAGAAAGTAAAAGAACAAATCCGCCTGTTATGACAAGCCTTCAGACTTTGTGGAAGGCTTAAAAATTTTATAAAAAATGATTACAAAATCTAAAAAAACGGACTAAAACAGTGGGCAAAAATATATAATTTTTTTAAAATAATAACCGTATTTTGTTAAGAAATTATTAAATAAATACTAAATAATTGGTCTTTAAATAATAATCAACCAAGCATAACAACATCAACGTCAACATCAACATTAACGTTAATTTAGGCCACATGTTCTATATATTTTTTTCTTCTTCTCAATTACACTTAACAACACTTCAGGAACAATTGAAACGGAATCTAGTGACTGACAGCATTGAAATGTATTTAAAGCCCTTCTCTCAATTACAAAAATCTCCCATAAGATTTATGAATGTATTTTATAAATATTACATGAACTATAATGATGTTTTGCGTTGTTTAACATATTCATTAAAAAATTTTGCAACAATTATTGCCACGTTTCGAAGGCAGACATAAAGTCATTATGGATGAATCAATACGGAAAAAAAAGTAAAAACAAATCAATTTCAAATATATACGCTGAAAATAAAATAAAAATATGAAAATAGCAAGAAAATTTAAGAAAATAAATACAAATACAAGTCCAATTCTATTGTCAATTTCAATTTATTGAGTATGAGATGTAAACAAGTTTCGGTAATTTATGAAAAACTACTATAATTTCTTACTTGTTTTAAATATTTCCTAGTGAAGTTAAAACACATGTACCAAATATTAAATGAATTCTCATGCATTACGTCGGATCCGTTCATTGCTTATAAAATAATTAATAATTCACGATTGAAAGGCAACGTTTCTTTTTTTTTTATATCATATTGTCAATAATATTTTGGTGGGTAATAATAATTCTACTGATTTTTCCAAGTGTATTTATAGTCACAGATTTCTTGGTTTTTTATGATGTTCGTGGTTGCGGTTCATAATTTAGCATGACATTTATTTTTCAATAATTTAGTTAGATTTTCTTGACTTTTTTGAACTTTGTGGTTTGTAGTATTTGCAAAAATCAATGACTTTTCTAAAAACGTTATTTTAATGCTTTATTAAATATTACGGTTTTTTCAATTGTCAGTTGCGTTATTGTTAAATTACAATATTATGCTTCTAAATTTAATTATTAATTAAAGCAAACATGTAAACACGTATTTTTTTCAAAATGCATCAAGTATAAGAAAAAAGGCGTAAACTAAATTTGTCGGTCTAGACCGATTATACGATACCTTATAGCAGGTATTCATCGAAAGGATCTTAGGTCAAACTAATTGGATATGGAAAATAGCCATACACCAAATTTGCACATATGGAAAAGTTCTTATCAGATGCCATATTTAGATGGGAATAAGGTCGAAAAATGGATCGATTCTGATCATATTTGGTAAAGATACTTTTTTTTTTTTTTGAAAAAACATTTACGAACCAAATTTGACAAAAATTTTTATATTGATAGACTTAAGGGAAGACTGGCAAGCAGCTTAATATTTCGAATTTGACTGTGAATTGTCCAAATAAATTTAAGTCGATCTCATAGGGGACATTTGTATGGGGATTAGGTCTGAACATTCACCGATTTTCACCAACTTCAATACCGAATGTCATATGACCTACAAAAGTATATCCATATTTGCGATCTGTACAAAGTTCACAAAGTTTTCAATAACTAAAAGACAGACGAACGAATGGACGGTATAATAAAAGCTGGGTATAGGTAAATTATTTATGGTAGTTACAAATATTAGCGCAAAATATTTTTTGTAATCATACATAATTTTTTTTTTACCTATATGAACATGGACTGGAGGCATCAACTTCTTCGAAATTGAGGCTGGACAAGCAGTAAATGTTAAGCCCGTAACTTTTACAAAGAGATAACTACATGTGTAAATATTTTTACCTATCCGATAAAATTACATTGGTAATTTTAACGTATATTTATATCCTACTAGCATATTCCAGCGCTCGAGATTCGAGTGCAAATTCTAGGCTGCTTTACTTTTCAACTTAGCCAATTCACAAACCAACACTTTTATGTTTTATTATTATTGTGAATGAAGATAACAAACTCATTAACAAACACATTAACAAATTTAATAAAACAAACATAGCATATGTGTAATTTTATGTATGTGTTAGCAGCAACTTTAAATGCAATTTACTCAAAATAAAGAAAAAAATTTTAAAATCTGTAAATGTGCAAAACGGCTAAAAATAAATACCTTTCAAACAATATATGTTTGGTCAAAATCGGGATAAAACGGTGGAACAAAACATCGGTCACAAGAAATCGTCTAGCCTATTAATTATATCCTATACCAGTTTGTACTCAGGGTGTAATGACTTTGTGCTATGTTTATAACTGCCAAATTTATTTATAAATGGATCTACTATTTTTATTGCATGGATCGTCTCTTTCTGAGTCGATTTAGCGCTGTCCGTTCAATCGTCCGTCCGGCTGTCCATATGTCTGTATCCATATAAACCTTGTAATTAAACTACTGGTCAAAAAAAAGGATATATTTTGATGAAATTTGGATATAATTCAGCCATAAGACGAACGCTACTGAAATTGGTTGGGATCGGTTCATGTTGAGGTGGACTTAAATTGCCATAAGACACAAATTATCATATAGATCTAGGACAAATTTGGTATGTGTGTGTTTATTACACTCAATAATCAGCAGTCCAAAAATAAACCCTGTAAAAATTTATTAGTCAAGCTGCTTCCTGATCTTCACTTAAATCTATCAAAACACAAAATTATTGCACAGATTTTTCTCATATTTTGTTTGTATATGATTTTGCAAATAAAGGGTCCGCCATCTAACGTTTTTTTTTCAACTAGTGCTTATTTCGTGAATGGTAACACTTAGCTCATGTCTGATTTGACATATAATTAGTTTTATCCTTCCGCTGAACGAATATGGTTGTGTATACGCTTGAACAGCGCTGGGAAATATTGCGACATTACTTTGAAAATCATGGTAGTGTTGCAGAATGTGTTTCGAAAATTGCGTACGGATTTTGGAAGAAGAGAAGCACCGTCAGCTCCGTATGTTCGTTATTTTGTGAAAAAAGTGAAAGAAACTGGCATCCTCATTGATAAACGAAAGCGTGAAAAGCCAAAAACAGTGCGTACATCCGAGAATATTGCTGCTGTGGCAGAAAGTGTGCGTGAAGAGCCATCAACATCAATTCACCGTAGTTCTCAAGAATTGGACATTTCGGAGGCATCATTGAAACGAATTTTGCATAAAGACCTTGGTATGACGCCATACAAAGTCCAATTGGTTCAGGAGTTGAAGCCAACTGACCATCCAATGCGTTTTCGCTTCGCTAAGTGGGCCTGCGATCGACTTACAGAAGATGCCGATTTTGCCACAAAAATCATCTTTTCAGATGAAGCTCATTTTGATCTTGGCGGGTATGTAAACAAGCAAAATTGTCGCATTTGGGGCACAGAAAACCCGCACGCATACATTGAAAAGCCGATACACCCAAAACGAGTCACTGTTTGGTGCGGATTTTGGTCCAGAGGCATAATTGGGCCATTTTTCTTCGAAAATGAGCAAGGAGTGGCCGTTACAGTCAATGGCGATCGTTATCGGGCCATGTTGAACGAATTTTTGTTCACAAAAATTGAAGAGGAGGATATTGGCAACATTTGGTTTCAACAGGACGGCGCTACGTGCCACACAGCCGAAGCTACACTCGATGTTTTGCGCCCTGTTTTTGAAGATCGCATTATCAGCCGCAGAGCTGATGTCGTTTGGCCACCTCGGAGCTGCGATTTGACACCGTTGGACTATTATTTGTGGGGTGCCCTCAAAGATAAGTGTTACGCCAACAAGCCAGAGACAATTGACGCTTTAAAGGACAATATTCGTGAAGCCATTGGTGAAATACAGCTGCACACAATCGATAATGGCTTAAAAATTGGACCGATCGTGTAGGCTACTGCATGGCCAGCCGAGGCAGCCATTTGAATGAAATTTTTTTCCATTATTAACCGGAAGGATTGCACTTTCAAATAAAAAAAGAAATTTGAGATAATATTCAGTAGTTTTTTTATAGCATTTTCAAAAAAAAAAGTTATTTGGCGGACCCTTTATAAGTGTCTTCATCAAATATGGTCAGGATCGTGCCAATTTTTTGACTTGGTCCCTATGTAAATATAGAATCCGATATGAACTTTTTCATATCTACAGCAAAAAAATTAATAACAATGTCACTCAAATTTTGCTTATGCTTATTTTCTTTATCCAATTAGTTGGACCTGAGTCCCCCTCTTTAGACGAATGTTATAGGGTATCGTATAGTCGGTCTAGACTGACTTCAGTTTTCTTACTAGTTTACATTCATGTTTCTAACGAATACAAATCTGCTAAAGTTTGGCAACATTTTCTTTTGACATTGAATATTTTGTTTGTGAAACCGTTTATTAAGTAAATAAATTTTTAACATTAAAATGTTGGGGAAAAATATAAAAGAAGTGCGAATTTTACGGAGGGAGAAAAAGCGAATTTATTAGATCTCATTATCAAGTTTTTTAGAGAAAAATGCAGATGCAGCTGGACATCAGAAATAATAACACAGCCAGTGGAAGATCTCCTCGAGAGAAAATTGGAAATAACAAACGAGAGATGTCTTAAAGAGGCGGAGGACCGACACCGACTATAAATAATTTTTGGCGTCAGTTTTTGTTTTGTAGGATCGTGGAGGAGGTGAAAAGGAATTCACTTTAAATGTTAGTACAAATTTATAAAATTAAAACTTTATTCAGGTTGAAGAATAAAGTTTTAATGATATCGATGTCGATATTCAAAATGATGTGGCTAATATTTCGAAACGCCCAATTCAAAAGGTCTTAGTTGGCAATGAAATAAAATTTTGGAAATTAAAGCGATAGGTCCATAAATCCTCCCCTACCGTTGATTGCTATGAAAGGACAAGGAAGATGAATATAGAGATTTGAAAGAGAAAAAAAAATTTGCCAAATATTATAGGGAAGAGAATACAAGAGAAGATGAATTGTTTAAAATAGAGCTGGAAATAATTTATATATTAATATGTAAAGGTACATTTTTAGTTCCCTTTTTGAGCAATATGCGAGCACGGAGGAGTGTGAAAATTGGCACAGTTATAGTTCGTATAGAGGAGATGCTGAGAATGATAAAACTTATGTTTAATCTGTCTTAAAAATATATTAAATTAAATAAAATAAAATATTTATAATAATTCGTTACACCCTATTAATGCGAATTATTTAAATTATATATCAGAGGCTCTGTGTTGAATTGTGAATTACTAAAATTGATTAACGTACTCATTTAAATATTCATAAATTTTTTATATATGTATATTAGGGTGCCCCTTAATAAAAAAAGTGTTCAAACTGTCGGTCTCACCCCCTAGAAATATGCGAAAAAACTGAGAAATACAAAGTTTTGGGCCAATCAAAAACGTTTAGTCGTGGCGCAAAGCGATTGAAAATTTCAAGTGTGTTTATATGGGGAAAATATGACTTTTTTTCAGATTTTACGAAAATTTAGTTCTATAATTTAATTTTTCCGACAAGCTAGTACATAATTCCGTATCAGTATTAAATTATCCTTTCGAGAGGCTATATAACTTCAAAATCGTATGAAACCTCGCCAAGAAATAGCAAATGCCCCAGACCACTTTTGTGCAAAAAAAAAAAAAAACTGGGTCATGAGATTTGATGGCATTTTTTTAAACCTTGAGAAATTGATTAAAGCCATCATTCTTTTTTGGTCTCTATACTTATAAGTACTCAGATATGAAGTATTGTTTTATTACCACGTTGTTAACCTATTGCGCATTGAGACCGAATATTGGAAATTTTTTTGATAAAATTTTTAAAACTCCTTTTTCAAGTTTAAAAAAATTTTCTTAAACAAAATTTAAAAAAATGAATCTATCACTCTAAGGTTTTATTAAGTACATGTTGCAGATTAACTGTGTGAATTTTTAAGTAAATCAATCTACCAGAATTTTTTTGACAAGGATTTTATTTTTGTGGATTTCGAGAAAAATTGGATTTTTGTGAAATATTCTGTAAATGTACTCTTTCTAAATACTTTGTATCAAACATTCACCACTTTTCTACTTTTAACTATTATATTTTATCTCAATAGCCTAGGGTTTCGGAAAAAAATAATATGACTCCATTAACCCTTTTGGAATTGGGGTCACATATGACCCCAAACTAATAAAAGACAATTTATGCAAAAAATTCAAATATTTGGTAAGTGCTATCCAATTTTTAGATGCGACGCTTAAAATATAATAACCAAATATGTATAAGTTTCGCTCCGAAAATTTGGGATAAATCCGAGAACGTTAACCCATTATTTGCCAAGGCCAGATTTGGATTTTAAGATATTTTTAATTAAAAATTACCGAAAACGAGTTTTTCTATTAAACTCGTTGATACCACTATTTAGAATTTAAGAAAAATAATTCGGTTAACTTTTATTTATTTAACCCTCCAGTGCTCTTGAGATCAAAATTATCGATTGTGATGTATCTCTGGTGCAATTATCTGCTTTTGATTACGAAAAACTTCTGCAAAATTACCACATATAAAGATAAACTCTTAAAAGAATACTATAATAATTAAAATATATGATCAGGAGACAAAATGTTTATGTGGATAAAATTCAGGGCTCCAACATTTCTACGATATTTGGAGATTTTTAAAAACTGTGTGTTAAGGATGCTTAATACATAAATCAAACAAGGATTTTATTGCAACAGATATTTTTTGCTGGGTATGGTGAATTCCTCCGAAATCTGCAGCAGCTATTTGGAAGCTGCCAGAGGCATGGAATCGCGGGGCTATTAGCAATTAGAAGCTTGGCGAAATGCTTATACATCTTAAGTGCAAATATTTTTAATTTCTACCTTTCTACCCGGTGAGCTTTGATACAATCTTTTCTAAAATCATTCGTGAATTTTTTGTTTGGAAAGCCGAAACGTTCCCAGAAATTCTGAATCACTTCAATTTTAAAATGATCACTTCTTTCCCTATTATTGTGTACTGCTTTCTGGGAGTTTCTTTGTAGAAAATATCTCAAAGTTATTAGCTACTGTAATTTTAAAATAATTTTTGTTTATATATATTTAATTAAATTTATTTTTTGCTTTATTTTTTTTTTTTTTAAATTTGACAGTTCTTGCAAAGTAATTTGAATTAGATTTACCTAACGCATTAATCAACTACAATTGTCCATGTAAGAAACATTAAAGCTTACGATAGTTATTTCTGACTAAATGGGATGATATTGTTGAGGACGATATATTTCAATTTCTACATGAGACATTTTTTAGTCGTGAACGACCTCGTTCTTGTGATCAGAATTGATCCCCTAGATCATGTGACGTAACAGCATAGGATTTCTGTTTATGCGGTTATTTGAAGTTAAAGGTTTATAAGCTCGCAACTTCCATATATCTGTGGTTTTCTAGAATAACCGCGTATGTCGTAGAATCAAAATGTTCAGGGGAGCCAAAAAACGTTATATTTGAAATTATGGGCTCGATATAAAGATCTTAGAGCCTTTTATTTAACAGCCCTGTAGATATGGGCAATATATACTTTATATAAAATTTTGAGTCAAAAGTCTTCAGAGGAATAGATCCTAGAGAAGGACGAAAAAACAATATGTAAAATACACTTAAAGTATGTGCAGATAAAACAACTTATGCCGACAAACGTCGTTTTCTTTGAAAAATAAAACAACCAATGCAACCACCCATGTAGACATAAGTTGTTGTTGCTTGAAAAATGGATTTTTTTGTTCGTCAACAAAAAGTTAACGGGACTTCGAATGAGAATATAACAACGTAATAATAGTGACAAAAAATAACAGAAATGAACACACAAGTTTTTACAAGTAGTTATAAACTGAAAACTAATCCAAAATTATTTTGCATTTTTTTTCATTAATAACAACGTATGTCGCTATGTGTCGTTTTCTGAGAAAATAATTTGTCAGCGATCAAACGCAGGTTGACATACGTCGTTAGTGCTGCAAATTAATTTAATAGACATTTAAGTTACGTCGTTATTTAAAGAAAAAACTCAAAAATGGTCAGTATTTTTATTTTAAAAATTTAAAACATGTAAAGAGCGTTAAAAATTAATATATTTGGCATCGTTAACTCAAAACTGACAAAAATGGAAATACGCGGTTATTCCAGAAAACCACAGATATTAAATAAGGAAATTCAATGCTGCATCAAAAATTGCACGTCCCTTACTTTTCCTTCATCTATAACATTTCCTAGTTTTAGAGCGATCTGAGGGTTTCACCTAAGAGAACTTCCTTATAAGGTCAATCCTTGTGATAGACAGCTTCAAAAGGAAGCAATAAATAAAAATCTATGTATGTAAATCAGTGATTCATTACTTCCAACAAAATTGTCTTTATATATACGGTTTTCAATAAATTCCACATATATCAAAGTGTAACAAAATATTATGCATAAACTACACTTTTAAGTCTTCACAGTATTGACTAAAAATTATTATTAAATACTAATTGATATGAAGAATTCTAAAAAGAAAAATATTAAATAAATAGATTAGAATAAAAAATGTATACTAAAAAATAAAAAAAATATATTTGGGTAAGTTAATAATAACAATTTAAAAAATAGTTCTAAAAATACCCTACTTATGCAAAAAGAGTGATTTATTACAATATCATAAGATTTAACTAAACTGCATCTCACAAGATCCATGTCAAAAAGAACTTCCTATGTATAGATGCTGCAGATCGGCACTAGTTAAAACTTGGTAAGCAAAAATGTGTTTCGATTAAAAGTTTTCCCTTTTTTTCCTGTAATTGACAATTAGCTTTCAGTTAATGTTTTTAGCCACCAAACTTTAACCTTTAATTGTTTGTCTTAGAGTAACAAAAACTCTAGAGAAGAAGCAAACAGGTCAAATAACTCCACACCAAACGTGTTTATTGGAATATTCTAGTTTGATTACAAGGTTAACATGGAAACACAGAGGGACAGACAGACAGACAGACAGAAAGACGCACGATCATCGTCAAATCGATTCAGAAAAAGATTCTTAGTCGATTGGTACAATAAAAGGTGAGTCTTAGGCCGAGGCCACGCAATGAGCGGCAAAGCGGTGAGCGGCAGAGCGGCGAGTTTGAGCGGTAAGTGGCCTATTACTGTGCGTCATTTCTGAGCGGTTAGTTGGTAAAATGCCATTGTCAATGTTATTATTTATTATTCATATAAAAAGTTTTTATAATAAAAGCAAAATATTTCATATTTTTTAATTTTTTTCCGCTCACCGCTCTGCTGCTCAATGCGTGGCCTCGGCCTGAGGCAAATATTTTTCGTAATTGCAAACATCAGCACAAAACTCATTATACCCTCACCACATAGTGGTGTAAGGTATACAAATGGTAATACGTAATAATATTGTTCTAGTGGTAATCGAATTCCAAGCAATTCTCCTTCTGTTCGAAAAAATTACTTTTGTGGTATATTTATACGGGTTCTGGCGGCTTTTTGAGGAGGAATGTTTTTATTGACTGTTTTTTGTGTGATTAGTTTTATAAAATGACTAGAGGACCCCTGCTGCTCCGCAGCATTATATTATATTATATTAATTTTTATAATATAATACCAAAATTTGCCAAGAAAAGTTAACTTACAGTAAAAGTAAAGTTGATTGTCCACTCATAACTTTCCTCAAACCCAACGAATTTGCCAAGAGAAGTTAACGTACAGTAAAGCCAAAATATGCCAAGATAAGTTAACGTACAGTAAAAGTAAAGTTGATTCTCCACGCATAACTTTCCTCAAACCCAACGAATTTAAGCAGTTATTAGCAAAAAAGAAGGAGCTTGATCCACTGAGTGTTCTTAGAGCTATGTCAACAGCCTTCGTTAATTAGAACTCTAGTTATAGAGGTTTGAGAGAAGAAAAATATTGAAAAAAAAATCTTGAATGCAAAGTTTATTAATAAATTCTTTTAATATATAAGATTGCTTTTTACGATTGTTTAATTCATTGGTTATGATCTAAATTTTCACAACATTTGGATTCATAAATGACATCTACGAGGGCGGATCAATAAGTTCGTGACTTTTCGAACTTCCCTCGTAGTTATATAATATGCAAAACTGATCCATTTTAAATGATCAGTTGGGTTTAAGAAAGCTGTTTGCTGTTTGATGGGTGCCTCGTTTGCTCTCAATTAACAATAAACATAATCGTGTGACAACTTCAAAGGATTGTTTGGAGTTGTTTAACCGGGTTACGAATTGCCTATTTTAAGGACCTCCAAAAATCCTATTTTTGGAAGGGATACAAAAAGGGTTGAAAGGAGATTATGTTTAAAAATATTTTCTTTTTGCAAACGCCCTCGTATTTCACTTTTTTTAATCTTCTTTTCTTTCCTTTGTATTTGCTAAAGCATTAGAAATTCCAAAAATTCGACTAAACACCATTTAGCGATCAGTGCATTGTTGCTACTAAAGAGGAGAAACCCCCAAAGTAGCACGAAAATACGTTGCAGGCCTTAGAATACCCTAAAATAATGACATACCAAGCACTTCGGTAAAAAGTCAGGTTTTTCGTTAAATAAAAACTTTTAATCCTCTTTATAAATCTATGTAAAATATGAGTATTTGATTGCATTTTAATGAACGCTTCGTTAATTTTTTTTTTCAAACCTAGAATTTTCTCAAAACAATTAAGAAGTTAATTTACAAATTACTAAATTAGTCACTAACAATTAAATGCGCCAAAATGCTTATTATATTGCTGCTAGGAAAAAAGTAATAGTTACCTTTTCACACTGCCACTGAACGTTTGTGAATCAGAGTTCTTATTAAAGGTTAATAAAACCATATTTTTCAACAAATGTACAATATAGAATATAAAGCTAAAACAACGATGATTTTTATGAATTTATTAAACTTTCTTTTGTAGGTATTTTTGAAACACATAAATAACCCCATTAAATACGATATGAACTTTAAAAAACGTGCAGGCGCCTAAAAAATACATTAAGTTTTTCAAGAGAGCCAAAAGTGTATTTATTCAATCGATCTTCAACAATATTAAAAAAATTAAGTTTATAACCCACATAGAAAAAAAGTTTGAATGGTAGATATATCTGATTACAGAATTGGTAATTTGATCATTAATAGTTAAGATATGCATTAATACTTCTATATAATGTATATATTTATTCAGTCGATGTGTCAGATATTTTATAAACATTTTCAGTTTTTCAGTTTATATAGCTACCCGTGAGAAGAACATGGATTTTCTAAATTAAATCCGATCAATGGTTGACTTTTTAATATCAATTTTTACTTTAGCGATTTTTGATTTTGTATATTTTTATTTTGATGATTTTTATTTTTAGCGATTTTTGTTTTTCGCGATTTTCGGTTTTGGCGATTTTTGATTTTGGCAAATTTTGAATTTGGCGATTGCGCCCATTGTCATAATACTTCATATATATATTTTCTATAAGAGGCGCACGCCCACTTTCCTTACCAGCCAATTTTTTATCTGATTACTCACATTAATATCTGATGAACCCGTACAAATTGTCAAGGCTTTCCCTATTATAGTGATCGAGATATATGATATTGAATAATTTCTTTGAGGTGCCACACCCACCAAAAATACCAAGAAAATTTATAGCCTATAGTTCCTTTCAGATACACAGTAAGACTTTTTAAACATTTCAGGATGATCGTTCCAATGGTTTAGCCTCCTATAAACTACAAACAAACAAAAGTACATACTATCGCTTCTATATATATAGATATGGATAGACTACTCACAATATATTGACGGGATCAGCGATGTATTTTTGACAGCACAGTCTTTACATTTTATACCCTATACCACTATGTGACCTAGACTTATCTTTTATTATACCGATCGACTCAGAATCACTTTCTGAGTCACAAATATGAATATATTTTGATGAAATTTACAATATAAGTATATATCTGCTATACTATAAACGCTAATGAAATTGGTGCAACTCGGTTCATGTTGAGATCTTCATGTTGAGATCTAGTCCCCATACAAATGTCTCCTATGAGATAGACTTAAATTTCCATAATATCTAAATAATCATATGGATCTCTGTCAAACTGGGTTTGTGTTTGTCCATTACATCCATTTATCAGTAGTCCAAAAATAAACCCTATATGACAATTCTTAGTCATAGCTCCCATATGAAGCATATTCTCGATCTTCATTTAAATCTATCGAAAAACAAAAATATCGCAGGTTTTTTTTCAAATTTGGTTTGTATATGTTTTTGCAAAAAACAAGTAACTTTACCAAATGTGGTTTTAATGGTAGATATATCTGATAATATATAATATATAATATATAATATATAATATATAATATATAATATATAATATATAATATATAATATATAATATATAATATATAATATATAATATATAATATATAATATATAATATATAATATATAATATATAATATATAATATATAATATATAATATATAATATATAATATATAATATATAATATATAATATATAATATATAATATATAATATATAATATATAATATATAATATATAATATATAATATATAATATATAATATATAATATATAATATATAATATATAATATATAATATATAATATATAATATATAATATATAATATATAATATATAATATATAATATATAATATATAATATATAATATATAATATATAATATATAATATATAATATATAATATATAATATATAATATATAATATATAATATATAATATATAATATATAATATATAATATATAATATATAATATATAATATATAATATATAATATATAATATATAATATATAATATATAATATATAATATATAATATATAATATATAATATATAATATATAATATATAATATATAATATATAATATATAATATATAATATATAATATATAATATATAATATATAATATATAATATATAATATATAATATATATATTCAATAGTCAGCAAACTGACACCGAAAACAACAAGAACCAATTCCTTAAAATGTAATCCTTTGACACTTTGAAGTACATTTAAAAAGAAACCAAATCAGGAAAAGAAAAATTATAACAGCAGATTTACTCTATTTGCCATATGGCTTCAGAACATAATTGTGCTTACATTTAAGCCCTTTGCCTTGAATAATTGCTTTCAATTAAAAAAGTAATTATCTTATTAACATTGTAATGTAAAATCTAGCCTTATTTGTATCTTAGTGTTAAAAACATTGGTTATAATAATGTGTTAAGAATATGCCAGTGGTTTCTATAAAATTTTATTAAAATTGAATTATCCTTAAGAGTGCCACAATTGAAGAAAAAACAAGTAAGAAAATTATAGTCGGTCTAGACCGACTATACGATACCCTATACCATGCGTTTAGAGACCCTATCTCAGACCCAACTAACTGGATATAGAAAATAGGCATAAACCAAATTTGAGTGGGATTATTATTAATTTTTTCGGCTGCAGATATGAAAAAGTTCATATCGGATGCTATATCTATATGAGGACTAGGCCCAAAAATGGACCGATCCTGACCATGTTTGGTAAAGTCTCTTGTATTTTGCAAAAATATATGCAAACAAAATTTGAGAAGAATCAGTGCAATATTTTTGTTTTTTGATAGATTTAAGTGAAGATCGGGAAAAAACTCTATATGGGGCCGATGACTAAGAGTTGTCCAAAAGGGATAATTTTTGCACTACTGATTAATAGATGTAATAAACATATACAAACATAATTTGACTAAGATTTGTATGATAATTTGGATCTTATGGCAATATATGTTGATTTCATATGGGTCATTTGTATGGGGCTAGGTCTGAACATGGACCGATTCTTATCAATTTCAATAGCGTTCATCCCATGGCCGATAAAAGATCAAATACCAAATTTGGTCAAAATATATTCATATTTGCGACCTGCAGTTTGATTACAAGCTTTACATGGACACACAGACGGACGGACGGACGGACGGACATCGTTAAATCGAATCAGATTGTGATTCTAAATCGATCGGTATAATTAAAGATGGGTGTAGGTCAAATATTTTTGGTTGTTACAAACAGCAGCACAAAGTCATTATACCCAAACCACCTAGTCGTATAGGGTATAAATAGGAATAGTTTTTTGAATAGGAATTTTCGTATGTGTCTAGAAATTTTTTTAGTGTGTAATGATATTAAAAAATGCATTTATGTGACGTAATTATTATCACATTAATTTCAGGAATGGCCATGAAAGCGGGTTACTTGACTTGATCGTTTAAAAGAAGAAATAAAATAATTTCCACAGTTCTATTTAGCTGCTTATGAACTTGTTCCATTTCATTACAATTGCAAAAAAAAAAAAAAAACATTAACATATAATATATTTTTATACCCTATACCACTATGTGGTTTGGGTATAATGACTCTGTGCTGCTGTTTGTAACAACCAAAAATATTTGACCTAGACCCATCTTTAATTATACCGATCGAATCAGAATCACTTTTTGAGTTGATTTAACAATGTCCGTCCGTCCCTCCGTCCGTCCGTCCGTCCGTCTGTGTGTCCATGTAAACCTTGTAATCAAACTGCAGGTCGCAAATAAGAATATATATTGATGAAATTTGGTATATAAGCTTTTATCGGCCATGGGATGAACGCTGTTGAAATTGGTGAGAATCGGTCGATTTTAAGACCTAGCCCCCATACAAATTACCCCTATGAAATCGACATAAATAGACATAAGATCCATATTATCATACAGATCTTACTCAAATTGGGTTTGTATGCGTTCATTACATCCATTAATGAGTAGTCCAAAAATGATCCCTATGGCCCCATATAGACTGCTTCCCGATCTTCACTTAAATCTATTAAAAACAAAAATATAGCACTGATTCTTCTCAAATTTTGTTTGTATATATTTTTGCAAAATACAAGAGACTTTACCAAACATGATCATAATTGGTCCATTTTTGGACCTAGTCCCCATATAGATATAGCATCCGATATGAACTTTTGCATATCTGCAGCCAAAAAAATTAATAAAAATCCCACTCAAATTTGGTTTTTTTGCTTATTTTCTATGTCCAGTTAGTTGGGCCTAAGAGATAGGGTTTCTAAACGCATGGTATAGGGTATCGTATAGTCGGTCTAGACCGACTATAATTTTCTTACTTGTTTTTAAATTAGCATTGTTACGTCCAATGCTAATGGAAATTCCCAAGTGTGATATAAATATATATCAAATTTACTATCTAAACACAATTGTGGTATACATGGAGACTCTGTACATGTACTTCATGCAGTTCAGTTTAGGAACTGTTAACGAAATTTAAAACCCCGCAAAACAACTGGCAATGAAAATTTAAAGATTTGGAATATTTGATTAGTTTTTTTTTTATTACTGAATTAATGTAAAACTGTTCACAGTGATGTGCTCATATTTCGTCCTATGTTTTAATAACAATAAACAACTTTTATGGCGAAAGTCTTCCACTATTAAATTTTACTGTACTGATATCAATATTTTCCTGTTTATATTTTATAATGACTTTGTGCAGCTGTTTGTAACTACCAAAAATATTTGACCTAGACCCATCTTTTATTATACCGATCGAATCAGAATCACTATCTGATTCGATTAACGATGTCCGTCCGTCCGTCTGTGTGTTCATGTAAACTTTTTAATCAAACTGCAGGTCGCAAATATGAATATATTTTGATGAAGTTTGGTATATAAGCTGTTATCGGCGATAGGTTGAACGCTATTGAAATTGGTGAGAATCGGTCCGTGTTCAGACCTAGCCCCTACAATGACCCCTATGAAATCGACATAAATTGCCATAAGATCGAAATTGTTATATAGATGTTTCTCAAATTGGGTTTGTATGCGTTTATTACATCCATTTTTGAGTAGTCCAAAAATGATCCCTATGAGACAATTCTTACTCATAGGCCCCATATAGAGGTGCTTCCCGATCTTCACTTAAATCTATCAAAAAACAAAAATATTGCACTGATTCTTCTCAAATTTTGTTTGTATATAATTTTGCAAAATACAAGAGACTTTACCAAACATGGTCAGGATCGGTTCAATTTTGGGCCTAGTCCCCATATAGATATAGCATCCGATAAGAACTTTTTCATATCTGCAGCCAAAAAAATTAATAAAAATCCCACTCAAATTTGGTTTATGCTTATTTTCTATGTCCAGTAAGTTTGGCCTAAGAGATAGGGTCCCTAAACGCATGGTATAGGATGTCGTATAGTCCGACTATAATTTTCTTACTTGTTTTTCACTAAATTTAAGATGATGACTAATTTTTAAAAACAGATATACTTAGTTATACCACTTTGTGGTCAGGGTATAAGGCTGTGTTGATGTTTGTAAATACCAAAAATGATCTGAGCTAGACCCAGCTTTTATTATATAGACACACTTTATCGACACTATCCGTCTGTCTGTCTGTGGACCTGTAAGCCTTATAATCAAATTCCAGGTGGCATGTAAGTTTAATGAAATTTTAGTATATGATCTTTCGTCGGCCATAAGATTACCGTTAGCAAAATTATTAAAAATTTGTGCATGTTCACTACGAGGGCGGTCTCAGAACAACCCGACGATATAAAGAAAACACAGAGAATTTGGGAAAAATTTGCTTTATTTCGTAACATAATATCCTTTTAGCTCGATATAATTATCTCAGCAAATTCAATAGCTTCGATACCCTGTTTATAGTGAGAACTGGCTGGCTCCTAAAAATAGCAAGTGTTGTACGCATGTCTCATTCATGGTTACGAATTGGCAAAACAGTCGGCTTTTTTGTGGTGAAACAGCCAAATACTCTACTTAAACATCTTCACGACGCTTTTGTTCTAATGTGAGCATACGCGACACCCATCTTGCGGACAGCTTTCTCATCTCCAAATTTTCGGTAAATATGCGATGTATAGCACTTTTTGAAATGCCTACCAATTTAGATTGCTCACGCACATTCAGCCAATGATCATTTAATACTATTTGGTGGAGATTTTCTTAACCGCTTCTGGAGTGGCCACCTCAATTGGTCGACCGCTACGGTACACAGTGGGATCGCTTCATATATTTCTTGGCAAAAAGTCTAAGGAAAGCTCGTGGAATATTGATATTTCACCCAGAGCCTTTTATTAACTCAGTTAAGAAAAACTTAAAGTTTCATCAAAATTGAGTACGCCCATCGCCCCCGCTCATATAACCCGAAAAGATTTTTTTGTCCGTAATTTTTATTTCTTTACCAAAAGTCATTAAATTTGGCAAAAAGTATAAGGAAAGCTAGTGGAATATTGAAATTTAACCTAGAGCAGTTTATAAACTCAATTAAGAAAAACTTAAAATTCATCAAAAAACTTAAAATCATCACCGAAAAGATTTTTTCGTTCGAAATTTTTATTTCTTTTCCAAGAGTCATTAAATTTTGCTCATGTCATCAGTGTTATGAAGTTGAGATATATGGAGAGTTTCATGGAATTCGGCCTCGCCCATCCCCTGCCCATATAACTCGATATGATTTTTTTAACCCAAAATTTTTATATCTTTACCAAAAGTCATAAAACTTGCCACAAGTCATCAGTGTCATGAAGTTGAGATATCTTAGGAGTTTCATGGAAATGGGCACGCACCAATGCCCCCAGCTCGTATACCCGAAATTTAATTTTTGGACCCGAATTTTTGTTTCTTCATTTAAAGTCTTCTAACTTGACTCAAGTTATCAGTATTATGAAGTAATGATGTTTGCAAAGTCGTAGAGAAATATGCCACACCCATATAACCCAAAAAAGTTTTTTTTTTTTTTTTTTAAATTTTGTTTTTGAAACAAACTGAAAAAGTTTTGTTATTCGGCTCAAACGCTGTAACTAACAAAATTTTTCCATGAAAAAAACTAGCTGAAACAAGATAAACGATGTAATTACTGATAAATATTTTTTCATGTATTCACATATAGATTTTTGTTCATCTTCTATCATTTCTTCAACGGCATATCTGAATAGTTCCAAACAGGCAATGGAAGATATCAGTATTTGTTGCGACTCTGTTGCACTTTCTGGAGAACATTACTCTATATCTACTATAGTCCTTACTTAGAGCTTCTTCAGTTTCTTAAAACGCATGGGACTAAAGGTATTCACCATTTTATATCGTGTCTCTTTAAATTACTGAAATGAAATTTCGTGTGACTTTTTTATTATAAAATTTATAATTTTGTTCAACAGTATACAATATTATCCGAATATTACTTATTAAATCAAAAGGATACACTCCCACCTTTAAGTTTTTTGTAACCAAAACGCAAAGTTCGATAAAGCTCAAATTTATTTTATACAAGAAAAACTACAAACACTGAATTTTTGAGTGCCATCATAAAAACCTGAATATTTTTAAACTCCATATTATTGTTATCCAATTATTTTTTAAAGTTAATGCTGAAATATTATATTTTTCAAATATACTTACACTCAATAGATATGACATAAAGAAATTATCTACCCGGACCATTGAAATGCATGAAAAAGTGAGGCAGTTAAGGCAGTTTCGTTTAGGTGTGACTTTGCCGCGTTATTTTGGACAAAAAAAATTTTTTTTTCTAAAAAACAATATATTGCATTTCCATTAATTAAACAATTCTCTACAAAACGGCATCATTACATTTTCGATATTTTACACTCGAAAAACGGACTTTCTGCCAGCAAAATCCACAGTGCGGTGTTCGTCTTGGTAGCTCGTACGGCTTCGTTTTAACTCTGCCACCCAACATTTTGTACTCATGAATAAAGGACCAGACTCCCCCAGAGTAGAATCTAGCTTGGTTTTAATACTGGCTTGACTAAGACCTTTCAAAAGAAAGTATAGTATTCCATAACAGTTACCAATTTTTCCATGTTTACAAATTCACCGAGATCGTTTACTTTTTATGGCTCCATATCAAAATACTAAACAACATGGAGCCTTGAAACTTGAAACGTATGTTTCATATAGTTGCTACTTTTCACAGAAGTAAATACTAAAGGATAATTTTTATTCATAGTCCCTGTATTAAGTTGCTTCCCGATCTTCACTTAAATCTATCAAAAAATAATTGGTTTGGTTTGGTTTTTGAGTAAAATAAGTGACATTACCAAATACAGCATCCAATATGAACTTTTTCACATTTGCCGGCCACAAATTAATAACAATGCTACTAAAATTTATTTTTTTTTTGCTTGTTTTTATAATAAATTGTATTGTTTAACGGCCTACACCGACTATAATATTCTTTATTTTTTTTTTTTTATGAAAATAACTAAAATCAGTTTATTTTAAATTAAATTTAGTATTTAGAGAACATTGGAACCGGTTATTCGAAAACCTGTTTTTGAAAAGCGATTTTTTAGATATTCGAATACCAGTTTCTTAAGCATGTTGATTATTTGACAACTCTAGTTATATGTGAAAAAATGGAAAAAAGTTTTTCAAGTACATTATTGACATTTCACCTCTTTCATTTTACAGCGATAGCGGTATCAATGGACGCATGTATATTTTTTGTGAAATCCAATACTTATGAACTTTTAAATCATTTTAACACTTTTGCTACCATTAGGATCATGCGTCCCAAGCTAAATTTAAAAAATCGTCAAAATTACAATACACTCTCTATTTAAATTAGACAAAGTCCGATTGGTAGCTTTAAGTATTTTCTGCTCATAATGAGCTGTTTTGAGCATGTTCAGTGAGTATATTGTTTTTATACCCTATACCACTATGTGGTTTGGGTATAATGACTTTGTGCTGCTGTTTGTAACAACCAAAAATATTTGACCTAGACCCATCTTTAATTATACCGATCGAATCAGAATCACTATCTGATTCGATTTAACGATGTCCGTCCGTCCGTCTGTGTGTCCATGTAAAGCTTGTAATCAAACTGCAGGTCGCAAATATGAATATATTTTGACGAAATTTGGTATATAAGCTTTTATCGGCCACGTAATGAACGCTATTGAAATTGGTGAGAATCGGTCCATGTTCAGACCTAGCCCCCATACAAATTAGCCCTATGAAATCGACATAAATTGCCATAAGATCCAAATTGTCATATAGATCTTACTCAAATTGGGTTTTGTATGCGTTCATTATGTCCATTAATGAGTAGTCCAAAAATGATCCCTTTGGCCCCATATAGAGCTGCTTCCCGATCATCACTTAAATCTATTAAAAAACAAAAATATTGCACTGATTCTTCTTAGATTTTGTTTGTATATATTTTTGCAAAACACAAGAGACTTTACCAAACATGATCAGGATCGGTCCATTTTTGGACCTAGTCCCCATATAGATATGAATGAACTTTTTCATATCTGCAGCCAAAAAACTTAATAAAAATCCCACTCAAATTTGGTTTTTGCTTATTTTCTGTGTCCAGTTAGTTGGGCCTAAGAGATAGGGTTTCTAAACGCATGGTATAGGGTATCGTATAGTCGGTCTAGACCGACTATAATTTTCTTACTTGTTTTATGTGGGTTTTTTTCATTTGCGATAATAGATCCCCCTGGTTTTGTTTGATCCCTATAAATGGGATATATTGTCCCATTGGTATATATTACTAAGGTAATTTGTATGTTTGCAGAATGAATAAAAACAAATCTGATGGTAGATTGAAGGAAGACGAAATCTACGCGATGATCAATTCCAGTGACTCTTTAGTGCTTCTGATTCAGAACATAATCCTGCTTTCGACGAACAAACAGATGAATCTTTGGACGAGCTTGATGAACTTTTAGACAATGATGTAAATTCCAACAGTGTCCGATATAAATTCCAATTTTCAAGTATTATGAGGACAACCATCGGACTTATTTTGTTTTTGATTTTCTATCAGTGAAGATATTGAGTCCGTTATAGTAGCACAAATTTCAAGAAATTCAACTGAACTTCTAATTTTTCAATGTTTGTTTCCAGAATCTCTGTTCATTTTTATTGCGCAGGCCACCAATGAACGATTGAGTCTTTTGGAAGAAAAAGAAGGTCGAAAAATACCACGAACTAGTGCATCAGATATTAAAATTTTGTTAGGTATTTCTGTTATAATGAGCTATAACAAACTTCTCGAGATTTCTGATTACTGGTCCCAAGATGAGTCAATGACAAATGAATATATAAAGAAGGCTATGGTGCGAAATCTTTATCAAACTTTGATGTCGAAATTGTATTTTAAGCTTTTATTATATGGAAGAAGTTACCAATTGCTTGAAATATACTTTTATAAAATCTCGCAGCGATAATTTGCATCAGAGCATTGAAGAATCCATGGCCAATTAAAATTTGGCAATAATGCGATTCCAAAACTGGATACACATACGATTTTAATACTTACGCCGGTAAAGATGAATGCCCTGCTTCATTTGGCACTTTAGGGGAAAAAGTCGTTACTAAATTGAGCAATGTATTCGCAATCCAAACAGTTTTGGTGTTTGATCATTTCTTCACATCATATAAACTGATGAAAACTTTACCATTTGCTTGCATAGGAACATGTATTCAAAATAGGATGAACCTGCCAACTTGTTCTAGAGCTTTTGTTAACTGTCCCGAAGCCTTGAAAAATAAAAATTATTGTAAAAAAAAAATGTAGTAAAAAAATTAACAAAACCTGTATTTTAATATTCTCATAGAAAAACTACCGATGGGATATTTAGTTCCAATTTATGACATTTAAAAAACCCAGTGGGTCATAAAATCACAGAACATATCTTATTTCAGAAGGATACTAGATTTAAAAAAAAATTTTTTTGTGCTCTTTAATATCACATCTATGCGAAAAAATTTCTTAATGTTGTCAAAAATTACTCCTTATAGTACGGTAGTGAAAGGGTTAAAGGAAACATGATCACAAATTGAAAAATTTAAATTTTGTCCAACTCTATAATCTAGGTTTTCTTATATTTATGTATTAATTATTTAATTGTTATATTGCCTTATTAAACATATTCTCTTTTAAAATAAAAACAACATTTGATGACATTTTTTATATCCATAAAAATATACATTTATTTATTTTGTTTTTATAAAGAGAGTATACAATACTACACAAGCTTTTTGAAATAACTAAACTACATACATTTACAATTCAAAAAACATTTAGATGTCCTTTGTTATAAAAAAAAATGTACATTTATACTAATCATGCATGTAAATCGTTTATCAAAATAAAATTCCCTAAAACATCAAGATATATAAAAAAATATATATAGTAAAAACTTTATACCAAAATATTACTTAAATTTAATAGAAAATTATTTAATTGTATTTTTGTTTTGTTATTTTCAATAAACATACGTAACATATCGCGCCTGTACCTCTATAGTGAGTCAACTCAAAATTTACAAGTTTTCAGTAGAGGCAAAAAACGGATTTTTTTTAAATATTTACTATAAAATTTAAAAACAGTTGTTTCATTCTAAAGAATTGCGAATAATAAGTATACAACAGTAGTTGTTTTTGCGATTTTTTCAGTGATCATCAAAAATAACAAGTTGTTTGGGTGCAACTCAAAATATGTATTTTTAGTGGATTCTAAAGAAGTTATTGTTATAACAAGGATTGCAACAATTTTGTTTTTTGCGAAAGACTAGAAAATCGATGTAAGATTTTTACAGTGGATAGATATGACCATTGTGTATCGTTTTCTTGCAAAAAGTGAAAATTGAAAAATTTTGATTTGACTCTAGAGGTACAGGTGCGATATAATCAATATTGACAATGTAATGGTAGTAGCTAAATGAATTTTATGAAAACACAATCTTGTGTACAGTATGAAAGTTGTTGTTTTTTTTAAGAAATGGTTTTGATTTGCTCTGGAAAATCTTTTGAGATTTATTAGTTTTCTTTAAAATTATTTTTTGTCTTAATAATTTAAAATATTTCAATTTTAACTTTAATTAACTGACACATAAATTGTGTTTTCTTTAGCTTAAGGCATATTTTGGTATTTTTAATATATTTTTATTTATTTTTTATTTATTTATTTCTTTCTTTTTTTTTTTGGCAACACAATGTTTGATTATTATATAAGTTTAATAAAAATTGGTTCATCGAAAATTTTTGTTTTTTATTTATAAAATTTTATGTTAAATATAATAATAATTATGCATCGTTTTTTGTTTTGTTTTAAATGCTAAAAAAAAATTTGCTTACAAACTATTAAAACAAACTAAAATAAAATTTAAAAAAAAATCTGAATGTTTTTCTTTTTTTTTTTTAATTAAAATAATTTATTCTTTTTCACACAAGACAAGCTTAACGGGCTGTCTTCAACTTCCATTTCAAGAAGAGATAAGCCGATACTCTTAAGACTACAAATATACCAACTAAAGCCACAACATCTAATGTATAGCTAGCATTAACCATATCCAATTCTTCTAGAGTGGTCATGGGCGATTTAAAATGACAATAGGTTTGGAAACACTTGAGCTTATCACGGCTGTAGCCATAAGTAGCAATAGCAGTACCTTCGAAACCGTATCTAATGTAGGACAGATATGTTATCCATCTTAGGTAAATCGGTATGGCATCGAAAGACACGAAGAAGCCGGAGAACAGCAAGAAAGGCACCGACATAACGGGAGCTAAGAAAACACCATTTTGTACATTCATGGCAGCACCAACAACCAAACCGACAGATTGTGCTACGAATGAGATCATCAGACAGGCGCCCAAAAACATTGAATATCGGAAGAGTTCCCATGGTTGTGACGTGAAGTAGTAAACAATCGATACGTAGATAACACAGAAAATAGCCTTGGGGAATATATAATCATTATTATTTTAAATTATATATAGATCTGACTTCATTTGAAACATTACCTGGAAGGGTAAATCCGCTATTGATATTGCCAAATAATATGATTTAAGTGAATACCATCGATTAAAGTTTTCCTTTAACAACACCGGCATTTCAAGGGGGACTGAAAAAGAATAAGGAAAATATTAAAAATGAAAGTTTTAATGAAAATTTAAGATATTTTAAATATTAATATCAATTGTAATTAAATTCATTTCTTTTTGCTTTTTCTAAAAATCCTTGTCATTGATATTTATACCCTATACCACTATGTGGTTTGGGTATAATGACTTTGTGCTGCTGTTTGTAACAACCAAAAATATTTGACCTAGAACCATCTTTACCGATCGAATCAGAATCACTTTCTGAGTTGATTTAACAATGTCCGTCCGTCCGTCCGTCCGTCCATCCGTCCGTCCGTCCGTCTGTGTGTCCATGTAAACCTTGTAATCAAACTGCAGGTCGCAAATATGAATATATTTTGATGAAATTCGTTATGTAAGCTTTTAGTTGCCATGGGATGAACGCTATTGAAATTGGTGAGAATCGGTCCATGTTCAGACCTAGCCCCCATACAAATTACCCATATGAAATCGACATAAATTGCCATAAGATCCAAATTGTCATATAGATCTTACTCCAATTGGGTTTGTATGCGTTCATTACATCCATTAATGAGTAGTCCAAAAATAATCCCTTTGACCCCATATAGAGCTGCTTCCCGATCTTCACTTAAATCTATTAAAAAACAAAAATATTGCACTGATTCTTCCCTAATTTTGTTTGTATATATTTTTGCAAAATACAAAAGACTTTACCAAACATGATCAGGATCGGTCCATTTGTAGACCAAGTCCCTGCATAGATATAGCATCCGATATGAACTTTTTCATATCTGCACGCAAAAAAATTAATAAAAATCCCACTCAAATTTGGTTTTTGCTTATTTTCTATGCCCAGTTAGTTCGGCCTAAGAGATAGGGTCTCTAAACGCATGGTATAGGGTATCGTATAGTCGGTATAGACCGACGATAATTTTCTTACTTGTTTTACTTTGAAAAGGCCAAAATTAAGAAGCATGGAGTTGTTGGTTACAAATTCGTTTATTACTTATGAAAGCAAAATTGCGAAAATTACCAAAGCTGGATTTAACAAATGAAAAACAATAGCATTACTACTTTTGTCATGATCCAATCGATGTGACTGATACACCAAAGTGCTAATTATATGTTTGTAAATAAATAGAATTATTCTCAAAATACTTATATATTATTTACGCATTTGAAATCATTTAGTATTTAATGAAACGTTAAAGTGCACAGCAATAATAAGAAAATAAATTCGTTCAGAACTTTTCTTATACCTCTTCATGTTAAAAAAAAAAATCGTGTCATTTTCCTCATATTTTTATAAAAAATTTAGTTTTTTATATGTTTCAAGAGAATTAATCTTAATAGGAATATATGATGGAGTTTTATAACTAACTAGCTGAATTCGGTGTACTTCGCTACCCCTCATCGTTGTAAAATAAAACAAAATAAAAAAAAATATTTATACATTAACAAAATATTATTTATTTAATTTAGAATTAATTATTGCAATGTTTTAGAACGTACAATATTTTTAGTTTGTCCATCTGGAGCATAAACATATAAGTCGGTGGGTTTCCCTACACGTGAGCATGCAACATAAAGCTGTCTATGCGAGAAAAATGGATTTGCTAAATTTAAGCCGCAAAATTGAAGAGATTGACCTTGAGCTTTGTTAACAGTCATCGCAAAGGCTAATCAAACAGGAAACTGCAATCGTTTGAAGTCGAATGGTAAATCAGTTGGGATCATTGGAATGCGTGACAAAAGTACATCTGTTCATTTATACTTTCCTGTTATAATGGTCGCTTCTATTAAATTATTTAGCATTTTTTTACTGCAAGTCGAGTGCCATTGCAAAGCCGTGGTGGAGCGATATTGCGCAGTAAAATAATGGGCACTCCAATTTTGAGTTGTAGCACATGTAGTGGAAAGCCTGGCATTAATGTGTCGAATATAAAAAATTGGGTGTAGTGAGTGAAAGTTTTACACTGCGAAAGTTTAAGGAAGAATGATGTACAGGTCTGGCTTCATACAAATCGGAAACAAAGGGACGTGGCCTGCCGAATTTCGCATGGAATGTGTACCTATTTAAGAAAACACCTTATCAAGCAAATCAGTCCATGCCAAATATTGAGTTATATGGGCGGGCCCTCGCCCCTTTGTCCACTAACAACTTTATATAGTCAAGGGCTTAATAGAAGTTATTATGGATTTTACTTTTTCTAAAAGGGCGCGGTCCCGCCCACTTTTTTTGTAGTACTATTTCTATTAATTTCAATACGATATGTACCAAATATCATCGCCGTAGGTTAAAAAATGGCCGAGATATGACGATTTTAAATTTTGGGTTATATAGGCGGGACCACGCTCCTTTGCCAACTAACAACTTTATATAGTTACGGACTTAGTATTTCGCAAAAATATCCTTTTGTGAAAATTTCATGACGATCCTTCCAGTAGTTTAGAAGATATTACGATTTTGTATTTTTCTGAAAAAGGGCGTGGTCCCGTCCACTTTTCTTCTAGTGTGTATTTCTATACATGCCAATACCATATGTACCAAATATGACCGCTGTAGGTCAAAAATTTCCCGAGATATGACGATTTAAAATTTTGGGTTATATGGGCGTGGCACCGCCCCTTTGTCTAATCAAAAATTTATATAGCCTATTATTCCATCCAGAGTCACAGTAACACGCTTTGAGAATTTGAGGAAGATCGGTTCAGGGGTTTGGCCTCCTATAAAGCACAAACAAACACATTCATTTTTATATATATAGATTGAAAGCAGATTAATTATAATTTAAGGTAAAATGGGGCGAAAAAGGGGGATTTGGTAATAAAAAAATGTATGGCTACCTTACCTGTAGATAAAAAGCGTATAAAACTTTAGGTAAATACATATTACAAAAAAAGTATTTTGTATAGCAAACATTGTTAGTGGTATAAGTAAGTATCTGAATTAAAAAAAAGAGGGCGGTGAAGTGGGCGTGGTTCATAGTTATATGGCGACGTTAACAGTATTAAGAGCAATATACTACTAAATAAAAAAATCCGTTGGAAGGAACAAATTTGTACAGAGAACTAAAAGTTTAAAACTTTCAAACAAAATTTGGCGTGAAAAGGGGCGTGAAAGGGGGCGTGGCGTAAGAAATGTTTATTTCTACCTCGCCTGGAGTATAATGTGTATACAATTTGAAGTAAATCTGTTAAAAACTATATGGGAGCAATTACATAATTTTAAAAAAGTGGGCGTAAAAGTGGGCGTGCCGGTTAAATGCTGTGAAAATCTCAGGAAGATCGGTCCAGAGGTTTGGTGGCCTATAAGGTACAAACAAACAAATAAACAAATAAACACACACACATTCAATTTTATATATATAGATTAACTGTAACCCGAGCGCTTTGCTACACCCATCCTAACGAAATAAAATACTGGGAATACATTTTGTAGAAAACTATTTTATTTATTTTTGGTGATTTTTGATTTTGCCAATTTTGTTTTTGCGATTTTAAATTTTGGCGATTTTTGATTTTGGCTTTTGCGGTTTTTGATTTTTGTCGATTTTTGCATTGGCGATTTTTGAATTGTTATTAGCGATTTTCGGTTTAGCGATTTTTTATTTTGGTGATCTTTGTTTTTTTGTTATTTTAAACTTCTTGATTTTCGAGGTTGGCAATTTTTTATTTTGACGATTTTTGTTTTTGGCGATTTTTGTTACTCGCGATATTCGGTTCTTGCAATTTTCGTTTTTTGTCGATTTTTATTATTCTTGATTTTCCGATTTGACGATTTTTGTTTTATGTGATTTTTAATTTTGGCGATTTTTATTATTCGCGATTTTTGGTTTTGGCTATTTTTGGTTACGGCCCATATTTTCTACGACAATTCACATTGGTAATTAATGTACTTTTCAAAAGTTTCAAGACTGGTATTTTCATTGGCCATTTTTTGGCCAACTACTCACATTAATAACATATGAATTCAGACAAAGTCCCAAGGCTTTTTCTGTTATTGTACTCTAGTTGTATGACATTAAATATTTACTTTGTATGGTGGGTGCCAAGCCCATTGGTCTGATCTCGCCTCTTTTTTCGGGACTCTTCAAATTAATTTGTACATTAAGGTGGCCCTTAATAAAAAAAGAGTTTAAGCTCTCGGTCTCACCCCCTAGAAATATGCGAGTAGCAAAAAAAAAAACTGAGATATACAAAGTTTTGGGCCAGAAAACAGCCAGCTCTAAGCTCAACCCGATTGAAAATTTCGAGTATATATGGGGAAAATATGACTTTTTTCAGATATTACGAAAACTTCGTTCTACAGTTTAATTTTTCCGACAAATTTTTATATAATTCAGGATCAGTATTAAATTATCTTTTCAAAAAGCTACAACTTCAAAATCGAATAAAAACTCGGCAAGAAATTGCAAATGCCCCAGACCACTTTTGTGCCAAAAAAAAACTTGGTCATGAAATGATGGCATTTTTTCAACTTCGAGAAATTGATTGGTTTCTATACTTATTAGTACTCAGAAATTAAGTATTGTTTTATTACCACGTTGTTATCCTATTGCGCATTGAGACCGAAAATTGGAAATTTTTTTTATAAAATTTTGAAAACTCCTTTTTCAAGCTTTAAAAAATTTTCTGAAACAGAATTTAAAAAAAATCGATTTGGCACTTTAAGATTTTGTTAAATATATGTTTAAAATAAACTGTGCGAATTTTTAAGTAAATCCCAAGGACAAGGATTTTATTTTTGCGGATTTCGAGAAAAATGGGGGTTTTTATGAAATATTCTGTAAATGTACTATTTCTTAATACTTTAAATCAAAAATTTATCACTTTTCGACTTTTAAATGTTAAGTTCAATCTTAATAGCCTAGGGTTTCGGAAAAAAATAATATGATCCCATTAACCCATTTGTAATTGGGGTCACATATGACCCCAAGCTAATATAAGACAATTTATTCAAAAAATGCATATATTTTGTAAGTGCTGTTGAATTTTTAGAAGCGACGTTTAATATATAATAACGAAATGTAATAGGCTTCCATGCTATAAATATGGAATAAATTGAACAATGTTAACCCATTCCTTGCCGAGGCCAAACTTTGAATTTTGGCATATTTAAAAAAATTAAAAATATTTAAAAAAATTGTGCTATATTTTACGAAAATGATACAAAATTCAGCAGTATTTGCAAACATACTAGCTTGGGGTCATTTGTGGCGCCAAGTCCAAATGGGTCAATGACGTCAAATTATAAAATAATCATAATCATCAAATCATAAAAATCGGTTAAAAGTAGCACAATTTTATTTCCCAAAACAAACATAAAATATTCGATTTTTATATAACATTAGTTGGATCTAAGAGATAGGGTCCATAAATGCATGGTACAGGTTATTGTATAGTCGGTCCAAACCAACTGAAATTTTATTACGTGTTTATTTGTAAATTTAATCTAATTTTGTTTATTAAAACGAGATGAATGTTTAATCACAAATGCTTCTTCCTCATATTTTTTTTTAGTTATTTACATTTTTCCATATTTTTCAGATAATCGGTTTCCGCTTTCAAATGATTTGAAAACAAATTAAGTCGCTTCAACAAATCTGTTTTCTAGACTCGTACGTCTAATTGTAAACATCCAAACGAACTTCGATTTATTTAAATTTTGATTATCACCACAACAAATCGAAGACTTTTTGAAAAGGATTTAGATCATTGTCTAATTGCGTTTTCCTAAACAGACTTTCATATACAGCCAACTGTTAATAATAAAAGGATTAACTAATTTCATTCAATCATGGATTCCCAAAATAATTTGGAAGTCAGTATATCCTTGAGTTTTGTTGGAGTATAGAACGTATGTCATCAAATATTCATTTCTTAAGTGACTTCAACTTGTAGGTCAGTCAGTTTTGAACAATCAATGTTTTAATATTGTAAAAAAGATCGATTCAAATGATACACCTGAAAAAATCCATGTCATATATTATGAAAAAAATATCGTAGCTGATTATTTTATTATACGAAAATGTTTTTTAGCGAAGCCTTTAAAACATTTTGAAACTAACGAGATCTTTCGTGGCCAGTTTTTTTTCGTAATATATACACTTGCTAGAAAAAGTATACGTACACTTGAAGATTAATATTTTAGATATTAATAAAAGTTTTAATAAAATATTTTGAATTACGAACTTTTCTTGTTTTTTTGGAAATTTACGGAAAGCTTTTATTTGTTTACAACGTGCCCGGAAAAGTTTCCGTATATTTACAATTAGGGGAATCCCATGAATTATGCAACGATGTACAGGTGTGTTTGTATTATAAAGTTGATTTGACCTAATTATATTTCTTTTGGACACTCCATTTTGAAAAATTAGCTTAAAGGTTAGAAATGAGGGTAATTATCTTCGTGCAATAGCTTAGATCATAGGCAGAAGCTACATCTAAGTGAGTGTGAAAAGCGAACAATTTTGGCGTCAGTAAACCGATTCCCAGAGTTACTGCTTCACAAATTAAATCTAAAATCAATAAATCCATCGTCAAGATACCTTTCGCAAATATGACGAACAACGTATTGACTAACTATACGGTACTCTATATAATGCATTTAGAGAGGGTGTCTCAGATCCAACTAATTGGATATAGAAAATAGGAATAAACAAAATTTGAGTGACAATGTTATTAATTTTTTTTAAATGGATCAAAAAATGGACCATATTTGCAAAGTCACATATTTTTTGTAAAAATAAATTTGAGAAAAACCCGTGTAATATTTTTTATATCGAATCATGACTAAGTATTGTCCTACAGGGTTAATTTTTAGTCTACTGATTAATAGGTATAATAAACATACACCAACCAAATTAGATGACAAGATCTATATGGTAATTTTGGATTGTATGGCAATTTAAGTTGACCTCATAGAGTTTATTTGTATGGGGACTTTCTATGTGGACTTTGGCGAACGGAGAGACGGACAGATGGACAGACGGACGGATAGACGGACGGACAGACAGACAGACGGACAGACAGATGAATGGACGGACAGACGGACAGACGGACGGACATACGAATAGATGAACTTCGCTAAATCAACACAAAAAGTGATTCTGAGTCGATCGGTATAGTAAAGGATGGGTCAAATATTTTTGACAGCTACAGACATCAGCACAAACTCATTATACATGATATAAAAACTTTGCAAATAAGTATGAAGCCAAAGCTCCAGAATTTAGGGAATGGTTTTATTTTTCGATGAAGTAAGTTTTTCATTTCCGGATTAAAAGTAAAAGTTATTTTGGCGAAAAAGTGGAACTGTATTAAATAACAAAAATCTTTTGCCAACGGTTAAACTAGGTGAAGGTGGCATTATGGTCTATGGTTGCAATGCAGGCAGCAGGTTTGGTAAACTCGTATTTATTGAATCTATAATGAATCAAATTGGATACATAAACATTTTAAAACAAAGCGCACACCAACTGAACCTTGGATAAGATTTTAAGTTCCACCGGGATAATGATCCAAAACATGCGGCGAAAAATATCAAGCAGTGGTTGCTCTACAATACTGAAAATCAATTGAACTAACCACCACAATCACCCGGTCTAAATTCTATAGAGTATATGTGGAATTTGCTGGAGCGCGGAATCTGTGAGCATAAAATAACCTCAAAGGAAATGTCATTTTGGTAAAGAGGTTACTTTAAAGTCGATGACAAATCGGCTCACAAGGGCCTCAAGCGTAAAGGATATCCCAAAAGTTCTTCTTCTTTTCCTCTGCATGAAATTTTAAATAGAATTATACAGATTAAAAAAATAACAAATTGCTTAATAAATTTTGGAAAAAAAAAAACAATTCTGCATAGTTAATTTATTCTTCTTTTTTTTCGTAGTATAACAGTTTTAATTCTAGTTATACGGATACTTTTTGTAGTAAGTGTAAAAAACATTTGTTATTTTACGAAATAAAATTTTTACTAAAACAACGAAGAAAGTTCATTATTCCCTTCTGTAATTTCAACTTGGTGCTTTTGGGTCGCAGAATAATTTAGTAGCACTTCTTTGAATTCTGTAATAATTACGGAGTGCATTTCTAACTAGAGCAAAATAATTTATAGCAAATTTTTTTAAAGTGTTAAAATAAATTTATATAATAGCATTGCCATTAAGAAATCAAAGTAAAAACTACAACAAAATTTAAAACAAACCTTAAAAATTAAATTAAACTAGTATAGCCCAGCACTCGAAATTCGAGTGCAAATACTAAATCTTTATTCTTTTTTTTTCTTTCAATGTTTTTCTTATAAGTATATGTATAAAAACAATTTATGAATATCTAAATGAACCTAACCAATTTTCACAATTCAACGCAGGGCGTGTCATATACAATTTAAATCATTCGCATTAACAGAGTGCAACGAATTATTAGAAATAATTTATTTTATTTAATTTAATATACTTTTAAGACAGATTAAACATAAGTTTTATCATTCTCAGCTTCTCCTCCATATGAACTATAACTATGTCAATTTTCACATGCCTCCGTGCCCGCATATTGCTTAAAAAGGGAACTAAAAATTTACCTTCACGTTTTAATATTAAATTAAATAATCAAACTTTTATTAATCAAAATTTTCTTTTGACTTCAAATAATCGCATAAAATGAAATCCAATGGTGTTAAATCACGTAATCTAGGGTGCCAATTCTGTTTACCCAAATGAGAAAGTACCCGGCTAGAAAATAATTTATGCAGTAATTAAAACATTTACGGGGTAGATGTATGGCATGTGGTACCATTTTGTTGAAACTACATGTGAACGTCATCAATTTTTTCATACCAAGATATCGAGTATCAGTAACAGTCACTGCTAGAACAGCCTCATTTTCGAACAAGTATGGTCCAATGATGTATAAAGCCCAAAATCTACACCAAACAGTGACCAGTTGTGGATGAAACTGTTTTTCGACAAACACATGTGGGTTGTCTCAACCCCAATTGAGGCAATTTTGATGATTAATGAAGCCATAAGGGTGAAATTGTGCTTCATCGCTCATAATGAAAAGTCGCATGCACTTGTTGATGTTCAATAATTCATTCAATGAAGTCTCTTCGCTGTGCATGGTCATTGGGCTTCAGTTCATGTGACAATTGTACTTTATAAGCATGGAGACTCAGATCTTCATACGCTGTAGAGAGCTTCCTTAAATTTGTAATTTTGGCTCGCAACGTCGAATTGATGTTTTTGGCCTTTCACCAACACTCTTACGCTCTGATTCGATATTCTACGATAATTTCAACTGTAACCGCCAAACTTTCATTATTTTTTAAATATTGTTCAACTACTCTTACTAACCCTAAATTGTCAGCTGTCAAACTGTCTTTTTCTTCTTTTGATTGCTAACATTTTATAAATGACAGCAAAGTCAAATCTGTCATGAATTTTGCGACACCTTTTATAAGGCATGGATTTGTTTTCGGTTTATAAAATATAGTACATTAAATTTCAAATTATCGCAAATAACTGATATCGTGTAATCATTACGGTCATTAAATTTAATCTTGATTATATGAATAAAAATGTTGAATTAAGAATTAGAAAAAACGTTAAAATACAGATATAGAAGACTTACAGAAATCACTAAAATCATCAATTTCCAATAAGTCTTGTTCTAAATTGTTCACTTTTATGCTTATGTACTTTTCGAAAAGGGCTAAGGTTTCCTCAAATAAAGTTATGTCTCTTAATTCAAATAAAATACTTACATGATAAAATTGTAATTGTCATGGAGGTGTACATCAAGAACAACATGTTGAAGAACAAGAAACCCAAATTACTTAAAACTTTAGCACCATCATTACCGATATCATAATACAAAGCACCAATCAAGAAACCAACCAATAAATGAGCAAACAAACGCAAGTACATAAGAGTCTGAAACACACAAATAAAAGAAATCCATTACCATTAAGCCATTATAAATTAAAAAAAAAAACATATCAAATCCTACCCAATCACGATAACTGAACAATAATGTACGCTTCAGCACTATCCAGAATTGATGAAACTGTGATGTTGGATAACGTTCCGGAGAAGTTATTTCGGCTGACAACAGAGCCGTTGTACAATTATCGGCTTTTTCCAATTCAATCATAGCATCACCCTTCTCATTTGTACTCACTACAGGTTCGGCTGACTCTTTGGCTATATCATTAACTAAATTAGCTTTTAATATGCCATTGTTCAATGTCAAATTATCTTCATATTTGCCACCTGTTGAATTGGCTGCATCATTTTTATCCAAAATGGCTTTTAAGTTTTGTACTTTCAACAAATCATTGCGTGCCTTCAGACCAGCATAATCAGCTGCTGAACGTATATCCTTTTTGCCATTATCGATAGCGTCAACTAAACGTCGGGTGTGATCACCATGTTCACCGCAGGCCACCTCAATAATATAACTGGCTGGATTGTGATAACTAGGACATTCCAAATTCAAAGTCGACAAGAAAGGCACTAATTGTTTGGTACTACCCTGATATACACATTGACCGTCGGCGAGTGTGTACAGCTGGTCGAACATTTCAAATAGACGTGCAGAAGGTTGATGTATGGTACAAATGATGGTGCGACCACCCTCAGCCAACATTTTCAATAGATTTATACATTGGAAACAGGTGGAACTATCAAGACCGGAGGTGGGCTCATCGAAGAACATTATCGGTGGATTGCTAACCAATTCTAAAGCAATTGAAAGACGTTTCTTTTGACCGCCGGAAAGATTGCGTGTCAATGTGTTACGGTGTTCGCTTAAACTTAAAGTCAAAAGAATATCGTCAATCTGGAAAAGGGAAAATAAGAAGAATTAATGATGATTGGTGATTGATGATTATATAAAATTTTTAACTCTTTCGCTAAACTTTTTACTGAATAGCAGAAAAATTTAAATTTTCTAAATTTTTACTTCTGTTGACCCTAAGAGTAATAAGTAATTCTCGATTAGAAAAATTGTTTACCCTAAATCCGTTTTTAGAATGTTTCTATATGTATAAAAATCTGTAATATTAATAAGCTAGGCGATTTCTTGTGACCGATGTTTTGTTCTACCGTTTTATCCCTATTTTGAATAAACGTATATTATTTGAAAGGTATTTCTTTTTAGCCGTTTTGCAGATTTACAGATTTATAAATTTTGGCCTTTATTTTGATTAAATTGCATTTAAAGTTTCTTCTAAAACATACATAAAATTATACAATGCTATGTGTGTAGTTATTAAATTTGTTAATGTGTTTGTAATAAAAATGAGTTGTTTTTTTTGTGTTGACTTGTGGATTGGCTGTAATTGATTAGCATACTTTTAGGGTCTTCATTTAATGAAAAATAAAATTTCCTAGAATTTGCACTCGAATTTCGAGGGCTGGAATCTGCAAGTTTTTATAAAAATGTCAAGAATTGACTCTGTTTTATATTTAATTATTTATTTACTTCAGCAGTTTTAATGCATAAAATTAAATAGTTTTCAATAAAATCGAGTTAATTATACAATTACGTGCTGCGCTATGACTTTCCGAGACTTATTTACATGTATATTTTCATAATCAATTAAATTTTTTTTTTAATATGTATTTATTTTGCATTTTTGTTATTTTAATGCTTTCTGATATAAAATATTTTTTGTTTTTTCATTCGATAAAAAATTACCTTATTTTTCAGCGCACAGTGGCTTTTTCATTGGCCAAAATTCTGTAACTTCTTAACTGATCAACATATTTTATTAGTTTTCTTTCTAGTGCGTAGATATTTAGTCAAGCTTGAGTGCGTTTTAATTTAATTGAAATTGATTGAGAACTTTTTAAGAAATTCTAGGTCAAAATTTGAAATTTTTTTAACTTTTAGCGTGAATATGGGTTATCTATATTATTTTATTTATTAAACAATGTCATATTTGGATTTCAATAATAACTACAAGCATTTTTTGTAATAATGGGATCTTTTTTTAAAGTTTATACTCAAAAAAATTTTTACACTTAAAAACAAAAAGTAAAATCAACTGGAAATTTTGCTATTGAAACATTAAAAATTTTTGCTGTAAAATTTGCAAATTTGTTTACACTCAAAGAATATTTCAACTTAAAAGAACGTTAGTAATATTATCTAATGGTCTTGCTATCATTTTTTGCTGTCAAATCTGTTAATTTTTGCAAAATAAATCTGCTGAACATTAGTGCAATGATTCTGATTTTGAAATGAAAATAAGGGTTTTTATTTTTTGAATCTTTCTTATTTATTAATACATTTCGTACATATGGGGGTAAAAAAGCCTTTTAAAAACAAGTAATAAAATTATAGTCGGTCTAGACCGACTATACGATACCCTATACCATGCGTTTAGAAACCCTATCTCTTAAGCCGAACTAATCAGATATAGAAAATGAGCATAAACCAAATTTGAGTGGCATTTTTGTTAATTTTTTTGGCTGCAGATATGAAAAAGTACTCCGATATGTGCAATATTTATATGGGGACTATGTCGAAAAACGGACTGATCCTGACCATATTTGGTGAAGTTACTTATATTTTCAAAAAATATATACCAAATTTGAGAAAAATCTGTGCAACATTATTTTATAACTTGCGAGTAGTAACCATTTATTTTTGATAAAAAAAACAAAAAAAATCACCTGTTTCTGAAATTAAAAAAACAGTTGAGTTTGACAGCATGCCACGCCCACAATTAACAAAAGTTTGGCTAATTTTTTGGCTGCATTAATTTGAATAAATTGGCTACAAAATGGCGTCAAAATTTAAAAAATTGGTGACAACAAAATTGCACTTTTGGCCAATGAAATCAAAATTTCAGTCACAGTACGGCGCGCCGCGGCGTTCCTACTCTGGAGTAGGCTACATGCCTTGAATTTATAATATCATTTTTAAGCTACTGTGGATTTGGGAATTTTTGATTATGATGATTTTTGTTTTTCACGATTTTCGGTTTTTGGCGATTTTCATACTTTCCTCGACTACTCACATTGTAAATTAATGTACTTGTCAAAAGTTTCAACACTGTCGCTTTCATAGTACTTCATATATTTTTTGTATAGGAGGTATCATGCCCACTAACCCCATCCCGTCCTTTTTTTTATCAGACTACTCCCACTAATATCTGAGGGATTCCTGCTTTTCCTTTTATCATGCCCACTGCTCCGATCACGCCCATTTTTTGTTCGACTAATCACATAAATAACTCATGGCCTCATGCAAAGTCCTAAGACTCTCACTATTACAGTACTCCAGATATTTGACATTTTATATATACTTTGAATTGGAGGTGCCACGCATATTGATCCGATCCCTCCCATTTTTTCCGACTACTCACATTAATAATAGATGATCTGAGACTAATTTGGAAAGCTGTCTCTATTATAGTACTCGAGATATATAATATTAAATTATTAGTTTGTATGGGTGGTGTCACGCCCAATTATCCAATCCCGCCCATTTTAAGTATAACTACTAACATAAATAAAAGATGACATCACACAAATTTTCAAAGCCCTCTCTGTTGCAGCACTCTATACTTGGTATTCCTTATGTTAGTATCGTTGCATATTGTTAAATCAAAGTATTGTCAAATATCTTAAAAATCCACTCTCCAGATCGGATTTAAGTTATTTCCGTTCTTTCCACACCTACCATATTAGAATTGTACTCTGCTACTTTGTGGGTTGGGTTATTTTAAAGCTTTTCTTTTTTTTACCACAAAATCGTGACACTACATTAATGGTTTAGTGGCCATGCATTGATAACAAAAGTTTTACAATTCCTCCGTCAAGCCATCTAATAGGAAACATATTGTCCTCTCATCTCAGATGGTAGTTAAAACTTTTACGACGTTCTTTTTTCAACTTCTCTAATGGTACATGAAGGCCAAGTACCTTTTTGACGTAAATACAAAACTAAATTGAGAGTTGTGAAATATTATATATATATTTGCTCTTTTTACCACTGCAGAGAGCACATGGCCACATGCAATCTCCAAAAATTACATTAAGTAGTACAATTATTACAAAAAAGGGTAAATTACATTTAAGCTGTCAACGGTGCGTAGTAGAGAAGAAGAAGCATATATTTCTTAAATTCATAACTACACTGTATTTTTAAACTCTTTCTTTTAACTCATACTCTCTGTCTGTCTGCCATGGGTGGACCCCATTCGCCCTTATCCAATTGATCTGAAACTTGGCCCATAGTCTTGTCGTGACTACAGATTAATTTTGGGGTAGTCACGCATGGTTACGCACAGTCACGGAGTGTTCTAAATGTCATTTCCCCTCATCCGATCGATCTGAAACTAGGTCCATACACTTGCTGTGAAAAAAAGATTAACTTTGACTTAGTCATGCGCAATCACGCATAGGCACGCACAGTCATGGAGTGATTTAAAACCCTTTTTCCCTTATCCGATCGATCTAAAACTTAGTCGATAGACTTGCTGTGAAAAAAGATTAACTTTCAAATAGTCACGCACAGTCACGCATAGTCACGTACAGTCACGGTGAGATTAAAATCCCACTTCCCTTCATCTGATGAATCTGAAACTTTGTTCATAGACTTTTTGTGGCCAAAGATTAATTTTAAGATAGTCACGCACAGTCACGCACAGTCAAGGAGATATTCAAAACTCATATGCATAAGGAAAGAAAGAGTTTTAATAAAAACTTTGTTTTTATGGGTTAGATTATTAATCAGATTAGTTTCTGGGATTTCACACTTCACCAGTGATTTTATTGAACATTCTGATAATTGTTGTGTTATAATTGAATAGATTGTTTGTATAAGAAATTTTTCTACTTAGGGCGGCCGCGAACCTCTGTCTACCTCACATACACTCGTACTTGCACATTTTAGTCATGGACTTTAACACATTCAACTAAAGTTAGTTTGGTTAAAAATCAGTTTTTATACTATACATTTTTTATTTCGTATTAATCTCAGAAGGTACAACTCTGTCCAAACAAGCAATAGTTGTGTTTGAATTTTTTAATATTTCTGTGGTCACAAGCGATAACCGCCTAAGTCGACTTAAGAATGATTTGAGTTATGTGTGCTATCATATTCTACTAAAAACGCTTTATATTTACGTGAAATCCCCATTTCTCTAACACTATTTATTAAAAAGATATTAATAAAAATGTACTGACCGTACATGACTGATGTAAATGTACTGATGTACATTTATATAAAAAGTTATTTTTCTCGAAAGCATTATTTTCGATTTAGGTGGTTAGTGCTTCTCCTTTTATTTTAAAACGTTACTTAAAAAATTTTACTTGTATTTAAAAGGTTCCTTTTTAAGAAAATGCTTTTTGAAAACATACTTAAAAAAAAAAAGGCCAAGGCCAAGTTCTTAACTCCAACATTTTTATACTTAGTATTAATCATACAGAGCGAATCAGTGACGCTCAGTACATATAAAGAATAAACAATTTTATAAATTTTTGTTGTGTGAACGATTTTTTTTTTGTAAAATTTAACATTTGTTTTCATTGTATTGAAACCAATTTGGAAAAAAAATATCTGGTTTCTATAAATATAAACAATATTATCTGTCAGGTCCGATTTTTTTTTTTTTTTTTTTTTTGCAAAATTGCTACCTCAACTTTCTAATGTATCATTAAGTTGTCATATTTGATTGTTTGTTTAGATAAAACGTGAGAAAACACGAATCTTACTCACGTGTCTGTTTTTTTTAAACATAAATGATATTAAATTCAAAGTATTTCCGGTTAAAATGTTAAATAAAACCATCAAACATTTCTACGGAAATAACTAATGTGTTTCTTTATACTTAGACCATCTGCACTATATGAGTTTCAGCGAGATATAAGTATTTTATTCCGTTTGTAACTTATCGATATAAAGGTCCACATTAATACTTAATATATGTTTGTTTTATCTTTAAAAAAAAAGAGTTTGTTAAATCGAATTTTATTCGCTATGATAGTGAACAGTTTCGTTGTTAATAATAAAATCGTTTTATTAAATTAGAAGATACTTCTGATAACGTGAAGAGATCTCTAACATATTTCAAAGTACCATTTCTTACGTAGTTGTTTAAAAAAGGTGAAATAAATGTGAATATTTATGCTTAAAAAATTTTTTTTTACCATAATTTGTTCACCTCAAAAAAATTTTTATTTAAAAAATTTCATTTTCGCCACAAAATAACTTTTCCCTTTAAAAAATTTTTATAACCATCATTTATTTGTATAGACGGAATTGAAGGGTACCAAAAATTCGGCACAAATATTTCTTCTTGAAACAGCCAGTCAGCATATTTAACTTAATAAACCAATCATTAAAAACTATCTTCCAACAATTTTGCATACATGAATACAAACAAAATTTTTTTTGCCATATCAGTATTATTTTTATGACTTAATGTAGACTTGCTGGGGATATCGTTGATTTATGATTCAAATGTGATTGAAAAAAATAACAATTTATTATATTATTTAATATTTTATATATTGTATACATATATGTGTATGGATTGACGTGATTTGATGTGCTATTACATTTTTTCAATATCTTTTTTTTTTTGCAAGCAATTCTTTAATTAATTAATTCTTTATGTTTTGTTTAGAAAGAAATGCAAAACTGGTTCTAAAAACGTGTTTCTAATCAAAATAAAATTTTTTTATTTGAATCTATATTCCATAATAATGATTTAACAATAAAATTGTTTCTTTTGTGTATGTTTAAGGCGCCATTATAAAACTATTTATCTACTTCGTCACTATTTTGAGAACAAATCATAGATTTTCTTCCTAATTTTAGTAAAAACTTTATTAAGCTGAGATTGAAACTAAAAGTCTTATTAATATAATAACTTTAAATCGCAAGGGGGATATAATCAGCTATGACTATTTTGTTGAATTCTTTAAGCAATTATTTTCGATGGGATTCCTAACACATAAATGATTGACTCTGGATTCCTTTGCGCAATATTTTCAAAATTTTTCATGCACACTATTGAATGCCATGGGTTCTTAATACCATTTTGCAAATATATTATGGTGTAAGGTAGATTATTCAAAAATCGAAAAGAAACGGTTTTTTGTTTCGGTTAACCGGCTTTTGTGTCGGTTAACCGGGGGTTTTCACTTGCAATTCATCAAAAAAAAAAAAAAAAAAAAAAAATAAATAAACCTCTAAACACGAATTACCTTAAATAAATATTATCGGTAAAGGGTTATTCCATGCAAAGGTCAACCTTAGGTCCAATTTTCAAATATTAATTTAAATAATTTTTATTGATATCATTTCAAAGAAAAGGGTATGAAAATAGTTTGTTATATGCATATTTTTATAGCCCCTATTTTTCCAGTAAGAAAGAAAAAGTGTAACTAGTTTTAAAAGTAAAGGCAGTGTCATGTCTGTCACATTACCAAATTCGTCTATTTACTATAATTCATTTTAGAATTCATCTTTTTATGTGCTTTATTTGTACACTACCTCTTATATTAACTATAGACTGCTTCTTGTTTGTCATAAAAATAATTTATAAGCTTTTTTGTGTTTTCAAACATCCTCTTAAATAATATCTGGTCATATCTGTCACAACTGCTTTTGGCCCCAATTATTAATAACACTAATACTTTCTCGCTTTTTGTAATGGTAAATGTGTGGTTCAGGTCCGTCTGCACAATTTTGTATATTTTTATGAACAATGAAAAACTTACTATATAATATTGGATTAGAAAGATCTGTTAATGTCATGTCTCTCACTATGGAATTTGCCTAAACTATTATTTAAGAAAACAGTATAATGTAATACACATACCTATTATATTTATTATTAATTAATTGGTTTACTTTTGTATTTAGTTAAGTAATAAACTAATGATCTCTCTTCATATAAATTTAAATACCACCGGACCTTATCTTTATATAATAAAAATATTATATAATGTAATTAAAAAAAAATAAATAAAATATAAGCAATTATTTAAGGATGTTATTTAAAATCAGTTTGTATAAACTGTAATAAATTTTTTATTGTTAATTCTTTATTAACAATGAAATAAAATAAGTATACTTTTTATGTTTTTAACTCTATACCACTTTTTGGTCAGGATTAGCTTATGCTAATGTAGTTACCAAAAATATTTGATCTGGATAAAGCTTTTTTTATAACGATCGACTCAGAATTATTTTCTCAGGCGATTTAGCGATGTCCGTCCTTCCGTTCATCTCTCTTTGTGTCCATGTAAACCTTGTAATCAAACTACGTTTCGCAAATATAAATATATTTTGATTAGATTTGGTATATCTGGTGACAAGCATTAACTGCCTAAGCCGAAAATCATTCTATTGAGAAAAATATATAAATGTTATGAGGCTTCATTTCGACTTAGGTCAGTATGTTTTCATTAATAACTTTTTAATAAAAAGTGTTAGAGAAATGGGTATATCACGTAAATATAAAGCATTTTTAGTAGAATATGACTCAAATCGTTCTTAGTCGACTTAGGCGGTTATCGCTTGTGACAACAGATATAAGCTTTTGTCAGCCATATGGCTATCTTATGTAAATTTTTATCTTTTCAGTCTTATTTGGGCCACCTTGTATGTTATTCGTGACCATATACAACAATTAGAGATATCTGATACTTGTCTCTATTTTTGGGGAATATACTAACCAACAGCCCTAAATGAGTTAACCTTCAACCTATTCATTTAAATAAGTTAAATGAAATATAAACTAATTTTTCCAGAATCATGAAACTAAAAATTCTATTCAATTTGTACCTTTTATGAAAACGGTGCTTGCAAGAAAGAAGAAAATCGAAATGTTTCTCTAAAATATAATTTTTAATAAAACAGATTTTTAATTATAGTACTTAAAAATAATGGATGGAGTCTATGTGGACCCCGGAAGGTAAGATTCATACGTTTGAAAAAAACTCTTAATTAAAGCCAAAAGTTAATCACAAATATCTGCTGACCTAGGCCTACTTTTTATGATACCGATCGACTCAGAATCGTTTTATGGGTCGATTTAGCAATGTCTGTCCGTCTATCTGTCCATCTATCTAAACTTTATAATCGAAATTGGTGAAAATTGGTGCTTGTTCAGACCTATCTATCCCCTTAAAAATAATCCCAACTGAAATGGCCGTAAAGTCGACATTAACATAAAAATATCAATATAATTTGGTGTCTGTGTATTTATTATACTAATCGGTAGTCCGAAAACAAAACTTGCAGGACCATTTTTAGTCATAGGATCCATATAAGGCTGTTTCCTGATCTTCACTTAAATCTATAAGCTAACACATATGAGGGGCTTAGAGCACAAGGGGTGTAAGTGACTTATTTTTCATACTGAGAAAAATGAGGTTAAAGTTAAATTGGAATAAAAAATTGTAGAGGCTATTTTAAATATTACTTTATAATTAATAGAGATCCTAAGATGTATTTTAACCTAATATGATAAAAAAATACCATCCTTTACCTATACAAATACCCAAAAAACATCTTTGAAGTAAGGAAAGTCGCAATTACACCCCTTGTGCTCAAATTTTTTGTTAAAATTTGTAAATAAATAAAGTTTTACCTTAAAATAATGTCAGTAAAACCTAATAAGAAAACCAGATAGACTACATTTTTTAACAATTTTTATTAAGTAGTGCTTTTATGGGTCTATGTTAAATTTTTTAGACGTCATAATCAGATTCCATGACATCATCTGGCTCATCTTCACCCTCACTTTGGCTTTCGATTATTCCCGGGATTTCTTTCATTTTATCATGAGGAAGTGTTTTGAACCATTCATGGTATATTGGTGGGATGTAGCAAAGAAGATCCTGGAGGCTTTTGTATTTTTCGAACTTTATTGGTTTGACGCTGTTTTTAGAAGGAAGTTGTGGGAGTAGTTTCATGGTTCGACCAACATATCTACCTTTCATGTTTAGTTTATTGAAGTTTTCTTGCTAATTTATTAGGTTATCTTTGTATGAGAGATTCCAAGGGTCACCCTTCTCAAAATGTAACCATTGCATTTTTCGGATGCCCGGTACCCTATTTTTAAAAAGCCTTTGGATGGGCTCTAGACTTATAAAGTCCTTATTTTGCATAGGTGTTACGGTAAATTTTTTACTTGAATTTGACACAAGCTTCTCCCACTCTTGAGGTACATAAATCTGACAGAAATTCTTTTTTTTGTTAATTTCTATAATTCCAAAATTTTGGTCACACTCCATAAATGAGTGTCCAGAGAGTAAAAATTTCTGATTTACTTCTTCAATAGTCACACTCTGAGGCAAAGAGTTAATAAATTTTAAAAGACAAGAACTAATTTCTTGGCAGCCACGTGAAGCTTGGCTCTCATTCCACATATACATATTGGCGTCTCCCGTTGATAAATTGTGGACACACATGTTGTATGTCCAAAGTTGGCGGGCATAGTATACTTGAGTGCATGTCAGTACAGGAGTTGGCAACATTTTTTGCAAGTCGAAACAAATTGCTACATGGGTGTTAGTACTATCATTTTTAACAAGCTCTTTAACTCTATCTTTATCCAATTTTGCTGCTTCAGCTTTTTTCAAATGCATTTGTTTTTCTTCTTTGGCCGCATTTTTAACAGCGTCTGTTTCACCATGCTCAATTGAAATTTGCAATTTGTCGCAAGTAACACATGTGTCAGTTTGGGGTTTGTGGAAACTTATGTTAAAACATGTGTTAAAAATATGGGTGTAGAAGCTCTTTTTCACTGGTGCTGCTTCCTTTTCTGTGCAAAATTCCAAGTAAAGTGCGTACATCTTTGTTACAGTTAGGCTGCTACATAAATACTTTCTATTGGGGGCATAGTTTCTTGAATAATGACTTGAATACTTGGGAAATGATTTAATGTGGTCTTTTACTAATTGTACTGATACATCAGCAATTTTATTGCCAGGGACTTTCTTGCCTCTTTTGTCTTTTTCGACTATGGCTGTTGTAGATATTTGTTTCTTTTTAACAATATTGTCCACCCTCTTTGTTGACACATCTAATGTTTTCATAAAAAATTCTTTACAGACTCTAAATCCAATCAGTTCATAGGCAGCACTGACAGTTCTATTCTTTGAACTTTGCCTTTTCACTTTAAATGGAGCACAAAGAGTGATTGCTGAGCTCAAAAAAGAAGATTGCAAATTATGATCTTCAAGGCCCCAATAGTCTATAAAAATGTCATTCCGTTTTTCCTCAGGAATGTTATCATTGCACTTGAATCTGCATATATGGTTGTATGACTTTACGCATTTCTTATTGTGAAGTTCCCCTTTTCTGTCTAAATATTCCTTACCAGAGTTACGATTCACTTGACGTGTATTTTTTATCCAGGAGTTTTCTTTTCTTGCTTTTTTTCTTGCTGATTGGCTAGAGTATTGCATCGAGTCCAAACTACTTTCATTATCTGCTACAGCTTCTTCAGCTTGTTCTCGTTGACAATCCACTTGAGCTGTCCCAGGAAATTCCCAAGTGGGATCTGCATCACTGTCATCTACAACACAATTTGCAATTGATGAAATCAGTTTCAAAAATTAATAAAAATAAAATATTTTAAACTTACCAGCATTATAAAAATATTCAGAGAATTCGTCAATACTATTTTCAGATGCACTCATTTTTAATGGTTTTAGTTACGAAAAACAACAGACAATCACCATTTGAAGCACAGCCGCGAATAACGTAGTAAAAATGTCATATTTTTTATTTAATTTTTTTTCAAATAAAACACAGTGTACTAAACTCTTTAAAAACAGGTGTTTTGACAACAAGTGTTAAAATAAGTCGTCAGACTTAAGATAAAACTTCTCTGAATTCACCCAATCAGTCTATGTGAAAAATAAATTTAAATATTTCCTTAGAGCACAAGGGGTGTAAGTACTCATACACCCCTTGTGCTCCAAGCAAAACATATATTTTAATTAGTAGTGCTATAATTGGTCACCATATTTTGCTACCGTATGCGAATCTCACATTCAGCTCTTGTGCTCTTGACTTCTCTGAACTTCACCTACTAATTCCATATGTTAACTCAATTTTATAAAAAAAGGCACTTACACCCCTTGTGCTCTAAGCCCCTCATATGTATATTGCAAATTTTTTTTTTTTAAATTGGTTTATATATGTTTTTGAGAAATATATGCCCCTTTACTAAATATTGTCATGCTCGGTCCGTTTTTTAACCTAGGCACTAAAATTTGGCTTATGCTTATTTTTTTTATCCTGCCTTAGCAAAGCTGGCAAATTCATATCAATACAATTTTTTCTTTAACACATAACATAAACATAATAACATTTTCATAAGCCATAACTTCGTCTCCCTAAACCGTTTAAAATTTTGCTCTAACTATACCAATAAGACGGCCGGGCGGACAGGGCTTCGGTGACATAGAGCCAGAATGTATGGAAAATATGGTAATGTGTTATAAATGGAATTCTAATAAGGAAAGTCTCCTGGGTCATTCTTTCTGAATATGTTGCAATTACGATATGTGATAGACGAGCCAAACTAAGGGAATTCTGGTATTTTCTTTCTTCATTTTTGCATGTTTTCTCTATAACAACCTGTATTGAATTTTATTTTTATTTTTTATTTTTTTTTATAAATAGTTAGTAAGAAGTTTGTTTAATGCTTTATGTATGAAATATTTTTATTCTTACTAGCAAATTCTAGCTCTCGAAATTCGAGTGCAAATTCTAGGAAATTTTATTTTTTCATTAACTAAAGACCCTAAAGGTATGCTAATCAATTATAGCGAATTTGCAAATCAACACAAAAAACTAACTCATTTTTATTACAACCACATTAATAATTTTAATAAACACACACATAGCATTGTATAATTTTATGTATGTGTTAGTAGCAACTTTAAATGCAATTTACTCAAAATAATGGAAAAAATTTAAAAATCTGTAAATCTCCATATACGTTTGGTCAAGATCGGGCTAAAACGGTAGAATAAGACATCGGTCACAAGAAATCGCCTAGCCTATTAATATTATAGAAAATTTATTCTTATAATTTCGAATTTTCCTTAAAATGAATATGAATGAAAATTATTAAAATACTTTAAACCATATTTTAAAAAACTATTTTGTTATTATCAAATTTTGTTTCATTATTTTTAAAAGCATCCATCCATAGCGGTTGAGCTATTAAGAGTATACTGGCAGAGCCCAGCCCTCGAAATTCGAGTGCGAATCGCCTTGCCCATTGATATTATAGATAAGCTGTTAATATGTAAAAAGGTTAAACTACAATGAATTTTTCTAATACAAATATATTGATGCCACAAAAAGTTATTTATGCTTGTTTGTTAATTAATCCTAATTATTTGTGTATAATGTTATATATCACTTTAAAACTTATAAACAAATACCATCTGACAGTGAAAAGTGATCACAATCATGAATAAAATAAAAAGATTCTATGAAGAAACCACATGTTTTCTCTATTTTTTACGGGCGAATGACCGTGTTTTGCGAAATGAAATATTTGATTTATGAATCACTAATTAATCTGCGCAATAAATTGAAAGTTTTGATATACATATCGCTTGTATTTTTCACTGCTTCGGAAAAAATTGGGTATAACTGAAACAGGAAGAATATGCCCGCCGAATTATAATAGATATTAAAATATCTGAATTTGACGCCAACCCTAGTAAAACCATCTTAAATTTTTATATTTTATTTAATAAGACACCTTATGTAGTGTATCACAATAGGCTTTCAGAATACGGTTCGAATAACATTTATTTTACTAATAGCAGAGCCCACCCAGCACTCAAAATTCGATTGCAAATTCTAGGAAAATTTATTTTTCAATCAATTATAAATACTTGTTGAACACACAGAAGATATATCTGTGGTTTTCTGGAATAACCGCGTATGTCCATTTTTGGCAGTTTTGAGTTAACGATGCCAAATATATTAATTTTTAACGCTCTTTACATGTGTTAAATTTAAAAAAAAAATGTTGACCATTTCTGAGTTTTTTCCTTAAATAACGACGTAACTTAAATATTTATTAAATTAATTTGCAGCACTATCGACGTATGTCAACCTACGTTTGATCGCTGACAAATTATTTTCTCAGAAAAAGACACATAGCGACATACGTTGTTATTAATGAAAAAAAAAAATTAAAATAATTTTGGATTATTTTTCAGTTTATAACCACTTATAAAAACTTGTGTGTTTATTTCTATTATTTTTGGTCATTAGTATTCTTGATACGTTGTTATATTCTCATCCTAAGTCCCGTTAACTTTTTGTTGAGGAACAAAAAAAAATCCATTTTTCAAGCAACAACAACTTATGTCTACATGGGTGATTGCATTGGTAGTTTTCTTTTTCAAAGAAATCGACGTTTGTCGACATAAGTTGTTTTATCTGCATACACTTTCAGTGTTATTTACATATTGTTTTTTCGTCCTTCTCTCGGATCTATTCCTCTGATGATTTTTGACTCAAAATTTTATATAAAGTATTTATTGCCCATATCTACAGGACTGTTAAATAAAAAGCTCTAAAAACTTTATAACGAGCCCATAATTTCAAATATAATGCTTTTTGGCTGCCCTGAACATTTTGATTTTATGACATACGCGGTTATTCTAGAAAGCCACAGATATAATTGGGTTTGCTAATAAATAATTTTATAAATGCCTAAAGGTATGCTTATCAATTCAACAGAAATTTAATAAACACACACACAGCATTGTATAGTATTACATGTGTGTTTTATACATGTGCTAGTAGAAACTTTAAATGAATCTTACTCAAAAAAAAAAAAAAAAAATGTAACAGACGATGCAAATCTCTAAATAATGTGGCCAGCTAAAAAGAAATACTGTTCAAATGGTACATTTTTTTTTTATCAAAAACGGTTAGTAATTAAAGTTGTAAAATTGGTCGCAAGAAATCGCCTTGCCTATTAATATTATAGATAGGTTATGTTGGAGAAACTGTTATAACATGCCCTGGGTACCTAAAACATACGGGTCGTTTAGGTTTGGTTCACCTAGCACATATCCAAATTATAGCTCATTCTGAGGGGACCAGTTTCTGAAATATTAATACACGGATTATTTTCATATTATTATGTTAATTTTAGCAAGCAATGTCAATATTGTCAGTTGTTTGAAAACGGGTTGTAATGACTTGTCATTTGCAATCTCTGGCAATATTTGATATCTAAAATGAAATTGCCAACATGTTGGTAATTTTTTTTTTGTTTGACAGCCGGATTTTTGTGTTAGTTTATAAGATGTAATGCAAACGTAATTAATAGGAAATTACGAGATATTAGTTAATAGAATTGTTTGTTGTCAGTTTACATGACTGTGAAAATCAGACATAATTAATTGAAGCTCGGAAATATGCTGTTAAGATTTCTGCCCAACAACTAAATTGTTTTGCGAGAGGATCGCATTAATACTGAAAAAGAATTTCTGTGTGATTTCAGAAAAATTTTTAGAAACCTATTACAAACTTCATTGATATTTCTAAAATTTTATCTAGTTCTCTGAAATTTAAGAATTATATGAGATAGATAAGCAGCACTAGAGCTGCCAACTAATATCAGCACTCATTTCAGAAGAACCTGTTTAGATGATTACAGGTAGGAATATTGTTGTGTAATATAAGTTGTTTCCAAACCGCATTCTCCATTAGGCAAATAATATATTTCAAACAAATAATATGAACAGAAGTTTTTCGAATAAATCAATGATTCATATTTACAGTGCATAATAAAATTTCAATTTAAAAGGGATTTATGAGATATTGACAATCCCGATATGTTAGTACCTTAATCGACAGAAGAGGTTTTATTTAAATGTAATTTATAGATAATCCATGTAAATATTGTAATGATCTCTATTGAAAATCAACTAGTTTGTGGTGATGACTTTTTCATACTATTATAAAAAAAATAAGATTCTTTGTATGGAAACGGATAAGCGGATAGCGTTAGTATTGAAGACGTCTTTGAGAAACATGGTTAAGAAGCAAATCTGAATAGTTTCCCATATTTACGCAAAATTTCTAAGACAAAAACAAACCCAATAAAATCCTCTATCGTCATATTTTAGCATTATTATCAAAATCATATTTAATTGCATTAAAATTGTTTAGATTGTGGGTACGTACCATTGAATTTTTTTCTGGTTTAGTGAATTTTTTACTCAGTTTCAAATTTGTGGCCACTGTCATGGCTTCTTGTACGGTCAGATTACCATGCAATTGATTGTCTTGCATAATGTAGGCGGATAATTTACGGAATGCACTAATGTTACGTTCGTGACCATTCATCGTTACACTGCCTTCAATGTTAGAGGTTCTGGAAAGAAAATTATAAAAAAAAAAACAAATTAAAATTCATAGTCAATAAAGTAAGATGATAAAAAGAGCGTGATAGCTTGTAATGGGATTAAGATCTAAAAATGCAATTAAAATGAATATACGAATTTATAGAGACTTTTTGAATAAGGAACAAGGTCTTATTGAAAGAGAGGTATATATATACAAAGTAGTTAAAGTTTTATAATTTATCAGTTGTCATAAGCCAAAGACATCTTTTATGACTCACCAGCATGAGTTTATCTTTTTACCTTTACGATAATAATATACTTTGAAGGATCAAACTGAACGTCTTAAGGCTTCACCAAGCTTCACCACTTTTACTTAAAAACTAGTAAGAATATTATAGTCTGTCTAGATGGACTATATGATACCCTATACTTTGCTTACTAGATACAGAAAATAAGCATAAACGAAATTTGAGTGATATTGTTGTTAATTTTTTTGCCTTCGGATATGAAAAAGTTCATATCGGATGTTATAGCTATATGGGAACTGGGTCGAAAAATGGACCTATCCTGACCATATTTTGTAAAGTCACTTATTTTTTTGCAGAAAAAATTATACAAACCAAATTTGTATATTTTCGGTATCATAGGGGTAATTTGTATGGGGACTAAGTCTGAACATGAACTGATTTTCACCATTTTCAACGGTATTCATCCAGTGGCTGACGGAATGTTATGTACTAAATTTCATCAAAATATTTGTATATTTGCGACCTGTAGTTTGATTTCAAGGTTAATATGGACACACTGACGGACGGATGGACGGACATCGCTAAATCGGCTCAGAAAGTGATTGTGAGTCGATCGGTATAATACCCTGGTCACACAGTGGTATATTGTATAATTATGGTACAAAACGAGTTAAGAGTGCTGAAGTTTTCTTTACGTCTAGTAGTTTTTATTCATCGTCATAAAAGGCCTCTG